>CAUOFW020009414.1:5000-10475 GCA_963454935.2 Ilex paraguariensis
AGCTCATCTCCTCAGTGCTTGCAAGCCTTCACATCTATTGATCGTCCGCTTTCAGGCTTCCGGAGAAGGAAATCCATTTCATTGAGCATTCGGAATTTCTTTTGGTCAGGCCCCGAACCCACCTATAAGATCCATACGATCAGCTGGTCCAATGTAGACCGGACCGAAGGATGAAGGTGGATTGGGTTTAAGAACTATTGAGGGCTGGAATAGGACTGCCATGTTAAAGCTTTTCTGGAGAATAGTTAATGATAATGGGTCCATTTGGACTCAATGGGTTCATTTTAGATATCTCAGGAGACATTCTATTTGGGTGGCTAATGCTATTATCAAGTTTCAGATTTGTAATGGCGAAAGCACGAAGCTGTGGCATTGCCTTAGTCTCAAATAGGGCTTAGAAATGGCCCGATCAGCTACAGGTACGAGGTCACTGTTCTAATGGAAACAGGTCTCCCGGACCATGCTCTAGTAAGCGATTTCATCCAAAATGGGTATTGGAACCTTCCTCCTAACCGCAGAATGGCTGGACAGTGTCTAATGCAAGAGATTGCCCTGTATGAACTCCCGCAGCTCCCTGTTGAAGACAGGTTGGTCTCTCAGCCCGGATGGAAATGGAAACTCCAAAACAGCCTGGAACCTCATTAGGCAGACCCATCCTAAGGTCGACTATGCAGGCATCGTTTGGAACAAATTCAATATCTCCAAGCACAGTATTATCGCCTGGATGGCCCTCAACTCTGGGCTTCTTACAGCAGATCGAGTTAGCAGATTTTATCCCAACATCGTGACTCTTTGTGGCCTGTGCATGCTTGAAGATGAAAGTGCCGAACATCTCTGTTTTCAGTGCAGCTATGCAGGGTGGATTTGGGCTCAGCTCTGTTCTAAATTTGGATATGATCAGCCTGCAACCAACCTTCATGATGTTTGCCGATGGATTAATGAAATCAAAACTAAGAATTCGGCCTTTACTGGCCTGATCCTAAAGCTCTCCTTTACAGCAGTCATATACTATGTTTGGCGTGAGATAAATTCCAGGCGCCATGAAGGGAATCCAAGCAGTAAGCAGAACGTCGTTTTGGAAAATTGTAAGGGAAGTCAAATTGAGACTGCATTCGGTTTCCTATCAGATGAAACTGAGAGTTATTTACTTTTTTTTTCACTCAGTTTTGGAGAGTGCATGGTCACCCTGCTCAGCCATCTATGGCTGAATGTTACTCTTCTTCGAACCCTCCGAAAAGAAAAGTGAACACAGACGGTTCAGTAGCAATAGAGGCTACTGCGGCTGCGATAGCAAGGGACTTTATCGGCCATCCTCTTTGGGCTTTCCGGAAGACGGTTGAGTGGAGAGAGATTTGGAAGGTGGAACTTTATGCAATCTGCCATACATACGGTGGAGATGGCTTCGCGAATGGGCATTCGGAACCTTTGGGTAGAGTCTGACTCATTATATGCAGTCAAGATGATTAACTCCCAATACAAGCCCCATTGGGAAGCGCGAAATATGCTGCTGAGCTTCACTGAAAATGCAAGAGCCTTACAGTCAGTCTTTTAGAGTCACCCATTGTTGGAGGGAGAGCAATAGAGCCGCCGACTTTATTGCGGGATGTCGAAAGCGAATATCCGAGTTGAGGGCAACCCCTAGTGATTAACTTGCCTTAGCCCACATCTATCTAATAAGAGTCCTTACCCCGCATTCATCAATATCAATAAAAGTCGCAGGCGTGAAGGTTTAGTATACTCACTTCTAGTTACCGCACAACGTCCTATCTTCATTCCCTTGGAACTATGTATTGCAGTTGGCAGATCACAGAAGGAAGTCAATAGCATACTAGAGTAGAGGGTAGGGGGGAAGGAACTGATTTAGCAATACAGCTAAACCACTAATTCTCTATAATAGGTGCCTATCTCTTTTCTTTTGTTACAGAATTCAAGAGAGAGTAAGGCATGAAAGATCAGAGAAAAAGGAATCAGTCTTAGAAGTTCATAGACGGTTAAATGCAGTCCTCGGAGAATAACTAGGAGAGAAAGAACTAGGAAGAAATAACTCTAGCAACAGGGAAAGAGAACTCCTAAGAGTAAGAGCAGCCCTTCGTGTAGGAAGGTGTAGGAGCGAAGCCACTCTTGCCCCTTCTTCCACTAGTCTTAGAGCGGAAAGAGTCACCGAGAAAAGGCATGAAGGGGCTTACTAATAATAAAGATAAGGCATGAATGAAGGAGGTTACTAAGGAATGAAGGAGCCTAGTCTATTTGAGGCGGGATGCCCAAGAATAGAAGTAGCCATATGCCGAAAATCGTCTTCTGTGATGTCAGGGAGAAATCGTCTGCTCACTTGCGACAAGAGGGCATTCTCTGCCATTGATTCTAGCACAACCGATTCGATGTCAAAGGACAAAGGAAAGGCGACAAAAGCTCTTATTCCAACAAGCCCAGAAAAGAAAGAGGAGAAATTGGCTTCATTCTTACCGATGATATTACCAGTTATTCCGACAACAGCTTATGATATCACCCTCGGGTCACTCCCTAAAGAGTGAAATCCATTCCTTTAGCATAGCAAGGCTACGTGGTCTTCTCTTCCCACAGCTGATTCTATACCAGTCTTCTATCCAACAGCGCTTACTCTTGAACCGGTTACTCTCGTTGCGGTTATTGCATCAAGCACGGGTTACGAAAGCAAGGGCGTTAAGGCTTTCCGGGCCTAAGGACTCTTTTCTCGGTGGTACTAGAATATGCATGTAAGGAGCGCATTCACGAGCACTAGCTTTCCTGGCTTGGGGGAGTATTGAAGTAAGCTATCCCACTAATGCAATTCGATGCTTCCTGCGTCGAAGGAAAGTATGGTCAATCAGTCGAAGACTCCCTCAAAGCCCCTTCTCGAGACACTCTTTCTTAGTCCCTTTGCCTTCTCCACTTTCAATGCTATCGTCCTGGTTTCATATGTCCAAGACACCTTTGAAAGCCTTACCTTCCCTTACTTATAGAAAAGGGTGGGGTTGAGATAACGATAGGTGAAGGTTTAGGGATAGTGATGGTGGCTGGTACGTGGTTCTGAGGGTTCTGTGGAGGCGTGGTAATGGGAATAGGTGTTGGGGTAGGTTGAAGAGGGATGGTAATGAGAGCTGGCTCAGGCTTACTTCTATGGGGTCTGCCTTTCATTGAATTGAATTTCAGTGAGGGTTGTAGGGTAAGGGAGGCTGACAACTATGGATGGCTAGGTCGGGATAGCCGCCGTCGGGAATGCTACATGTGGGGCCTTACCAGTGAATGGTGTTGAAACCTAGCCCTATATAGGAGTCAGACCCAACCACACTCTCTTAGTCTAAAGCGGAGCAGGACCGTTGGCCTGATCTGCCTCCCCACCTTTTCCGACCCCACCCAACCGCCCTAGCGTATGTTTCCGAATCAACTGCATCGTAAGCTGCTATAGCTCTTGCCTACTACCCTGGAAATGAAAAAGAAACTCTATCCTCAACCCCTTCAATTCTTTCAAGGAAATGGACTTGGTAATTGGCTTTTGGACTAGTTGGAAAACAGGCTTCCAGGATTCCTTCTCTTCTTATGTGTTCTAACTTCCTCCCTCGCCCACTGCTGCTTTCATAGATGTTGTGCGAAGGGACAGAGCTAATGGATGCCTATTCCGTTCTCCTGCGGAAGCTCCTGCTCCAGCAGCTAAAAAGAGTTCAAACGGACAGAAGAGAGTACGAAGGAGAAAAAAGGCAGCAAGAATCGGCTACTTCATACTAAAACCGCAGGCTTTTCAAACAAATACTGAAAAAGATCTCAGAGAGTCCTGAAAGGGAAGTCGTGCAGAAGAAGCGAAAGAACAATCCTGGGAAGTTGAAGGAGGTCTCTACAGGAGGTGAGACGAGAGTCTCTCAGTCAAAGACAGCATACAGCCGTTGGAGAGTCGACGAGGAGGTTAAACCGGCTTCCTCTCCTTTCGCTTATTGAGTAGGGCCTCCTTCAACAGAAACTGAGTCTTATTAGGGCCAACTCGACTGCCTAACCAGTAGGGAATTTGCATAGTGTTGGCAGCAACAGGTTTCCAGAGGTAATCCAGGGGCTGCGCTTTCTTCATATGAAGACGCCTGATTAGTCAACAAGTGAACTTTACAGCCTCGGAAATCTTCTTCTTGCTCTAAAGCAGATGCGCCAGACTTAGAAGACTCCCGGATCGCTTCCTCAAAAGTAGGTAACCGAGTCCTTTCTTGAAGGGATATAAAGGGGGACTCACTCATAGGTTATTCGGAGTCCGGATTTCTCGGATTTCGAGCTAGCTCCCAATCATGCCTTCCCAGATAAAGATTCATTCAGTCTTTTTCTAGTCTGGAAGAAAAAGATTTATCCACAAATTATATCACTAATTATTTACCCGCCATTTTTTAGAGTGGAAACAGAGATAATTCGTGTTGGACCAGAGCTCAGAAGAACCTGATGGCAAGCCAAAGACCTTTTAGTTCTTGTAAACAACCGTTGAAGGTACCAGAAAGCCCTAACCAACCTATGGAGTTCTTGTGTAGACCATGGAGCCCTTCTGCATCCGATTTCCTCGATATATTTTCATCAAGTGTGAGTAACTGTCATTATACTTCATTGCTGTTTGCATTACTGCATTAATCGTTAATATCGTAATTATGTCGACTGCACATGGTTGTCACCACTAACATCAGATAGTAATTGTGCCTAAGTAGCAGCATGCTATAAACCAATCCCATGTAGTTGGGATTAAACTTTTTGTCGAATTTTGTTTTTAGGTACGTGGGATTATCGAAGTCATTCAAGCACCCAAGTTTGCCTTCTCTAATGATCGTTTAACTCTTGTTTTTATCATAGAACTTCTTGTTGCCCCCAAGTGCCAACGACAGGACAGTGGAGGATGAAGAAAAACAGTTGGGTGAAATACTGCAGAAGGAGCACACAGAGGAACAAGTAGATGAAATGCTGAAGAACACTTCACAAAGGAATAAAGCAATAGCCAGCAAGGGAAACAACAACAGAGTAATCTCCTCCCTCTTTCCACTCATTCTGCTTAACATCCCGACCCCCCCCCACCATCTCTATTCTTCTACCAGAAAGCACATACACTCGATCATGCAGTTGTTCAGATTCAGCATCAGTCTAAGGTGGTTGGTGTAAGTTCTATTGATTAACCATTTAACATTGGCTTCATTAAACTTTAATCAAAGCATAAAAAGGTTAGTCTCTGTAAGCTTGATTCCTGGACAAAGATCTAATTATCGTATAGTACCAAAATCATTGCTAGTTCTCTTCCTTGTCGCCTCATTTTCTCTGCACCAAAATAGTATAAAAACATCGCCCTTCAAATATGTGTATTACTCATGCTAGTTTTGCATCAAGCAAGCAATTACAGTAGTTTCCTTCATTTTTAATGTTTAATTTTAACTCACTTTGCTTTCTCAGATGGATTTCAAACACATGGTGGGATGGGTAAAAGGCAAACCATTAACTAGCTTCATA
>CAUOFW020009415.1:0-10469 GCA_963454935.2 Ilex paraguariensis
TTTAGAAACCACAAACAAAACACAACAATTAACCCACTCGAGGGAGATTTGGGTTAGGCTGGAAACCCCTCACCCTAAGTGTGAGCAGAAAAAGAGCACCCATGAACAAATACAAACATATAAGGCAAATTATTAAACAAAGGACTGGGTCGTCGCGTATATGGTCATGGATTTGCAGGGGTGGTTTGTTTTTACAGAGAGAACGACGAAGAAGAAGAAGAAGAAGAAAAGAGAAGGAAGAAGAAGGGGAGACCCATCACCGGTGGATGGAGAAAAAAAAATTGAAAGCCTTATAAAGGCATCCCATTTTTTTATTTATTTATTTTTTTTATTTTTTGAGTGTCGGCAGCCGCATATCCGTGCGGAATATTCCCACTTTTTTTTTTTTAGTGTCGGCAGACGCGAATATTCGCGTGAATATTCCCACAAACATTGGTGTAATATGCAAATAGTGCAACCTCACCCCCCCCAACTTGATTCATGCAGTGTTCTAAAACAAATATGATATTCAATGACGGACAGTAAAAAGATAAGAGGTTAGAGAACACCTCGCACTTGAGCTTTGACAAAAACACCAATATCTGCGACTAAGAAAACAAAACTATACGACAAAAGAACATAATTAACATGGAATAAAAAAATAAAGTAAGTAAATAAAACCTGTACATTAAAAAGCAGAAAAAAAAACTAATTATTCCTTCACAACTTCCGTATACCGGATCCATCAAATTCTCCTCCACCACTTGTTCTTCAAACCCCAAAAATGGCTTAAGTCTTTGGCCATTGACCTTGAATGTCTGGCCATTTTCGGGTTTTGAACATCCACAGCTCCGTTGGGGTAGGCCACCTTGACAAGATAGGGGCCATCCCAACGGATCGGAGTTTGCCTTGGAAAATGGAGAGGCGAGAATTGTATAAGAGTACTTTTTGCCCGGGCTCAAATGATTTCCTCACAATGGAGTTATCATGAAAGATTTTGGCCCTTTCTTTTGAGATTTTGGAGCTCTCATACGCATCTCGTCGAATCTCTTCCAACTCATTCAGCTCTAACTTCCTATGATCACCGGCCATTCTCAAATTAAAATTTAAAGTCTTAATGGCCCAATAGGCCTTGTGTTCCATTTCGACTGGCAGGTGGCAAGCCTTTCCATAGACAAGCCGGTAGGGAGACATGCCCAAAATAGTTTTAAAGGCAGTGCGGTATGCCCAGAGGGCATCGGTCAATCTATCGGACCAATCCTTCTGTTTGGGTTAACCATTTTTTCTAGAATGTTCTTGATCTCCCTATTGGCTAGCTCGGCTTGGCCATTTGTTTGTGGGTGATAGCAGTGGATACTTTGTGAGTGACGCCATATTTGAACATTAGAGATGCAAATGACCTATTACAGAAATGTGATCCACCATCACTTATTATTGAACGAGGCATCCCAAACCTCGAAAAGATGTTCTCCTTGAGAAACTTGACTACGACCCGTGGTCATTAGTCTTGGTCGGGATAGCCTCCACCCATTTGGACACATAGTCCACTGCCAGGAGGATGTACAAATAACCAAATGACATAGGGAAAGGACCCATGAAGTCGATGCCCCAACAGTCGAATATTTCTATGACAAGTATTGGTGAAAGGGGCATCATGTTTCTTTGGGTCACACTACCCAACCGTTGGCATTTGTCGCATCCCTTACAAAATGAAACACAATCTTTGATAAGAGAGGGCCAGTAAAAACCTGATTGAAAATTTTGGCCGAAGTCTTTTTCGCTGAGAAATGTCCACCGCAAGCTTGTGAATGGCAAAATGCAAGGACGTCCCGCTGTTCATTTTCAGGTACGCATCTCCTCATGATTTGGTCGGGGCAATACTTGAACAAATACGGGTTGTCGAAGTAGAAGTACTTCACATCTGCCATAAATCGTCTTCGATCTTCTGGGCTCCATTGCGGTGGTGTCTGTCCTGTTGCAAGATAGTTACATATATCAGCATACCAAGGACATACAGAGTGAATTGACAGCAAATGCTCATCAGGAAAAAAGTCAGGGATAGGAATGTGCTCATCGGCCTCTTGCACCACAAGCCGGGATAAATGATCCGCCACCACGTTCTCAACTCCTTTCTTGTCCTTGATCGTCAAGTCGAATTCTTGTAGGAGGAGTATCCACCTAATGAGTCTCGGTTTTGCATCTTGCTTAGACAACAAATACTTTAAAGCAGAGTGATCAGTAAAGACAACAATAGGCGAACCAATGATGTAAGCACGGAATTTATCTAAGGCAAACACTACTGCTAGCAATTCTTTTTCGGTGGTAGTGTAATTCATCTGAGCCTCATTAAGTGTTTTGCTAGCATAGTGTATCACATATGGTCTATTTTCCTCCCTTTGACCGAGCACTGCGCCGACCGCGTAATCACTTGCGTCGCACATGAGCTCAAAAGGTAGATCCCAATTGGGTGGTCGCATGATCGGAGGTGTGACTAGCATGCTTTTAAGTTTTTTAAAGGATGCCTCACAATCATCCGACCACTCAAATGGGACCTCCTTAGACAGCAGGTTGGTCAAGGGTCGGGCCAATGCACTGAAATTCTTTATGAATCGACGATAAAAACCTGCATGGCCCAAAAATGACCGGATGCCTTTGATGGCTCTTGGCGTAGGGAGGTTGGAGATGGCCTCCACCTTGGATTTATCGACTTCAATACCCCTTGCCGAAACTATATGGCCAAGCACAATTCCTTCTGTCACCATAAAGTGACACTTTTCCCAATTCAAGACTAGATTCTTCTCCTCACATCTTGTTAGAACTTTCTCCAAGTTTGCCAAACATCCCTCGAATGAATCCCCAAACACCGAAAAGTCATCCATAAAGACCTCCACTATCTTTTCCACCATGTCACTGAAAATTCCCATCATACAGCGTTGAAAAGTCCCCGGAGCATTGCACAGTCCAAATGGCATGCGGCGGTAGGCAAAGGTACCATAGGGGCATGTGAAAGTGGTCTTCTCTTGATCCTCCAAAGCAATCTCAATCTGATTGTAGCCGGAGTATCCATCTAAAAAATAGTAGAATAGATGCCCCGCTACTCGTTCTAGAACTTGATCGAGGAATGGCAATGGAAAGTGGTCTTTCCTTGTGCAAGCGTTCAACTTTCGGTAATCAATGCACACCCTCCATCCGGTGATTACTCTTGTAGGAATAAGCTCATTCTCATCATTCTCAACCACCGTAACTCCGGATTTCTTAGGTACTACTTGCGTGGGGCTAACCCACTTACTATCGGCAATTGGAAAAATGATCCCCACATCAAGTAGTTTCAGAACCTCATCCCTTACCACCTCCTTCATGATGGGATTCAACCGCCTTTGTGGTTGTCGGGAAGGTTTGGAATCCTCCTCAAGATATATGCGGTGGGTGCAAATGAGAGGGCTTATCCCCTTGATATCCGCAATGGTCCACCCAATTGCTCCTTTATGTTTTCTCAACACCTCCAAGAGTTCTTTTTCTTGTTCCATGTTTAATGTAGAGCTAATGACCACCGAAAATGTTTCACCTTCCCCAAGATAGGCGTACTTCAAATGGGTGGGCAAGGGCTTCAACTCCAAGTTGGGCTTTTGTTCATCCGACGAAAAATTTTCTTTTCTCGATGGGGTAACTCTTCGAATGTAGGGATCCACCTTTCCATCCCTTTCAAATCTTCTACCTCCTCTTGCTCATCATAATTCTCAAGATCCACAATTCCTTCTTCCTTAAATTTCAATATCCCCTCCAGCTCCAAGTGCTCCTCAACCAAAGTGTCGATTCTATTGACCTCACTTACTTCCTCATCATCACCCGGTTGCTTTGCCAAGTTGAATACATTGTGCTCCATTGTCATATTCCCAAATGCCAACTTCATTAGACCGTTCCTGCAATTTATCACGGCATTAGATGTAGCAAGGAAGGGTCTTCCAAGTATTACGGGAATTTGGGAGCTAAGGTTTGCAACAGGATGTGTATCAAGCACAATGAAATCGACAGGGAAGTAAAATTTATCAATTTGAACTAAGACATCCTCAACTACTCCCCTTGGTGTACGGATACTACGATCCGCCAATTGAAGTGTGATTGAGGTGGGCTTCAACTCCTCAAGCTGCAGCTGTTGGTACACCGAGTAGGGAAGAAGATTCACACTTGCCCCCAAATCGAGGAGTGCTTGCTCCACTCGATAATTTCCAATGGTGATGGCTATGGTTGGACAACCGGGGTCTTTGAATTTGGGAGGAGTGTTAGTCCTCAAAATTGAGCTCACTTGCTCGGTGAGGAATGCTTTCTTGTGGACATTCAGTTTTCTCTTCACCGTGCATAAGTCCTTCAAAATCTTAGCACATGATGGAATTTGCTTGATGGCGTCGAGGAGTGGAATGTTAATCTTCACCTGCTTAAACATTTCCAAAATATCAGCATAATTAGCCACCTTGACAGGTGGCTTCAAACGACTTGGGAAAGGGGCAGGCATGGGAGGAATAAACACACAATCATCAATTAATTTTTCTTTCTCAACAACCTCTCTTTCTTTCTCTTCACGCACCTCACTCTTGTCGGCGTCACCCAAGAGATCTTTTTCTTTTGGCAATGTGGTCTTGGGTGAGACCGTTGGCAAAATGGTTTTGTCAATTTCTTTGCCACTGCGGAGGGTGGTGACAGCTTTGAGTTGCTCGCAACTCTCTTTCGAAGGTTTCGATGACTCAACAAGGTGTTGACCCCTAGGGTTCTCTTGTGGTTGAGCGGGGAACTTCCCCTTTTCTTGTTGAGATGCCCCTATGGAGTTTGTCAACTTTGTGAGTTGGGCTCTTACATCATTGATGGCTGTGGCATTTTGGTTATTGATGGCGGTTTGGCTTTGAATGAAGGAATGGACCATATCCTCCAAATTCCTTTTGTGAGGAGGTTGGTATGTGGATGGATTGGACGGTCCTTGAGAAAAACTTTGTGGAGGTGGATTTGGTGAAAAATTTTGTGGTGGTGGGTTTGACAAATACCCTTGTGGATTGGTCCGGGGTATTGAGAGCTAGATGCTTGCCCTTGGCCATGGTATTGGTTTTGCTTGGGAGGCATGGGAGATGCATATGCACTTGAACCATGAGGAATGGGGTTTTCATTTCTCCAACTAAAATTTGGGTGATTACTCCAACCCGAATTGTAAGTATTTGAATTGGGAGAAAATGATTGCCTCGTTTGGTTGAATGCATGGACTTGTTCATGGTACGCTTCTTTAAGGGTCGAAATGTTTGGGCAATCCGATAGGGAATGCTCCATACATTCGCAAATTGAACAACCCTCCTCGGTTCGTGACACATTAGACACCTCGTGTCTCTTATTGACTTCAAGACTCTCAACTTTCCTTGACAATTTAGCAATTTTTGAAAACAAGTCTTTCCGGTCTCTTAAATCATAAATCCCTCCCCCTTGAGTTTGGCCAGTCTTTTGAGGAGAAGACCTTGGTACATCGGTGGGATCTGTAATGTCCCATGATTGTGCATTTTGTGCCAATGTATCAAAGTAATCTAAGGCCTCATCAGGGTCTTTGTTCAAAAACTCCCCATTACACATCATGTCAATGAACTGTCGATGGCCCGGTGTGATTCCTTCATAAAAGAAACTCACCAATTGCCATGGTTCAAAGCCATGATGTGGAAGGGATTGTAGCAATTCCTTGTACCTCTCCCAACATTGATAGAATTGCTCATTGGGCTTTTTTGAAAAGTTTTGAATTTGCTTTTTTAGGGCAGTGGTTTTATGCACCGGAAAGAATTTGTTCAAAAACTCAGAAATTTTTGGCTCCACGATGTGATGGTTCGAGGCCTTAAGGAAATAAGCCACGTTTTTGCCTTGTCTTTTAGGGAAAAGGGAAACAATTTCATTCTAGCTATCTCTTCCATCCCATGATTGGGGAGGAAGGTTGCAACCATTTCCTCAAAATCCCTTATGTGTGAATAGGGGCTCTGAGTTTCAAATCCGTTGAACGTGGGAATTAGTTGCAACATCCCTGGCTTAACTATGAAAAGATGAGCTTGGACCGGAAGGAGGATGCATGATGGTGTGGTGCTTCGTGTTGGTTGTAGAAATCCCTCATTGACCTCACCGGGGGATCCATTTGAAAATTATTCCCCTCATTCACGGGAGGGGAAAAATTCATTCTCGGATTGGGTATTTGGGGTTCTTGTGGTCCCCACCCCTTTGGACTTTTGGATTTGCTCCCTTTGGACATTTGGATTTGCACCTATATTGTCAAAATTGTCACCCGCATCCTCGGGTTGTTCTTGGTCAATATTCATGGTAGGGGCCAAATTTTGTCTAACAAGTCGGTTTCGGTCGTTCCGTCCACATAAAAAAAATATATACAAACAAAGTTATACACAAACAAGATTATGTACACGGAACAACGTACCTCAGCCCATGATGAAGATCATGGGACTTACCTCCGTCGTCCAAAATCACCTTCTTGGTTTGACACTTGCCTTCCCCGGCAACGGCGCCAAAAATGCTTGACAAATTTCCTTGTTGTTTCCTAACCTATAAACATCACCTTTTAGCATGTATAGTATATGAATAAAGGGAGTGTCACTCTCCTAGGGATGATGTCAAAAGAAAGGGCAACGGAATGGTGGATGAATGAGATTTCAAATGTGAGTATGTGTGAACAAAAGTGCTCCCCAAGCGCAAGGAGACTTTCGCGGATCGTGTTTTACTTGGTGGTATTCCAAGGTCGTTTCCACGGGGAAGGAAGTAAACCGAGGGGAGGTGATTTTGGGAGAAAGAAAGTGTAAAATCTTTGATTGTTGGAAGTTGTTTGGTGAAGTTGTTTTGATGCTAGTAAAATGAGAAACAAATGTTGGCAAATCCAAGAGGTCACTCCAATAGGAATACCGTCTCAACTCGAAACCCTCCTCCAATAGAGCATGAATGATGATTGATTCGTGGGAAGCTAGGGTAAGATTGGTGAGTATCTAAGCATAAACCGTGACTAGGCCTACGGAATATCAAAGACTCACCAAGTTATCCACCCTCAACCCAGTCAAACCGAACCATTAACTCTGAAAGAGGGGAGGAGAATGAGTTGAAATGGTATACCCAAGTGGAGGTTCCTCTTGGTTTTGCCAACTAAGAGATTTAGCTATTCATGCTTAAAATAAAGACAACAATATGATGAGAAGACATTATGAAAAAATAAAGACTAAAGCTAAGCATAAACGAATTGCATAATTTTAACTTCCGGATAACCACCTTACTAAAGATTGGATGAGAAACTACTCACTCTTCATGGCTTTGTTAAAACTAGAAAAGTGAGTGATGCTCATCCTTCAAGTAGAGGAGTTACAAGGTAACACATTTTACACAAGGAGCCGATCTTCGACAAAGAATGAGTGAATCACGTTCCACCCTTCACGGCTTTGGTAAAGCTCTAGAAAAGTGGAAGAGTTTCACTCCTCTAAGGGAAGAAGGAAGCTCAAGCAATGGAAGTAAAAGAAAGCAATAACACAATAAAAGAAAGCAATACTTAAAGTAAGAAAGCAATAAATTAAAATGAAGCAAGAATACAATAAAAGAAAGCAATACTTAAAGAAAGCTATAAGCAATAAGGAAAACAATAATACTTTTGGAGGGTTTTCCACTACCAAAAGATGAATGCTTTACAAGTCCTAAGGGGTGGTATTTATAGGCAATAAGGGAGGGTGAAAGTCTTGTTAGGTGGTCTTGAATCTTGTTAGGTGGACTTGAAGAGTCTTGTTAGGTGGCTTTGAATCTTGTTAGATGGACTTGAAAATCTTGTTAGGTAGTTTTGAATCTTGTTAGGTGGACTTGAAAATCTTGTTAGGTGGCCTTGAATTCTTTGATCCGCCTTTTTTTTGAGCTTTGATAATTGGCACCACAGTAGTTTGTAACTTTAATGCAATTGACTCCTCAGTAGTTTGTAGCTTTGACGCACAAAATCCTGAAAAGAACAACAATTAATACATTATCCTTTATTCACACACTAATTCTAATTTGACTTATTTTGACTAGTTTAACTTTATTCAACTAACACAATTTACCTATTAAATTATGCCTTAATTAGGGTTAATCAAGGGGGCCTTGGTGGGAGAAGAGAGGGAGATGGACTCACTGCATAGAGAAGAGAGGGGAAGAGCTCTGCGTTCGAATGTTAGGGAGAGAGGGAAACTTGTGAAATGACCGAAATGGGCCCTGGTGAAATATGCAAATGAAATCGGATTTATTATATTCGCTTCATTTGATTAAGCGGATTTATGAAATTCGTTTTCTATATGAAAACAGATTTGATTATTTACCTAAAAGGTGGATTCAAGAAATACGCTTTCAAGATAAAGTCGTATTTAGTAATTCCGCTTTCACATGAAGTCAAAATTGTTGATTCCGCCTTTAAAAATTGTCATAGATTGGTAATAAGTTTTAAAACCACCGAGTTTGGTAATTGATTCCGGGGGGGGGAGGGGAAGAGGTGAACAGGTTAATTTCAATTTGCTTAAAACAATCACCAAATTATAACATAATTCTAAAGCAATTACTTCCTCTTAAAAATCAATTAATCAATTAAAAATTGAGAATCCCTATAAAAAAACAACACAATTAACCATGAAGATTGATGTGATATATTTGCATATTTTAATGTCCCTCAATCTGTCATAGTGATCCAACCCAAGGCAACAAGCTACCAACAAAAACACTATGTATGATAAGAATTATCAAACAATCTCATCAACAAACACATAGTGCCCATTGTGTTATAAGTCACAAGTGTGTACAAATATAACAATAAAAAATACAAAGAATTTGTTGACGTGAAAAAACTTATCGAAAAAAATCACAAGGAATCAATCTAGGTTTACCAAAATCTAATACACTATCCCAAAGTTAGTTTATATGTACTCGAGACTTATACGTCAACCAATTTCCTGGTTAGAAGTTCATTTCCTTCAATAAACCTCTCCACCGAAACTCTCTTCGATGTTATGGTTAGCTTAACTTGAACTCTCTGTCGCACAGTTCATTTAGGGCTCGAGCAATTTTTTCCTCCAAAATTCTCAGTATGCACACTCAACAAGTGGGTTTGGTATAACCAAGCAAGGTCTTCCACTCCCAGGTATGAGTTTGAATAGGAATCACAAGATGAGTTATCCTCCGAATTTAGGGATCTTGTAATGCCCAAAATTCCCTCTTGGACGACATTACTATCTAAAACCATTCATATGATGAGAGCAACTAAATGAACTTCATAAGTAAGCAGAATTTCATTATCATCCACAATATATACAACATCATCCAAAACAATATGTCCAACTATATAGCAATTACCTCCCAAAAATTAACTATTATCTTGTAGCGAAATAACAAAAATATTAGACTTCACATTGTCTCAAAATGAATTTCCTAGTCTAGAACATAAGAGAAAATAGTTCTAAACGTCCACCTCGGGATCCACGTTCCCATCTGTTGGAGCTTCCCAATGTATGGGTTCATTAACTCTGAGCTCCTCCTCTATACCATAATCTGAAAAAGATATTGTTTGTAAGGGGTGAGCACTAAACTCTGTAGGAAAATCCTCCCTAATTCGAACAAGGTTTCAAAAGCATATAAAACAGTCGGTCTCATTTTACAAATACCATATATATAGCTTTTTAAATAAAATAGGGACATTTTAGTGGATCTCAAATTTACACAATAACAATAATTAAATGAAAAGTTACCATTTCGACAATAAACCATAACCAACCATTTACACAATAAACAATAGCCCACAATGTATATCAAATCACACTTTGTATTTGTATCTCAGGTATGATGCATGACATCGCATGAATAAACAAATCGAGAATATCCTAGCCCACATATACACACCCAACCTCGTAAGGATATCCAACTTTAGGAAGGATGTATCCTAACGCATTGGTAGTGATGAATCCAACCCAGAAATAGTATACTAACCCTCAGCCTCGATACTACATGAGCGAATAATGGTTTGGTCCTCGTAAGACACAAACTCCACTATGAGTGGTAGGAAAAATTCAAATTCGCACGGAGTAAGAAACGCATCTACCCACTCTACGATACCCATCAACGGCCACCCATGGTTATCCAAACATCCACAACTGATACAATACCCATCCAATTTCTCCAATGCCAAGTAAAATCCAAAATTTTTAATTTCACATGTATTATTGCAATAGAACAATTTAAGAAATATGCAAGAGATCATCAAAAATACCACTTTATTGTTTCATACCGAGCACTAAAGTTTTGAAATCAAGAACAAAGGAAAAATCAAGAGAAAAATTCATTTCTCTTGAAAACTAGGGTTTTAAATACAAGAAAAGAGATTTCATGGTTCCCAACCATAGTTTTTTTTTTAAAAACATGGTAATATTTGCAAGAATATCAAGAATCAGGATTTCCTAACAATAAATAGGATTTAGAGTCAA
>CAUOFW020009416.1:0-10466 GCA_963454935.2 Ilex paraguariensis
TTCCTTATTTTGTATTACAATAAAACTGATATTTCGCATGGAACTTACTTGTGAGCGAAGACTAACTGTTTACAATCGTTTTAGGATAGATAACTTTGCATCAAATAGTTTAGAGTACGTCATTGTGAACCAACCTCATTCAAGTTTGGTTTTAATCTTCTTGCAGTTGACTGGGATGATTTAGCTATTGTCCATTCCCGACACTTTGAATGATTTTTTTATACCATTATTAATTCTTTTTCTTTGACTTTCAATAATTTTGATGATATGATTACCGGATTAATTTCATGTTTTTTTTTTTCCAGAGAAAAACATATTTCAGATTGATTTGCAGTGGCTTTAAATCTGGTGTAAGGATCGCTGACATTGGATTCTATCGATTTAAGCAACAAGATTTTCACATTCTCGGATTTCCTATAGTGTTCTGATTTATGTAAGACCCTGTACTAAAAATTAAATAAGAATACTAATATCTTAAGAGTTTTCCAAATATGAATAAAATGAGGATAAAAACTTAGAATCATTGTTGAAATATTAATCATGAAGTTTGAGTTTCGAACGGATTGACTTTTGGGTCAAACTTAATTTTTTTTTTGTTGATGTGTTTAAGATTGATAAGGTAACTAAATAAATATATTATTTTTTTTTATCAAAATAACATTACCATTGAATTCGGGAGGTCGGAAAACATTGGGAGAGGTAATATGGGATGTATTAGAAGTTAGGAAGTATTTTAGAAGTAAAACCAAATTGGAGTGAAATTGGGTAAAAAGGGGTGATGGACACTGCTTAGTATTTTGATCATAACTTTATATTTTGATGTCCAATTGATCTGAAATTTTGACAGGAAATAGTAGACATCTAGGGCTACAAAAGTGTATTTCATGAAACATTTCCAATTCGACCTCTAAATGGGTCAAAACTGACCTGGAAGTCGCACCAAAAATCTGTGAACAGTACGAAGGAAACCCGATTTTTCTGAACAGAAAATATCGGGTTTTGCTCGATTTTCTTGCCCTATAAAAACCTAATGTCGTCCCTTTAGCATTCATTTCACCCCTCCAAACCCTAGGAACCATTTTAGAGGAAGAGAGGAAGATAGAAATACCAATCAAGAGGGATTTATACCTTGTAGAAATCAAAACTTCAAATTCTTCAAGAATACATTCTCCTCCCATTTTCTTCCATTCTTGCTACCCTCTCACCCAAATCTTTTGAAACCCTAGGAGGAGAAGATTAAGAGGAAAAGAAAGGAGAGCAAGAAGGTCTTGAAGCTTGGGTCTTAGCTTGGAATCTTGATTTAAGGTAGGGGATTTTCTCTCAATCTCTCACATTGAGGCTAGATATATATATATAGATATATATGTATATAGATATATGTTTCTTCACTCTCCTTCTCATATATATAATATGAAATACATGATTCTTGTTCTATTTGTAATAAATGTCATGTTTTGAACAATATGAAGGGTGGGTAACCACCAAAGCTCTATTGATTTTTTTTTTTATCTTCAAAGCCCTAGTTTTCAAGAAAAGGGATTTTCTCCTAATTTCTTCTTTGTCTTTGATTTTAAAACTTTAGTGTTGAATATTGTATAACAAAATGATATAGATTACGATCTCTTGCATATTTTCTTGGATTATTCGATTATATGACAAATGTGAAAACAAATTGGGGATTTTACTATATTTGGGAAATTGTTGTGAATTGTGAATATTCTTGATTTCCTCATTGTATGGTTGTTGTGATGGACTTGGATTACCTTCGAGAGATGCCGTAGAGTGTTAGAGGTTAGTCTATCCCAATGGGGGGTGAGATGGTTGCCTAATGCTCGTAGTGGATCGTTGTTGTGCTCGCGATCACTATTGTTCACATATACACCGAGGAAAAGGTTAGTATACTAGACACCTTGGGAGGATTTCGTCAATGCCGTAGGAGACGGTACACGCCCTTCCTAAAGAGATTTGTGATTGTTGGTTGGAATTGGTGGACTAGGCATGATCGTTAGGTAGATTCACGAGAAGCAATCAACATACATGGTACGGGGATGAACCAAAAATACATGGAATCGGAGTTGGGTCGTTCTTGCCGATGCATTGGTATGGGACAATGCTTAGGGAGAAGCCCTTCTTAAATAGCTTAAATTAGAATTTTGTTTATCGATGCTAAACTCACTTTATTCTTTTAACTGATTATTGCTATTGTTTAAACTTGAGATCTCTTTTAAAATGTCACTGTTTTCATTCCAAACCTATATATATGTTAGTTGTGAAATGAGACCGACCGTTTGCTATGTTTTTCAAACCTTGTTTGAGTTGAGAGGATTTTGCTACAGAGCTTCGTGCTCGCTCACCCCCTACAAATAAAATTTTTCAGATTTCACACTTGAGGAGGAGTTAGGAGCCGAGGAGCCCACCCATTGGAAGACTCCGCTTGACGGGGATGTGGATCCCGAGGTGGACGCTTAGAGCGACACTTTTATTTTGTTCTAGACTAGATTATGCTTAGAATATCCTTTTGAACTCTAGTTCATTTCTGTTATTTTCCGCTGCGTTATATATATTACATTTTGGAGATGTAAAGGCCAAGATTAGACCTATTAATTTGGGATGATAGTGTGGATATGACATATGATGAATGCAAGTTTATTTTATGATGGAAAAATGGACCCGGTGTGGTCAATAGTTATGCATATGTGGACCCGGTGTGGTCAATTGTAATATAATTGTACAGGTTGTGTTTTGGGTAGAGCTCCCCGTACAAAGGAGACTCTGCCCAAATTTTGTTAAAATATGAATGGTTGATGAATGAAACTTTCGTCGTGATGAATTTTACTTAATGCTCTCATACGGTAAATGGTTTTTAGAATGTAATGTCACCCACGGGGGTTTTTGGGGCGTTACAGATTTGGTATCAGAGCCAAGGCTTTAGGTCTTACATGGGAGCTGTAGGTTATGGAGTACCACTAGGGAAGTAGGATTAAGTTGAAGGAAATTGTTGGTCTAATTTTATATGAACCTTATGCTTTAGATTAAAGTGATATTTAGGATGTCTTGTACATCAATGAAACTAAATTGTGAATTGATATGCAGGATGGACGGTGAACGGGTACGTGGACGTGGTCGTGGGCGTGGTGGTCAAGCAAATCCACCACCTCTCGACGCCATACAGGGTATTTACCAATGTTTAAGGGAACTCACCACCCTAGTGCAACAACCAGGTGGGAACAACCACCACAACGGTGGAGTTCGTCCTTTAGTCCAAGTACCGGGCAACGGCGATGAGAACCGAAGGATGGTAGCTCTTCGAGAATTTCTACGGCAACACCCACCCACCTTCCAAGGGAGCTCCAATCCCTTAGATGCGGATAGATGGATCCGCCGGGTGAAAAAAATTTGTGATGGTATGGGGATCGCCGGGGACCTTCGGGTTGGCTTGGCTACCTATTTGTTGGAAGGGGAGGCCGATTACTGGTGGGAGTCAGTGAAGAAAAGGAGGGACACTAATACGCTCACTTGGGGAGGAGTTTGAGCAAAGTTTCAACGACAAGTATTTTCCAGAGTCTGTCAGAGATAAGATGAGTGCAGACTTTCTAGCCTTGCGGCAGGGCAGTATGACCGTGGCTGAGTATGAGAGGAGGTTCGATGAGCTATCCCGTTATGCTTCAGAGTTCATATCCACCGAGGATAGGAGGGCCAAGCGCTTCGAGCAGGGTTTGAGACCGACCATCAGAGAGAAGCTTGTGGCACTCAGAATCCGAGACTATAGAGATTTGGTTGACAGAGCGGCATTGGTGGAGAGAGACATTGATGACTCTCAGAGGAGACAGAGCTATGCTAGAGGAGGCCCGATCCGTACAGGTGCCAGTAGCAGTGGAGCACCGAGGGCGTTACCATATCGTCGCCCCGATCAAGCGGTGGGGCAGAGACCTCTTACAGTCCGAGGAGAGGGGCATGCCCCGACTAGACCAAACACTGACCCTCGTCAATGCTTTGCTTGTGGAGGTGTAGGACACTTCCGAAACAACTGCCCGTCATTTCCACCCAAGGCCAATCAATCAGCCGGGCCATCACATGCAAATAGGCCCCCTCCACCACCGAGACCATTGAGAGCTCAAGCCCCCGTGATGCCAATCCGGGGAGGGTATTTGCCTTAATCCAACCGGAGGAGGATGCTTCCAATGCCGTTGTGGAAGGTATCATTCTTCTCTACAATTCTTGGGCCCGAATCTTATTCGATCCTGGTGCTACTCATTCTTTTATACGTACTGCATATGCTATGAATTTGGGATTGGGTTTCGAGAAGTTAGAACATGCTTTGACTGTTGACTTGCCTACGGGAGAACAGTTGGGTACTAGCCGAGTCTGCAAGGGTTGTGTGCTTCGTATTGGGGAGCACGAATTGATTGTGGATTTGATTGCTTTAGAGATGAAGGGGTATGACGTGATTTTTGGGATGAACTTGTTATCCACTTTTCATGCGGTAATGGATTGTTTCCGCAAGCGAATTACATTTCAATTGTCGGGAGGAGTAATTTTCATTTTGTGAATAACCGAGATTCTTTCCATCCATTTCCTACTACGGGAAGTAAATTCTTAAAAGCTAAGGCAGGGAGCCACTTGAGTTTCTTGGCTAGCTTGATGGGAGATGATCGGGATAGATCCCACTCGGGTATGGTGTTGATTATATCAGATTTTCTGGATGTCTTCCCAGATGAATTACCCGGGTTACCGCCACAGAGAGAGATTGAGTTCGCAATCGATCTTTATCCGGGAACCGAACCTATTTCTATTGCTCCTTATCGGATGGCGCCTTTGGAGTTGAAGGAGCTAAGGAAGCAATTGGACCACTTGCTGGCAATTGGATTCATCCGTTTGAGCACTTCACCTTGGGGAGCCCCGGTCCTCTTTGTGAAGAAGACGGATGAAACACTTCGGTTATGCACAGATTACCGACGGTTGAATCGGGTGACGGTGAAGAACAAGTATCCCTTGCCGCGCATTGATGATTTATTTGATCAATTGAGGGGTTCTAAGTTCTACTCCAAGATTGATCTCCGCACCGGGTACCATCAACTGCGTGTCAAGGAGGAGGATATTCCTAAGACTGCTTTTCGTACTCGGTATGGTCACTTCGAGTATACGGTGATGCCGTTCGGATTGACTAATGCTCCAGCAGCCTTCATGGATTTGATGCACAGGGTATTCCGGCCATATCTAGATCAATTTGTCATTGTGTTTATTGATGACATATTGATTTATTCCCGGACACAAGAAGAACATGCACATCATCTCTCGGTTGTGCTACAAACATTGAGAGAACATAAGTTATATGCGAAGATGAGCAAGTGTGAGTTTTGGATGAAGGAAGTGAAGTTCCTTGGCCATGTTGTGTCCGAGCAAGGGGTAGCGGTTGATTCCTCGAAGATTGAGGCCGTGATGAAATGGGAACCACCAAAGAATGTGACAGAAATACGTAGTTTCTTGGGGTTAGCCGGTTACTATCGTAGGTTTGTGGAAGGTTTTTCCAAGCTTGCGATGCCGATGACTCGCCTTACCAAGAAGGGGGAGAAATTTGTGTGGACTCAAGCGTGTGAATTAGCTTTTCGCACCTTGAAGGAAAAGTTGACGACGGCACCGATCCTCATTATTCCGAACAGTGGGGAAGGTTACGATGTTTACACCGATGCTTCACTACGAGGCTTGGGATGTGTGTTGATGCAAGGAGGCAAGGTGGTTGCTTATGGCTCGAGGCAACTCAAGATTCATGAGCGGAACTATCCCACTCACGACTTGGAGCTAGCCGCTGTGGTTTTTGCTCTTAAGTTGTGGAGGTGTTACTTGTATGGAGAGAAATTTCAAGTGTTCTCGGATCATAAAAGCCTCAAGTATGTGTTCACACAGAAAGAATTAAATCTCCGGCAGAGAAGGTGGATTGAGTACTTAGAAGATTACGACTTCACTCTCAACTATCATCGGGGAAGGCTAATGTAGTAGCGGATGCATTGAGTAGGAAGTCTCAGGGTGAAATCAATGTCCTTGCGGCTAAACGGTGGAAAATGATGGATACGTTGGAGGAGTTTGATCTATGGGTTAATGGACCGGAGGATCGACCATGTTTGTTTAACCTAGTAGCTCAACCAATCCTCCGACAAAGGATTGTGGAGTTGCAACGATTAGATCCCGAGTTGACAAAAATTCGGGATAAATTGGAGAGGAATGAGATTGTTGAGGATTGGTCTTTAAAGAATGAGGAGTTACAGTTTTGGGGAAGATTATGCGTGCCAACGACGACCAAGTGAGGGAAGAAGTGTTGGAGAGTGTCACCGATCGAAGTTCTCTATACATCCGGGGAGTACAAAAATGTATAGAGATATGAAACGACAATATTGGTGGAGTGGAATGAAGAAGGATGTAGCAAAGTTCATTTCAAGGTGTGCCGTATGTCAGCAAGTGAAGATTGAGCACCAACGACCTGGAGGATTATTACAGTCTCTGCCTATCCCGGAGTGGAAGTGGGATCATATCACCATGGACTTCGTGTCGGGTTTTCCACGGACTTCAAGAGGGCATAACGCCGTATGTATGGTATCGTAGATCGACTCACCAAGTCAGCTCACTTTTTGGGGATGAAGACCACAGACTCGTTAGAGATCTTGAGCAGACTATACATTCGAGAGATTGTTCGATTGCATGGAGTTCCACTTTCTATCGTGTCGGATCGCGATTCTCGTTTTGTGGCTCGTTTTTGGCAAAGTCTACAACAAGCTATGGGGACAGAATTACATTTCAGCACAGCCTTTCACCCTCAAACAGATGGCCAATCCGAGAGAGTGATACAGGTTTTGGAAGACATGTTACGGGCTTGCGCATTGGACTTCAAAGGGAGTTGGATCGATCACTTACCGTTGGTGGAATTTGCGTACAATAACAGTTACCAAGCGAGTATCGGAATGGCGCCGTATGAAGCTTTGTATGGAAGACCATGTAGATCCCCGACATGTTGGTTGGAAGCCGGAGAGAGTAGTATGTTTGGGCCCGAGATTGTACGGGAGACAACGGAGAAGATTCAGCTCATTCGGGAGAGATTACGCACAGCACAGAGTCGACAAAAGAGCTATGCGGATAGGAGAAGAAGGCCTTTGGAATTCAAGGAGGGAGATTTTGTATTTCTTAAAGTGTCACCCAAGAAGGGCGTACTTAGATTCGGTAAGAAAGGAAAACTCGCTCCAAGGTACATCGGTCCATTTGAAGTGATCAAGACAGTGGGCAAAGTAGCATACCAACTTCGGCTACCAGTATCATTGTCAGGAGTTCATGACGTGTTCCACGTTTCGATGTTGAGGAAATGTCAACCAGATACGTCGCATGTCGTGGATTTGGAGGATATTGAAGTGCAAGATGGAGTCACCTATGAAGAGCAGCCGGTGAAGATTCTTGATATCCAGGAGAAAGTGCTTCTTCGCAACAAGGTAATCCAGCTGGTGAAAGTCCTGTGGCAACATCATGGCGTAGAGGAAGCAACTTGGGAACCGGAGTGGGAGATGCGAGAGAAATATCCATATTTGTTCGCTACTTGAGGTAAGTTTCGAGGACGAAACTTTCTTTAAGGGGGGTGGATTGTAAGACCCTGTACTAAAAATTAAATAAGAATACTAATATCTTAAGAGTTTTCCAATATGAATAAAATGAGGATAAAAACTTAGAATCATTGTTGAAATATTAATCATGAAGTTTGAGTTTCGAACGGATTGACTTTTGGGTCAAACTTAATTTTTTTTTTTTTGGATGTGTTTAAGATTGATAAGGTAACTAAATAAATATATTATTTTTTTTTATCAAAATAACATTACCATTGAATTCGGGAGGTCGGAAAACATTGGGAGAGGTAATATGGGATGTATTAGAAGTTAGGAAGTATTTTAGAAGTAAAACCAAATTGGAGTGAAATTGGGTAAAAAGGGGTGATGGACACTGCTTAGTATTTTGATCATAACTTTATATTTTGATGTCCAATTGATCTGAAATTTTGACAGGAAATAGTAGACATCTAGGGCTACAAAAGTGTATTTCATGAAAATTTCCAATTCGACCTCTAAATGGGTCAAAACTGACCTGGAAGTCGCACCAAAAATCTGTGAACAGTACGAAGGAAACCCGATTTTTTCTGAACAGAAAATATCGGGTTTTGCTGCTCGATTTTCTTGCCCTATAAAAACCTAATGTCGTCCCTTTAGCATTCATTTCACCCCTCCAAACCCTAGGAACCATTTTAGAGGAAGAGAGGAAGATAGAAATACCAATCAAGAGGGATTTATACCTTGTAGAAATCAAAACTTCAAATTCTTCAAGAATACATTCTCCTCCCATTTTCTTCCATTCTTGCTACCCTCTCACACCAAATCTTTTGAAACCCTAGGAGGAGAAGATTAAGAGGAAAAGAAAGGAGAGCAAGAAGGTCTTGAAGCTTGGGTCTTAGCTTGGAATCTTGATTTAAGGTAGGGGATTTTCTCTCAATCTCTCACATTGAGGCTAGATATATATATATATAGATATATATATGTATATAGATATATGTTTCTTCACTCTCCTTCTCATATATATAATATGAAATACATGATTCTTGTTCTATTTGTAATAAATGCCATGTTTTGAACAATATGAAGGGTGGGTAACCACCAAAGCTCTATTGATTTTTTTTTTTTATCTTCAAAGCCCTAGTTTTCAAGAAAAGGGGATTTTCTCCTAATTTCTTCTTTGTCTTTGATTTTAAAACTTTAGTGTTGAATATTGTATAACAAAATGATATAGATTACGATCTCTTGCATATTTTCTTGGATTATTCGATTATATGACAAATGTGAAAACAAAATTGGGGATTTTACTATATTTGGGAAATTGTTGTGAATTGTGAATATTCTTGATTTCCTCATTGTATGGTTGTTGTGATGGACTTGGATTACCTTCGAGAGATGCCGTAGAGTGTTAGAGGTTAGTCTATCCCAATGGGGGGTGAGATGGTTGCCTAATGCTCGTAGTGGATCGTTGTTGTGCTCGCGATCACTATTGTTCACATATACACCGAGGAAAAGGGTTAGTATACTAGACACCTTGGGAGGATTTCGTCAATGCCGTAGGAGACGGTACACGCCCTTCCTAAAGAGATTTGTGATTGTTGGTTGGAATTGGTGGACTAGGCATGATCGTTAGGTAGATTCACGAGAAGCAATCAACATACATGGTACGGGGATGAACCAAAAATACATGGAATCGGGAGTTGGGTCGTTCTTGCCGATGCATTGGTATGGGACAATGCTTAGGGAGAAGCCCTTCTTAAATAGCTTAAATTAGAATTTTGTTTATCGATGCTAAACTCACTTTATTCTTTTAACTGATTATTGCTATTGTTTAAACTTGAGATCTCTTTTAAAATGTCACTGTTTTCATTCCAAACCTATATATATGTTAGTTGTGAAATGAGACCGACCGTTTGCTATGTTTTTCAAACCTTGTTTGAGTTGAGAGGATTTTGCTACAGAGCTTCGTGCTCACCCCCTACAAATAAAAATTTTCAGATTTCACACTTGAGGAGGAGTTAGGAGCCGAGGAGCCCACCCATTGGAAGACTCCGCTTGACGGGGATGTGGATCCCGAGGTGGACGCTTAGAGCGACACTTTTATTTTGTTCTAGACTAGATTATGCTTAGAATATCCTTTTGAACTCTAGTTCATTTCTGTTATTTCCGCTGCGTTATATTATTACATTTTGGAGATGTAAAGGCCAAGATTAGACCTATTAATTTGGGATGATAGTGTGGATATGACATATGATGAATGCAAGTTTATTTTATGATGGAAAAATGGACCCGGTGTGGTCAATAGTTATGCATATGTGGACCCGTGTGGTCAATTGTAATATAATTGTACAGGTTGTGTTTTGGGTAGAGCTCCCCGTACAAAGGAGACTCTGCCCAAATTTTGTTAAAATATGAATGGTTGATGAATGAAACTTTCGTCGTGATGAATTTTACTTAATGCTCTCATACGGTAAATGGTTTTTAAGAATGTAATGTCACCCACGGGGGTTTTGGGGCGTTACAAAAACAGCTAGCGTATTTTCATAGTTCGCAAAAGGCATTAATTTTTATATGGCAAAGGTACCAAAAGAACTTGTAAATGTACTTTTTTTAGATCATCAATTGCAATTTTAATTTAATTATACCAGAGTATACATCATGAAGCAATAACATGCATGACCCCTATTCCTTCTAAGATTTGATCTAGAAAGTTAATGGATAGTGATATTTTCAATGGGGTGAATTTAGCTTCCGAAAGACAACACATACACCCAGCCTTTGACAGTAATGATTTGGACTAATTTATTTTCCATATTTTGTGTTACAGTAACAGTAGATTTCTTTGAAATACTTGTGCAAGAACTAACCTATTTACTATCAGATATAGGA
>CAUOFW020009417.1:0-10442 GCA_963454935.2 Ilex paraguariensis
TTTTTTATTCGCAGACTGTTTAGTATCAATGAAATTTAAGTATTTGAATTTAATTAAACCGTTTGACAAATATAAAGAGTTGAAGTTTGAAATTATTATTATTCTAATTTATCCTTCTCTCTACCTATCTCTCTGCAATTGTCTTATTTCTATCACTACCATCACAATGGTGGTGGTAATGGTGAAGGCGATGATGATGATAGTGGCGTGGCGGCAACACAATGGTGGTGGTGGTGGTGATGGCAACAACGGTGGTAGTGGTAGTGGTGGTGACGATGACACAATAGTAGTGGTGACAACAACAATGATGGTGGTTATGGTGGCACAATGGTGGTAGTAATGACAGCGATGATGGTGGTGACCGCGGTGGTACAATGGTGGTTATGGTGGTGATAGTGTCAAAATGGTGGTGAGGGTATATTCGTCCATTATGAAAAATTGATAAAATCTTCACTAACTAACATTTTCAGTATTAAGTGATAAGTAGGTGGCTTATTACTTAAAATTTTAGCCTATTTTTAAGAAGTGTTTAAAATATTAAGTAGTATGAGTTTTCGGTTATCAAACGAGTTTAATTTATTAAGTGCTTAAAGTATTCGATTTTAAACTTTAAGTCATGTTATCAAACAGCCCCAAAGTTAGCAAAAGAAGGAATAACCATTGTACAGTCAGTGTTCAAGATACACACATCTCCTATGAAAAACAAGGGGCCATTGAAACTATTGAGTCAATCTAGGAAAGCTGATATAACTGAAACTTGTAATGCAATCAAACTTCTACAAGGCCAAGAAGAATTTTCTAATAAAAGCAAATGAGCACCACATATTGAATAACCACTTAAAAAAACACACAAACATCCTACATCAATCACTAGGAATGACTATAAAGGACGGGAAAAAGAGGAACCTCATACCAGCAGTTATCAAAGCAATGTCCCATCTTCCTTCAAACTAGATTAGATTCTATCCGTAAATTAAATCCCATGTTTAATCTCGATAACGTAAACTCTGTATACATTTCTCTCTCACTAAAAATCTTCACACTTGGTATAGCAATGAGAACTTGATTTTAGTAAATACATTCAACACAAAACCAATTAGCAACGAGCGGAGATGCCCACGAGGCTCATGTATTAGTTTAGGAAGTCGTAGATGTGGGACAAGCTCTTAACACTCCCTACACATGTTAAGCATCCATCTACTGCCAAAGATCAGAATATAACATGGTGAACTTATGGCATGGACAATGGGGAATCAATTGCTATGAAATAGCGAGTCACACCAAAAGCCTCTCGTAGCCCAGATCTAATACCATGTGAAAGCATTCATCTCAAAACCAATTAACGATAACTGCAAACAACTAATTGTATAATTTGAACAATTAATCACTTTACATCTCATTCACACTTCCCATGTGATATGCATTTGCTTTCTGTAGTAACTCCTTCATATACTCCTATGCATGGTTCCAATGAACCTGTTCTAATACCATGTTAAAGCATCCAACTCAAATTAATTAGCAATGAGTGGAGATATCGATAAGGCTAATATACTAGTTTAAGAGGTTTTACTTTAATACCCAATCCAAAACTAGATATGGGTCTATAAAATATTCCCAGTCTTGCCAGCCAAAAGTCTATAATAGACTTACCATCCTATATCATAATAACAGTTGAGTTTTTGCCATGAGGATTGCTAGACGATTAAATATAACAATTTTCAGATAAGTTATATCCATGTAGAAGAAGGTATCATATCATATATGAATCATCCCACTTGTTACAGAAAAGCATACCATTTTTTATGTAGTTCAAAATCCCCTCAGAACTGAGATTGAGAGTTGGTTGTAAGAGAGGACCAATCACATAACCTGGATGTATCGTCACCATGTCAATGCCATTCTCTTTTACAAATTTCCATGCAGATTCTTCAGCCAATGTTTTTGAAAGTGGATACCATAGCTGAGGCATACAACACAGTTCAATCAACAAATAGTGAAGATAATTAAAGTAATTTAACTTCTTTCCAACTATAGGTTTGAACAACAATACACAAACTACAAAATTAAAGGATAGTCCTTGTAAGCAGGGACGGAATAGGATTGTATTGTGTTCGGGGGCAAACAAAAAAGGGACATGGTTAGGAAATTTATTTAATAGGATCATTTAATTATTGTCGGATATTTAGTTACAAAAAACCTCTCAAAAATAATTTTTTTATGATATAATCATTAATATTAGTTTGGATCATAAAATTTAAAATTAATTTGAAATAATATCATGGTCTATTTATTTTCTCATTTATGACATCAAATAATCACTACAAATAAATTATCATCATAAATATTATTTTCTTGTTACCATCGTGAAGATGAGTTGTGGGTTAATACATTGAAAGTGATACAACACAATTTATGATTTATAAGATTTTTGAAAACCTAAGATGAGGCATAAAATTTTTTAAAACAGTAAGGAAGAATAGGGTATTTTCAAAAATATGAGAGTGGGCCAATGTCTCCAAGTAGTTCCGTCACTGCTTGCAAGTCCAATTCCACAAGTTTTTAAGAAAGAAAAAAGCCTTTCAAACTTTACATCCATATGGTAAGGTAAATAAACTCTGAAGATATCTTAAACAAAAATATATATAAATGCACTTCATATATCACTGGAAGAGCCAGTCACACATTCATATTGTGCATGAAAAAACACTTTAATGACAGTGATATTTGCATAGCCATGGCAACAAAGAAAGAAATACACAATCACACATGGAATTCAAATTAAAGGTGATTGAATCACCATAATCAAGATCATAATTTTGATTTTTCATCTCCGATTGGTTTTCGGTTCCCACCAAAAGTCTCGAAATATTTCATATCGAAATTCTGTTGTCTCGAAATATTATTTAGAAAGAAAGTCCAAATAAATTTCCTCTAAAGCAATTTCCTCTCAGCAAAACTCAAAATAACACAAGAAACATAATACAAAACCCTAAATTGATTACTATTTTATACTAGGGCTTTATCGCTAGCCCAATCTCCATACACTATTGATGGACTTCACCTCTGAGCTGTATCAAACTTTTCCTTGAATCTTTTAGTTTTTTTTTGTTTTTTTAATATCTTAGCTATCCTAATAGATCACCATAGTATTTCCCCGCTCACGTACCAATCTATTGCTGGACCTTATACAAAACCGTCCATCCACACAAGAGGGTAAATTTATGGGCAATAGCCCTAAGAGACTAAGCTTGGTGGGATATTTAACTCCCTGACCTACCACTTATGAGAGATTTATCAGGTGGTTGAGCTACTACCACTAGGCTAACCCCTTGGAATTGAATCTTTTAGTTATCAATATAAATATTTGTATATTTTGTCACGGTGATTTATGAATTGCTGAAATTTGAAGAATAAATCTTGAGGTTGTTCCTATGCTGAATTATAATGTTCTCATTATTAGAAAATCACCAAAATCTCTTATTCAACGCAATCTGTTATACTAAGTAATATAAACAAAATAAGATCTACACAAAAAAAGTTAGTCTCTGTGATGTTTGTATTACTTTGGGATTATAGTTCACTACAAGAAAAAGGACAATTTCTGGCATTTAATTCCCGGTGTTTTGGGGCATGTGTCGGTAAATCTCGGCATTTATTTTAATAAACGCTGCAAATATTTTTAACCCACATAAATTGAACTTTCAAATATGACTGATAAAGGGAGTTAAAACTGACACTAATGAATATTTCAATAGCAAGGCAACTCAAAATCTTCCTATGCATGGTAAAAGATGAAAGAAATGAATTCAAACAAAGAACGAATTTATACACCTATTTTTTAATTAAGAAGAAATAAAACAGCATATATGAAATGTAATTTTAGTAAAAGTAAGGAAAAATTTCAATCACACTTCCTCTAGTTTATCACATCTTCAAGAACACCCCTGTCAGATTAAAAATATTAAGTAGAATGCAATTTTACTAAATTGCCCATGATATATTTGAGGATAAATTTCATCCACACCCCTCTAGATAAGCATATCTTCAATGAGACCCCCTCTAGATAAGTATATTTTCAATAAGACCACCTCTGTTTTCTAATTTTTTTTACGTAATTAAATTAGAACCGAATAAAATTCAATTCAAGCTAATTAAAATTTATTTTTTTACATATTAAAATTTGTGCCAATTAAAAATTATATTTTTTTTATGTATTAAAATTTGGGCTATTTAAAATTTTGTTTGAGCCAATTGAAAATTATTTTTAATCGATTCAAATCAAATTTTAATCAATTCGCATTGAATTTTAATTAGCCCAAATTTTAATATATAAAAATATATGAATTTTAATTGAATTAAATTTTAATAAATTAAATTTTAATTGACACAAATTTTAATAAGTAAAAAAATACTCGAAAGAGAATTTTAATCGGCGATAGCAACTCTGATAGAGTTCAAATAGGCTCAAATTTTAATATATAAAAAATAAATTTTAATAGGCCCAAATTTTTTTAAAATTTACGAATTAGTAAATAAAAAATTAGTATTTACTAACAAATTATTTACTAAAATTGTTATTTACGAATTTTTTTTAAAATTTTAACAGCTCGAATTTTAATAAAATTTTATGTAAAAAAATTACTTGAAGTTATGTAGGGGCAGTTTTGGTATTTTAGATGAATTTTTTTTTGTTAGAAATGGTAGTTTAATAGTAGGGGATGTTAGTGATGTTTAAATTAAACTAGAAGGGATGTCATTGAAGATTCAAAAACTAAAGGGGGTGTCCTTGAAGATATGGTAAACTAGAGGGGATGTGATTGAAATTTTTTCTAAAAGTAAACATTCAAATAAGAAGGTAGTAAAGATTGAAAATCAAAAGATATCAAAGAGTGAACACCGTTGATATTAGGGATTAATTATCCAAAGGGAGAGAGATTGGAAAAGATGTTAATCATTGAGTTAAAGTAGGATGAACTAGGTGGAAAAATGCATCTAGAGTAATTTATAATCATCTCTCAACCTGAAATGTAAGTTTTGTGTGACAACTATTCACAAACAATGCATTCTAGAACATAATGAAGGACAATTAAGAAGCAATATGCTCAAAAACTAAGTGCGGAAGGAATGATGATATTAAGATGGATGTGTTGCAAAACCAGAAAGAATAGAATTGGGATGAGTATATTTATATTACAAGAAATAGCACCAATTGAAGATAAATTAGGAGATAATCAACTTAGGGTGTTTGTACCATGTTTATAGAATACCAGCTGTTGAATCAGTGAGGAATGAGATAGCCGTTGATGGTAAGGTAAACCGAAATCAACTTTAAATAACATATTGACGAAAGAGAATTCATGTAGCCAACCCGAAATGGTTGATACAAGGATCCATTTAGTTGAGTTGAGGATGCATTTGATTTTGTAATGTTTAGTTCCAGTTTCAAGTAACATGGCAACCAAAAAAGACAACAGGTTTTATAGATGTTGAGCACTTCAAAAATGAAAGTTCCAACATACTCCTCTCATGTAGTACTTATGCAAGAACCATTGCATGTCACCTATCTAAACAGCTAAAAAAAACCTGAATTTAAAAAGGTGGGAAGGAAGGGACAAAGAGGTGGTGAACATGTACTCACCTTTGATTGCTCACAAAATACAGGATCTGAGAACCAAGTCCCATCAACTACGACATCTGGGTTTAGAGTGTTTTTGTTGAACATGACCGATGTCATGGAAGATGTTACAACTACCCTTTTGATAGATGAAACTTTTGCACAGGATCTAAGAACATTAAGTGTGCCCTTCACAGCAGGGTCAACTAAGTCTGCCTGTAACATGGAAAATAGATGATAAGTAACTCTTAACCCAATACAGCTGCCAGGTATGGATTGAATGAAGTACAATTGGCTAAAGGTGTCAAAATGCGGGAAAAGCTTTACTTCCCAAATTTGTATACAATTGGCTAAAGGTGTCAGAATGCGGGAAATGTTTTGCTTTCCAAATTTGTATCCCAAATTTGCATCCCAAATCAACATGGATGGTTGGATGAATGGGTTCCGTCAAAAAGTCATTGGGACCCGATAATCCAACCATCTTATTGATTTGAAATGCAAATTTGGGATACAAATTTGGGATGTGTAGCATTGCTCGTCAAGTTGCATATCTATCTCAATTACTTTCCTCGAGTATTCTCTAGTAAGGGAAAAAGTAATCATAACACAGATGCAGCTGAAAAAAGGAAAGCCACGAGGCTTCCGCCATTGTGGTGTCTGACAACGACTAGATTTATGTAGTCTGCACATGAATAGACTGTGTTTGTGATTTAAACATGTGATGTCCCGGTCATGATAGGGTAACCTTACTAAAAGTATAACAAAACAGTAAAAGTTAAGAGGATGTACCTGAGGGTCAGTTACTGAAAAGGTAACAGGAGAGGCTGTATGGAAGACACCTTCACAACCATCAACCACAGAATCAAAAGATCCTTCCTCCATTAAGTTTGCTTCGAACAAACATAGTCTTTCATTAGCTCCATCAAGTGCAAGTAGGTGGGCAGTCTTCTTCTCATCATCTGTAGTTACATATAACAGAAATATAATCATAAACATAGACAACTAAAATAACGATTCACACCCCTTTATAGAAAAAAAAAAATGCAGAAGGTATTGAGTGTTGTTTCAATCAGATCTACACAATCGAATGAAACAAGAATTTCACATGACACCTTTTAATCGAATGAAGCAAGAATTTCACACGACACCTTTCTATTGTAAAAATTTGAATGTTGATATGCTGTAATTACTTCGTATCTCCTCTGTTAGTCTCAACCCGCACGTGAAGGTTCCAAGGTTTCACTTAACTCAATTGCTAAATAGCACTAACATACATATATATATATATATATATATATACTTAAATACTTTTAGAAATTTAGTCAATGTGGGATTTTGTTTCCCACATAAAAGTACTCTTTTTATTAAAATAATCTTACATATAACAGAAACACGTACAATTGAAATAAACAATGTATCAAATGGAAGTGCACAAGTTGCTTACTAGAACTACTGATCAAGCAGTCATAGAAAACAATGCTATGTCGTAGCATGCCAATAGAACATATTTACTGACATCAAGGATTAAAATTTTATTTCAGAGCCTAGTTTAAATCCCCTTAAAAACAAAGAGGGCAAATATCAGAATTATTCCATAAACTGTCTTATATTTTTAAAATAGTCTCTGGACTTTCGATTATCTCAATTCCGGTCCTCAATTATTAAATTTGTGTCAATAAAATTTCTGTGTCTATTTCACCCGTTAACACAAATATCATAAATGGCATATACTTCCATTTGTTCTAGTGAAATGTATTGTAGGACTTAATTGACAAAAAATAGATAGTTGAGGGATTTAATTAAGACAATCGAGAACAAGAGACCAACATTAAGAATAATTATGCCATTTACTTAAAACAAAAATGTTCTCAAAAATAGTTTTAAAATGGCAAAAATTTTAAACAATTCAACTCTAAAACATTGATCAAAACATTTCAATTCGGACCTTTATGTTAAAACGAAACGAAATTTTCCAAACATAAGTGTAATTTAATGAAAAAAGGAAAGTTCAACTTGCAGCATTCTAAAGTAGCAATACCATTCCAATGTAATAATCGTCGTGATGTGAATTCTTGCCAGAGCCACCCAAATAAGTAAATGAGCAACTCTTCCCTAGCGGAACCCTATGACGAACAACGAGAAATAGATATTGTGTCACAATCATTGGAATTAGGTCTTCGTCCAAGGCTATGATATCGCCGCAGTTTTCATGGCACTGATGCACCGGGAAAAAAACAACCCTAGACCAAATGTCCGGTGGACTCTACAAGCCGACTGTTGACGATGTTATGTAATTGCGACTCCCAGATGTCAAAATTTTGTTCAAAAATCGCCGGCCGTCACAGCTATTCCCATATCCAAAATAGAAGTAAACATTGGTCTTACATCAACAATTGTTCAAATAAAGTTATAATTACTTAAATTAATCGGTTAATGGGATCGTTCGAATTTCAAAGTACACTCTCAATTTACACTTTTAAAAATAAGAATTTATATTAATGTATATTTAAAACTAACGCCATCAATTTAACATTTAAAATTAAATGGATGAATTATAGACTTGTCACTTAATCACAAAAATTTTATTATATTTAAAATATTACACCTACATCATTTGAAAATTTAAATATGATTAAAAATATTCTCTCAATTGGCCATTTAAATAATTGTGTTCAAATGATATATTGTATTTAATATAAAATATATTATATAAATACGTGTATTATATTGAACATTCAAATCGTAAACTTGATTTTAAACTTTAGAATATAACAGATCTGCAAAATAAATAACAATATGAAATTATAATTTTTTATTATGGTAAAATTATATTTTTTAATGATTATACTAACAGATATCAACAACAATGAATTATGTGTTACACGTGTACAAATTTTGAGAGATATATGAGTAATATTTTAAATGTGAGAGAGTTCAAATGACTAAGTGATAAGTATTAGAGGATCTAAATATAATTTATCCATTTAGTTTGAGACCGTAAATTGACGATTGTACGCATTGATACAAATTTTATCTTTTAGGATATAAAATAAATTTTTTAATTTTTGAGAATACAAATTAAGATTCGAACAATCTTTTGAAATACAATTTACAGTTAATCGTAAATTAATTCACAATCATAATATGTTTGTGGTCAAATATGAATCACTTTAGAGCAATAATAATATAATTTAGAGACATTATGTGTCGTCATCAATAGAGTGACAGTGAAATGTATTTAATGCTATAATGAGTTATTCGTTAAATATATTTTTTATCAATTCATTAGTTATAATGCATAATGTCTCTAAATTATATCTCAATAACATTAATAACACTTTAAGAGTAGTAGCTTAACTTTATTTATTTATCTATTTTTTATTTCAATAGTAAGGAGTGTTTAGGACAGAACAGTTTACGCGACGCGCACTTTGACTAATCTCCTCACTGGTCTGGAATATTTATGAAGGATAAATTCCTCATGATCTGACCCAAAGAAATTTCCAAAATTCAAACTCAAATCATCTGATTTTACAACTCTCTGAAAAATTTATGGGTAGTAATTTAACATTTATAATTTTTATAACCGATCATAATAATTTGTGATTGATGATGTCCATTGAAATTATGACTTACACCCTCAAAAATTTTAGAATAATGTTGTGAAGACTTAAAAAAAATTAATATAATTTATTAATTTAATGATGTGATAGTTATGTGGTTATTGTGGTGACAGTAACTTTTGAACTTCTTCGTATAACTTTATTATTTAATACATCATTATATTAATAAATTAAATCAATTTTTTATGCCCCCAATTGCATTCCCCAAAATTATAACTTAATTTAAAAATGTTATTACTTTGGATTAGATAGAATACCTCTCTTGGTATACCAAATTCCTTCTCACAAATACCGTATTCTTTCTCGTAGAATACAAGGAAGACTAAAAATCTGATGTGCTTCATAGGAAAACAATGGCAAAGTTGAAGCATTTAGACGAAAAGACATAGAAATAGAAATAGAGATCTCGAGAAAGAGAGTAAGAGAGAAAGAGAGAGCTGACCGATTTTGCGAACGGTGGCTTTGACAGTGTAACCACGTTCAAGAAACATCTTCACCAGCCATGACGCTATGTAACCCGAAGCCCCTGTTACACACACCACCTTCCCTGTTCCGCTCATCCTCTCTCTCCCCTCCTCCGTGTGGTGTTCGCTCTGATGTTACAGAGTGATTTGAGTGTGTGGTGTCTGCTCTGAAACTATGGAGAGTGAGCATTTGAGAGATGACTGCTATAAGCTCTCTCTCTCGCGTGCTATGGGCATCAGCATGCTGGCAGGGACATCGAAAGCGGCCGCGTCAGGGCGGCAATAATCTTTGGAAGCAAGTTCTTGTCAATAATCTTTCCACTACTTTCCAAATCTATTCTATACATAACAAAACACATCAACTATATATTACCAAATCATATCTTCCTTATCTTTTCTATATTTTTCCTATATTTCTCATTCTATCTCTATCTTATCCATTATTTCTAGTATATATACTAACACTTGTTTCTGAGATATACGAAATTTGTAATATCTCTTTGTTGCGATTACCATTGTAATCGCCACCACCTCTACTCGTATCCTACTCTCCACCCCCACACCATACCCCAACCTTATCCTTACATAATTAGAAAATTATTTTTTATTTTGTTAACTTGATATGTTTAAAAAAAAATAAATGAAAAGTAGTTAACAAAGATGATGATAAATCCAAATGTGAAGTAGTAACAAAAATTTGGAAATAGTTAGGTAGATCACATGTTGGAATTAATTGGAGGA
>CAUOFW020009418.1:0-10411 GCA_963454935.2 Ilex paraguariensis
ACTAAGTAATCTAATCATAAAAGTTAAAGAATATGCAGATGAAAAAACACTTTGAACAAGAATTTTTTGATTAAAATTATTTACGTAATTGTTTTAAGTAACTATTTGTGATTCAATTATAAATAATTCATATTCAAAAATTAATGGGTTTAACTGTGTTTCGTCACTATTTTGTGATTTTAAGTATTCTATTCTTATATATGTTATTGGTAACTGTATTGTGTATCTGGTGATTAGCTGTGTTGAGTATATGTTACTAAATAATTGTAATTGTGTTGAATATCTGTTAAGTCGAATGGTATGTTACATGAATGTATTCATGATAAAACTTAGTTATAGCCTACAGTGATTTATAACCATTACTTGTGTCCCTAAAAATAGTTATTTTGTGCAATTGAGTTACAATGCTCCTAAAAATTTAGATGAATCCCACTCTAATGAATTAAATAGTTATCAATGTCTGGACTACAGTTAGGTTAATATATATACACCATTTATTATATTATTGTAGTTTGTAAAACCAAAAACATAATTATAAAACCTTAATTTCAGGAATGAAACTAAATAACTTGAAGTCTTTTTGTATTGAATGAATACTTCAAGAGTTGGAATTATTTGATCACAAATTATAAACAATTAATATTCAAAAATTAGTAGTTGTAACTGTATTGGGTAACTATTTTGTGATTTTTAGTATTCTATTCTTATATCTATTATTGGTAACTGTATTGAGTATCTATTGAGTAACTGTGTTGAGTATCTGTTAAGTCGAATGGTATGTTACATGTATATATTCATGGTATGAAACTTGGTTATATCCTACAGTGATTTATAGCAATTATTTGTGTCCCTAAAAATAGTTACTATGTGCAATTGAGTTACAATGCTCCTAAAAATTTAGATCAATCCTACTCTAACGAATTAAACAATTACCAATGTGTGGACTAATGGTTAGGTTAATATAGATACACCATATATTACTGTATGATACCCTAGCATAGTTGATGCATTAAACAAGTCATGGCGAAGAAACAATCTTCAAAAAAAAAAAAAAAGACCTGCTATAAGGTGTAGCAAAAAAATTCTACGTCAGGAGTCACAAGAAACAAAGACAAATGTTGAGATAAAAGACAATCAAAGTGAATAATACATCACTGGTGCAAGGTACAAGCCTCAGTATGTATCAAATATGCTAGCCATTATCAAGACAATTGAACAACTTCAGTTGAATGAGTATCACAAGACAACATTGAAAAAGACTTTGTTCTGGTTGCTTTTTGAATGTATCATTGACTAAATTATGGACAAAACATGGTGTAGTAAAAGTGACAGTAGCATTCTTGAAATACTATTATGTTTCAATTCCGATACATCAAGATTTAATATCGGAAGCAAAAAACAGAGGTCGAGGCCTAGTGATGTGACTCTGATTTTTGGGATCCAAGATGGATGTGAAAAGATTGATTGTACAATACATGAAAAATCGTTTACACCCTTTACTGAACACTAGTTCAAAAAGAATCAAAGGTTGACAACAACATTGATAAGAAATAAGCTAAAACAAGCGTCTGAAGGGGACAATGATACTGGTTATGATAACTTGGCTACATTATTGTGTATATATCTGTTGGCAACACTTTTTTTCCCAATAACGGGAAACACAATGAGTTGGGTGTTTGTACCATATATTGAAAATTTGGATGCATGTAAAAAATACAATTGGTCTAAAGCTATAACTGATAATCTGTTTTCATCCTTGAAGAAGAAGGAAATGCCGACGGCTATCAATGGATCCGTGCTCCTAATATTGATTAGTGTTTTAATAAAAGAAAATTGTTAATTTGAGAATTGAAATTACTTTACTAAAACTCAATATGCTCTGATTATCGTAAGCTTGTATATTGCAATACTGGTTGTATGAACACACCTCCATGATAACTCCCAGCACTAAAAGACCATTTCCTCGGTTCCTGAAATGGAACTTACCAAGTCTGAATAAGGTCATTTCCTCCTGAAATGGAATTTGGCGATATTGTTTATTTAGCAACTTTGAGTAATAGAAATTTGGCATAGGCGTGTAACTATATTTATTTACGAGAAATGGTGTCAAATTGTTTATGCATCATGATGAAATCTTAACTATTTTGTTCTTACAATTAATTCTATAGATTTTGTGTAACTCTTTCTAGTTTTGATTTTGGACATTAACATGACATTAAGAAAGTTTTAATATTACATTTAACTGATTTTCAATATTATTATTTTTCCCTTCACCCCAATTGTATAGCCCAAAATTATGGATGTGTTCATGTTTTGCCAAAATGTTCACTCATCCCCAAAAATTACTCATCCTACATAAAGTTGCACCCATATTATAACCTCCATATTAACATATCCATAAAAGAACGACTACTAAATAAAACAACAAATGACAAAAAAATAAAATTCAAATGATTATAACATGAAAAGGTAAATAAATTTATTAATTAAAAATAATAATCCAATCACAAGGGTTCTTTACAAGTTTTCTTGTTGTGACTACCTAACCGTCCACAACGACCACATCGAATTTGTCTAATAAGTTCTCCCCTTGACCTAATTCTACATTTTTTGGGTCAGCCCGGCTGCTTCTTTGTTGATGATGGCAAAATCTCAGCTTTGTCAATATTGAAGTCCGAAAGACCAAGAGTCAGAAATGGGAGTATAGATTGAGCATATGATTTCTTGTATGAACTAACATGATAATAATAATAATCAACAAACTCGTTCACATTTCTCTCACTCTTACATATCATCACTATTGCATGAGAACAAGGACACCTATTAATCTGCCATTGAAAACATGAACACGTGCTATTTTGAATGTCGACTGAAACAGAAGGATTTGAATTAACTTCATACACATCATTGTTCGAAACACTAACAAACCAAGACCTGATTTTAGCAAATGCAACTTGTAATCTTGAATTCATCTCAGGACATAAATTTTCATTACATGTACACGTTGTGTTCATCCTAGCACTCATTTGATTCATAATTGGACACCTGATAGTGTTAACCATGGTCGTAATGGATAAATGTCGTGCTTTCATAATCCACGCATTGAACGACTCTACTGCATTAGAGTTCATCTCATCGTAACGTCTACCTCTAAAGTGAATTTGTTCAATGCTTGTATGGAAGATTATCCAAAAAATGTTCAACAATGTATCCACCCTCACGTCGAAAAGCTTCAATTTTTTGGGTAAACAGTGGAATGGTGGGGGCATAAGCACACTCACACAATAGCACCACCATATGCTCCTTAAATCCATTTGAATGCCGACTACCGCTAAACTTGTCCCTCAAGTTCACCTTCAGGTGCTATAAATAGAAAGCGTGGTCACACCTTAGAAAAATCTTTAGCATGGCTTCCAACAAACCAACATTACGATCACAAACAAATGTAATTTGACTATTCAGATCCAAAATCTCGGACAGTTATTGTAAGAATCATAACCAATTTGCCTCATTTTTCGAGTCAACAATCGCAAACGCTAGTAGATATAATCCTGAAACAAAAAGGTAAATGTGTGTATATAGTTAAGTAAAATATTAAAATAATAGCCTACAGATTCACATCATAACAAAAATAAAGCAACATACTGTTATATTAAGATAGTTACAATAAACACATTCAATTGCACTACTTAAGTATCACATAATAGAGACAGTCTACAGTTAAAAAAAAAATATGCATAAACACCATTTTCATTTAGCATGAAAATGAAAATACAAACCACAACATAAATTACTTATGAAAAATTAAACACTAACAAAAATTAAAATGACCAAATACGACAAAGAAAATACAAAATCAACACACACATATAAAACGGTGATAAAAGACTTATGCCTTAATTACCATCCTTCCCAATTGCCGAAAGAATGCTTTCTTTGCACTTCCCTTTAATGAATGTCCCATCAATGAATAAAATTGGGCGACAATAATTGAAACCTTTGATACAAGCCTTGAAGGACACAAACAATCTATTGAAGCGGTTAGTCTCATCATCACAATGCAAAACTATATGGCTTCTGGGGTTTGTATTGTTCGCAGCATTCACATATCAATGTAACTGTTTGTACAACAACGTATAATCCCCAAAAAGCATACCCTTTGCTTTTTTCACCCCCATCCATACTTGGTGATAAGATATGTCAATACCATAAGATGTAAGGAAATCACTAACCACGTCAACTGGACGAGTGGATGTTTGCTCACAAACATTATCAACAATCAAATTTGCAATCATATTGTAAGATAATCTCTTATTTTTGTGGTATGCAATGCTACTCCACATGTGTGTTCATTATTCATTTTTTCGTATGTAAAAAAATTATTAAGATTCTGAATAGTAGCATTGACATGTCATCCACACCCTTTATCATACTTCGACGCGCACTCAGCAATAACCTTATCCCTATAATTCCTCACATAATTAAACTTGAACCCAAACTCAATTGAGTATTTGCATAGAGCTTTCCGGAATTATGTGACACCACCTTCAAACTTTTGGTCTACATGTCGTATTTCATTTGATCACCTAGCTGTCAACAATACTTTTTCAGTGTGTGTGCAAAAGCGAGGGAATAAATAATCATTAGACTCGACACCAACATCACAAATATGAACATCTTAAAGCAAATTATCATCAACCACCACACGTGACTCTTTATCTTGCCTAGTTACAATGACCTCAGCATGACTGACATTTATCAAACGCATTATATCAAACATATTGTGCAAGTCCTCATCATTTTGCAAACAACATTTTGGGTGATCTGAAATCGAATAGGACACGACAACAGACAAATTCTCCAATTCCTCCCATTTTTCGAAAAGTCTACCATAAATGAAATCAAATGTTTAATGAACAGAATATCTGATAATAAAGGTGTCAACATCATATTTGCATACAAGTGGCAATATTCCCTCCATTCCTGATTAAGACATTAAAAAAATGAATGACATTGTATCAATTCAAAAAGAAAAGAAAAAAAGTTACACAAAACAGCATAAAAAAACATTAATACAAATGACTAAATTAAATTACTCACATACTAAGAGAAAAACATAAAACAAAAAATAGTTATAAAATACAATATCTACCAAAATAGATATTGGCTAAAAACTTGCATACAATAACAATTATACTAAAACGCAACTCAGTTTTTATCAACATAGTTACACAAAGCAAAAAATCAGAAGACACGTGACAGAATCAACACTAATATTAAAAAAAAATAAGTATATACAACCAAACACTAATATAATTTTATACACATACAGAAATACAGTTTAAAAAAAACATACATTACTATCTATACGAAAAAAAAATAGTTACACCCATTAAAAATAGTTACAACCATTAAAAACTAAAACAGTTTTTTTTCCTTTCATCCCAACAACGAACAAACATAAAACAAAATCGACCACAGGAATTTCCCAAAAAAAATTACCGAATAAAAGAAGAAATATAATTGTTACCTTCAAGGCGATGATGGTGATCGGTATTTGAAATTCATTTTTTCGAAGAAATCCTCTATTCATTAAGAAAAATAGATTTTGGAAGCAAATGAAAATAAACTAATAATATATCTCAACCGGAGAAGTAAATTGTCAAGCCGTACGTTGAACGGAATCACAATGAAACCGGCCATTGAAGAAGATTTTTACTGCAAAAATATATCGAAAAAAATTCTCATCCATTGAAGACACACTTTTACTGCAGATATACCACAAAAACTGCTCATTCAAAATTTAAAAATGAATGATAACAAATATGTAATATTTGTTTCCTCAAATAATTGTCAATAATGACTGCATAAATTAAAGAAGAGTGTTTAAGTAAAAAAAAATTTAATTCAATTGAAATTTATACCTAAACACAAAAAGTTTTATAAAAATTGTACTTAATAGAATAAAAAATTTATTCATACATTTTTGCTCAAATAAGTCTAAAAAATTGTACCCACACCCAAAAAATCCTATCGTTTTTTGTACCTTGATTGCAGACAGAAAACTTTGGAGATAGGGAGAGAGAAACAAGGAAATAAATAAACATTATTCTCCTCAAAAGAAAATATTGAGTGTTGTTACACCACCTCAACAATACCACGTAATGTAGCTGTCAGCAAGGACGGAACCAAGATTTTATTATGAGTGGGTCAAATAAAAATAGTTGCACAATTAAGGATTTAATGAAATGAGATCATCCAACGAGTTACTATTAGCATTATATTTTTAATTATGAAGACTCTATCACTGTATGATTAGTTTGTAAAAATGAAGAACTATTTCATACGTATCATTAGGAAATTTAATTTGTGACAACTTCATTACCACTTATTCCCTTATTTATGACATGAAACACAAATTTTGAATTAAATATCATCATAAATATTCACTTGATATCATTGTAAATGTTAGTTGTGAATTAGTGCATTATTGATGATATAAAGTCAAGTTCTTTATACCATGATTTTGTAGCATATTTCCTTCTTTTTCTTGTTGGTCATCAAGTTTGCCTAAACAAATATTTTATTATGTAAGAACTCACTCGTCCATATGAACACCCATTTAGTTATTAAATGTTTAATATGATGCTATATTCTTTTTTAATACACTAATTCAACATCTTTTATATAAAAAGAAGTTTTTGAAAACCTATGAGGACATATTAGAATTCTTAAAAACCTAAAAAGGAAATAAGATAGTTTTGAAAATATGAGGGGAAGCATGGCCCTCCTTAGTTTCCATGTACTTTCGTCTCTGACTGTCTGCTTACAAATAAACAAGTGACAACTAAGCCCCAAAAAAATTAATAATCATTTATCTACTTAATGTATAATCACCTTCATATAAAGAAATATGGTTCACTTTATTCATTTTCTAGCTTTCTTATATTGCAACCTACATTAGCTGCATATATTTCACCATCATAGAAAATGAACTCTGAAGCAAATTAAGCATGATCAATCTACAGTAGCTGCATACACCTCATCTCCATAGAAGCAGAGCTATGAATTTAGTTAGTTAGTTAGATTACTGATATATTGATGTGTCGTAAGTGTTGATTAGTTTGTTAGGAAGGTTAGTTAGTTAGTACTTTCATACAAGTGTATATAAGTACTTTTTTGTTGTAAATGGATTCATTCAATGAAAATAAGAGTACACTTTCAAGTTCTAGATACTATGTTCTCTCTCTCTCTCGTCTTCTTCATGTTTTACTTCTTTTCTTCTCCAATTCTACACTTTCTTACATGGTATCAGAGCTTTGAAGAAGAAGACTCATGGAAAATCTAGCAGCTAACACAAAAAATTCTTCAACAACAGATGAAGAAAATCTGTCACGATTCTTGAATTTCAATGATCATTCCAATACTATTCCAGGGCAATGCATCGAGCACTTACGGCTAAGAACAAGCTAGGTTCCATCAATGGAGTCCTTACAAAACCAGCAAGTTCTAATGGTCCCTTACTGGAAGCCTGGGAGCAATGTAATGATATGGTAGTTTCGTGAACTTAGAATTCGATTAGTAATTCACTAGAGTCAAGTGTTGCATTTGTTGAAATGCTTGTGAAATCTGGAAGGAACTCGAGGACAAATTTTCGCAACAGAATGGTCCACGAATTTTTCAATTTAAGACAGATATGGCAAGTTTCTTACACGAACAAGAATCTGTGAGTATATACTATGGGAAACTCAAAACCGTATGGGATGAACTTTCTGTTTATGATCCTATTCTTAATTGCAATTGTAGTTAGTTGAAAATATTGCTAGATAGATATCAAAAAGATTGTGTTATACAATTTTTCATGGGGTTAAAAATTCATATTCCATTATCAAAGATCAGATAATGCTCTTAGATCCTTTACCTCCTGCTAATAAAGCTTTTTCATTAGTTCAACATCAAGAAACGCAACACCAAATGGTATTCATGATTCTTCCCCATCATTCGAGTCTATGGCATTTGCCACAAGGAAGTTTTTTTTACAAAGTCTAGGTTTGGAATTAAACAACAGCTAATCAGAAAAAAAGAAAGACCTTATTATACTCATTGTCAAGTTCAAGCCATATGTTGGAGAATTGTTTTAAGGCTGAGAATGTAGAGGTTCCTACCTGTACACATTGCAATATGATAGGTCACACAGTAGAAAAATAGTATAAACTTCATGGCTATCCACCAGGCCATAAGTTTTTTAACAAGTCAAAGGGTTCTATTGCATCTGCTAATCCGTCTAGCACTTCAATGGTCATTGATCAAGAGGAGGAAATTAATGACAAAGTTGCATTGACTAAGGGTCAATATCAACAACTTCTAAATTTACCGTAACACAGGGATTCTTCAACAATCATTTATTCTGCTAATCAGACACAATCCTGTTCCATATGAACCAAAAGGTTCCAAGATGTCTGGTGTTTCTTTTGTCTCTCAACTTATACACATAAATCTTCTGTTTTAGAGGATATTCCTTGGATAATTGATACAGGTGCAACAGACCACATGGTTTGTAACCCTTCCTTCTTTACCAATGATTTAGTTGAGGTTCCCTATGTTGTCAAGTTACCAAAAGGAAGTCAAGTTCTAGTAACTCACATAGGCACTGTCAAAATTACTGATATTATATTACTTAAGGAACTTCTATGTGTTCCTTACTTCTCCTTCAATTTATTGTATGCAAAAAGAATGGTACATCACTCACTTGTCTTGTTTTCTTCCAAGACTCTTGTTTTATTCAGCACCTTGTATCTTGGACAACAATTGGGATAGGTGAAGTGAAGAATGGCCTTTATCATCTACTGAGCTTGCAATTTCTTCCTCAGCATTGGTTACTGTATTTTCAAAGTTTATGTCTAAAAATGTTTTTGCTTATACTTCTTCAATTAGCAATACTTCTACTTTTATGTTTGACCTTTGGCATTATAGACTTGGTCATATTTCTTTTTCCAGACTAGCATTGATTGATAATTCTTCTGTAGAAATAATTGCTTCTTCTAGAAATAAACTTCCTTGTTCTATTTGTCTTATAGCTAAACAATATAGATTGGCCTTATCTATTAGTCTTCGTAAGTCTTCTATGTTGTTTGAATTGATTTATAGTGATATTTGGGGTCCCTATATAGTCACTGCTCATGATGGATCCAAGTATTTTCTAACTATAGTAGATGATTATTCCAGAAATACTTGGGTGTATCTTCTCAAACAAAAATATGACACTATGTTTTGTTTAAAGTCCTTTTATAACTTGGTTGAAACTCAATTTGGAGTTAAGGTGAAAATTTTGAGGAGTGATAATGGAACTAAATTTCACATGCGAGATTTTTTTAACAAAAAGGTCATCATTCAACAAAGAAATTGTGTTGAAACTTCTCAAAAAAATGGTGTTGTAGAAAGGAAACATCAACATTTGTTAAATGTAGCTCAAGTTTTGAGATTTCAAGCAGGAATTCCCTTGCAATACTGGAATGATTACATCTTAACTGTTGTTTGCCTTATCAATAGAACCCCAACTTCTTTGTTATATAATAAAACTCCTTATGAACTTCTCTTCAATACTAAACCTACCTATACTCACCTGAGAGTTTTTGGCTGCTTATGTTTTGCATCAACTTTGTCTCATGGCAGAAAGAAATTTAATCCTAGAGGTCACAGATGTGTTTTTTGTGGATATCCTTTTGGATTCAAAGGCTATAAACTAATAGATCTTGATAGTCAAGCTATATTTTTGTCTAGGGATTTTGTTTTTCATGAATCAGTTTTTCATTTTCATGACAGATCCTCTTCTACCTCAGATTTTATATTTTCTTTTCCTATGCTAAATAGTTCTGCTTTTCCTTATTCTTCTTCCCATAATCTTTTTGTCCATAATGATTCTTTTTCTCCTACATTACCTACTTCTATCTATCTTTATTGATTCTATTCCTAATCCTGTTATTCCTACGGAGCTTTCATCTTCAGAGTCTCCGGAGAATTCTTCTCTTGTTCTCTCTCCTCGAAGGTCTACTAGACTTAAGAGGTCCCCTCAGTATTTACAGGATTTTCACTATCATCCAGTCAACTTTACTTCACCAGATCCATCCTTGGACAAGATTTCTTCAGGTAAGCCATTTCTTTTGTCTGCTTCTTTATCCTATCATAAATTTTCCCCACTTTTCAGGCTTTTTAATCTTCTATTTCTTCTCACATTGAATCTAGTACCTATTCTCAAGCAGTCAAGGATCGTAACTGGTGCCAAGCCATGGAGGCTGAATTATCAGATTTGGAACTTAATAATACTTGGGTTGTTACTGATCTGCCTTCTAGGAAGAAACCTATTGACTACAAGTATGTTTCAAAAATTAAAAAAAATTCTTATGGTACAGTA
>CAUOFW020009419.1:0-10402 GCA_963454935.2 Ilex paraguariensis
CCGAAATTGCTTTGAAAACTACTTAGCAAACTTCCACAAAGAAGTAAAAGTAGTAACTCAAGCAAAATTGGAAAACAGAATCTGCCGTGGTAACCGCTAGTCACCCACCAGCAGAAACTATTGATTTAAATATGCTAACAAAACTGTCACAGCTTCTCCCTTTAAGATTCCAGTCTTAGAATCTGAAAAGAAGATAGTTGAACAGGTCAATTTCACCAACCAAAGCCTAATTACCATAGGTAAACAGTTGGATAAAATTGAAAATAAAATAGATGAAAAAACCATCTTCAGTAGAAAGACCATTAGTCAAACCTACCTGAAGAAAGAAAGAATTTAGGTTTAAAAGACAAAAACCTAATTCAACAGATTGATGCACTCTTATCCAGGAAAGAATCTACTAGTACTTCCCAGATAACAGTCATCAACCAAACTGAAGAAAGTTCAGAGTCTAATTCAGAATCTGATAGTCCCAAAGACACCACTGATTCTGACTCTGAAATAGAAAACTTAGAAAATCAGTTTAGGGATCACAGTATGACCCAACCTGATTCTAAAATCAATGCACTGGTTAGAGTCCCTACCAGCTCCACAAAGAACTGGTATTCTAGACCCACTCCACCAGATCTTCAATATGAAGAAAAGAATGTGTTAAACCAATTTTCTGTTCAGTCTAACAGACTCTATGAATGGAACATAGATGGTCTAAGTGAACAGGAAATTATTAACAAAGTCAGTCATCTATCCATGGTTTTAAATAATTATATGACCAATCTTGATAGCCCTGAACCTGAGATTGTCAAACTAATTGTTTCAGGATTCACAGGTGTTCTTAGAAATTGGTGGGATAATTATTTAAACAGGAACAACGAGACAGTATCATTAATGCTGTTCTCAAAGATGATGAAGGCATTCCAATCTTTGATGAAAGAATTGGAACAGCTAAGCCTGATGGTTGTAATACACTTATATTCACAATCATCAAACACTTTGTTGGCACTCCTAGTAGCATTACTGCTAGGATTCATGACAGTTGACCAACCTAAAATGTCCCACACTTAGTGACTTTAGGTGGTATAAAGATGTTTTGTTTCTCGTGTCATGCTTAGACCAGACTGCCAGAAAGCATTCTGGAAAGAGAAATTTGTTAATGGTTTACCCAGTCTCTTTGCCCATAAGGTAAGAGAAACCCTTAGCAAAGACACAGGAATAATTGAATACGATAGTCTTGCTTATGGAGAACTCATTAGCACCATCCAAAATGTAGGATTAAAATGGTGTGTAGATCTGAGAATCAATAAGCAATTAACAAATGAAAAACATAAGGCTAAATATGAATTAGGAAATTTTTGTGAACAATATGGGTTACAGCCATTAGCTCCTTCCCATAAAAAACACAGAAATCCAAATCACACAAGCCTTATTTTAAAAACAAATCCTATCAAAGACATTTTCCTCACCACAAAACTGCCAAGAGATCTAAACCAGAATCTTCCAGAAAACCTAGAAGAAAATTTAGATCCAAAAGGACAGACAAAGGTAAAGGAAAAGTCCAGGATATTACATGTTTTAATTGCGGAAAATCAGGCCACATTAGTCCTGAGTGCCCAATTAAAAAACAAGTAAAAAGATTAAATTTATCCCAAGATGATGAGGACAGAATCCTTGAAATCTTTAGGATAAACAATCTTGACAGCTCTGAAGATTCAGATAGCCCAGTAGGCACCCCAGACTCTTCAGATTATTATTCAGCTTCTGATCACCCTGATGCACCTAAAATTAAAATAGGATGCTCTTGTCAGAAACAAGTTAGGGTAATCACAAAGCAAAATGAAGAACACATACTTATAGACTTGATCTCCAAGATAGAAGATCCAGATCTCAAAGATAAGTATGTAAAACAGCTTAGAAACCTTTTCACTAAAAAGGATAATAAGCAACCTGTTATTGAAAAACAATTAATAAGCCTTAACAAAACTATGGAAAGATTTAGTAAGGAAAAGAAAAAAGAAATCACCTTACAAGATCTCCAAAGTGAAGTTAATAAGCTTAAAATTGAGATAAAAGATTTAAAAGCTCAAGACAAGAAATTTGCTGAAGCTTTAACTCTTTTACAAACAGAAAAATATTCTGAAAAATCCCAGGATTCTGATCCAGAAGATCAGACTGCAGATTTTATTAATCCTTTTGATCATCAAGGCTACACACAGGGGATACCAGTAACCTCCTCCTTTCAGACGGAAACTTCTGGTGTAACGAACCTGCCTTCATTCCAGGAAGGAGCCTCCTCCGATGACAAAAGAATTAGTTTGATTAATTCTTTAACTGTCCAAAAATGGCATGTTGAAGTAAAATTAATCATTAACAATAATTTTCATATTAATGTTATTGCCCTATTGGATACTGGAGCAGATGTTAACTGCATCCAAGAAGGATTAGTTCCAACCATGTTTTATGAAAAAACATTGGAAAGAATTAGTTCTGCCAATGGCAGCAAAATGAATGTTAAATACAAACTTCCTAAAGTTCATGTCTGTCAGCAAGATGTATGTTTTGAAACATCATTCCTTCTTGTTAATAACATGACTGATGCTGTTATTCTTGGTCTTCCATTCGTATATCTTTTGTACCCTTTTAGTACAGATACAGATGGAATATCAACCAAGCATTTTGGAAGAAAAATTGTATTTCCATTTATTACCAAACCTGAAAAAAGACATTTAAGGCAGCTAAAAGACATTTCTGTCTCACAGTCCCTTAATGTTATTAACAGAAAAATTAAGCAAGTGGAATTTCTTAAACAAGAGATTAACCACCTCAGAACTAAAGAAAACCTAACCAATCCAATCTTACAACAGAAGATCGATAGGTTTAGGGAAAACTTAGAGTCAGAAGTTTGTTCCTCCCTTCCTACAGCATTCTGGCATAGGAAGAAACACATGGTCAGACTTCCATATATTAAAGGATTTACTGAGGACAATATCCCTACTAAATCCAGACCAATCCAAATGAACCATGAAACTACTGAGATCTGTAAAAAAGGAAATCTCAGAGTTACTGAAAAATGGTATCATTAGGAATAGTAAGTCACCTTGGTCTTGTCCTGCTTTCTATGTCATCAAAAACGCAGAATTAGAAAGAGGAGTCCCAAGGTTAGTCATTAATTACAAACCTTTAAACAAGGTTCTTAGAATGGATTAGGTACCCTATACCTAACAAACAGGATTTGATAAAAAGACTCAATAAGTCCACTATCTTTTCCAAATTTGATTTGAAAAGTGGTTTTTGGCAAATACAGATCCACCCTATGGACAGGTATAAAACTGCTTTTACTACTCCCTTCGGACATTATGAATGGAATGTCATGCCCTTTGGGTTGAAAAATGCCCCAAGTGAATTCCAGAACATAATGAATGAAGTATTCAATTGTATCAGTCATTTTTCTATTGTCTATATAGATGATATACTCATCTTCTCCAGAACAATAGAAGAACACTGGAAGCACCTTTATGCTTTTCATACAATTGTTAAACAAAATGGATTAGTCTTATCTGCATCTAAGATTAAGTTATTCCAAACCTCAGTAAGGTTTTTAGGATACAATATCCAGGATTCTACTATCACTCCTATAAGTAGAGCCATCCAATTTGCAGATAAATTCCCAGATGAAATTCTGGATAAAACCCAGCTACAAAGGTTTTTAGGTTCCCTAAACTATGTTTCTGACTTTTATCAGGATCTTAGGCAAACCATCAAACCTCTGTATGACAGGCTCAAAGGAAATCCTCCTCCTTGGACCACTGTCCATACTTCTATTGTTCAGCAGGTTAAGAAGTTCATCAAAACTCTTCCCTGTCTTGGTATTCCGTCCGTTGATTCTTTCAAAATCATCCAGACTGATGCCTCCGATATTGGTTATGGTGGAATCCTCCTTCAGAGAGAATCTCCTAATTCTCCTGAACAGATTGTTCGGTTCCATTCTGGTATTTGGAATAAGACCCAAAAGAATTATTCCACTATTAAAAAAGAAATTTTATCTATTGTCCTGTGTATCTCTAAATTCCAGGATGATATATTGAATCAGAAGTTCCTTGTGCGGGTTGACTGTAAATCAGCCAAGGATGTATTAACCAAAGATGTCAAAAATATAGCTGCTAAGCAGATTTTTGCTCGTTGGCAATCTATTTTAAGTATTTTCGATTTTGATATAGAATATATCAAAGGAGAACATAACTATATTCCTGATTTCCTAACCAGAGAATTTTTGCAGGAACCTCATGGCGGACAGGAAACCTAGTACATCCGGACCTCCTCCAAAAATTCCAGGGGGAAGGGAAAGGATAAAATAATACCAAAATCTGAACCTGACTTACCATTAGTTTTGTCAAACAGATTTCTATTACCAACTACTCAGCCCACAAGGCCAGTAGCCCAAGCCCAACTTAAATTGAGTCAGATAATGGCCAATGAAATAGCCAGAATGGACTCAACTAGTACCCAATCAGCCCTGGTTACCCGACCAGTAGCTATATCAACCACTGTTAACCCAAAAACCTTTACCCAAATGGCCCAACAGCAACCTGTCAGGACCACTAGTGCCATGACAAACCCTATCAGGCCACACACCCTTTGTAGCCCATTAGGCCCAAAGGTTGACTATGTCAAAGCCCATTCTGAGAATGTCCTAGCCATTGAACTAGCCCATTCCAAATACAAGGATCCAATAGACCTTGTACAGGCCTACCTCCCAACAGGTTGGACCTATATCCCAGTAGACTTGGAAAAACCCCATAGTTTTTACCAAGATATTCTCTACTATACCAAATCCATATTTACCAAGCCCATTTATGATAAGATAAACCCAACTAAGGTTATCTATCATAGCTTGTATATTACCAAGATTATTTCTATTGATGAATGGGGTTCTCACCCTTCTTTACTCAGAGAACTTCCCTATCACAATAGACAGTTTAATTACTATGACTACATTGAGTCATGGTCCAAAATATTACTCTACCAGAATGAGGATTTGTCCCATTCCTGGTTCCTTAATTTCCATAAAGATTTCAGAAGCCATATTCCTGCATGATTTGCACAGTGGTGGCATCTACATGGCCCCATTGATGAAATCTTTCCAGCTGATCTTAAAGATCAGATTAATATCTTTTACTCCCTTTACCGTCCTAGTAAACAGGAGTCCCCATTACCTTTATTACTAATATTTTTATGCAGGTACAAAGTCCCGTGGATACTCAAATGGCATTGGGAAATTGTTGGATTCAACTTAACCCGACAATTCTATGCCAAATGGTGGCCCAGGTTTCAGCATAGCGACACTATCGCAATGGTGAGACGAGACTTCCCAGTAAGGGTGCCAACTCCAGTAGTAGTTCCAGGCCCCTTACCGCCAGCAACTCCGATGAAGGAACTGCCCGCTCATCCAAGCCAGGCTAACCTTCCTACAAAGCAAGTCCAAACAGAAGAATCTTCATCTAAAGGTTCTCTGAAAAAGTCTAGCAAGAAAAAGTCCAAGGCAAAGCTCCTCCAGAAGCTCCTTGAACAGCTTGACTCAGATAGTGAATCATCTTCTCAAAGTTCCTCCTCAGAACTCCCAGCAGGATATGCTCAGGATCCTTTTGAAGGAATTGAAGACTTTGATGTTGATGACCTCACACCTAACCTTGCACTCCCGTGAATTATTATTTACATAAAGTGGCTTCAATCACTACTTTCTTCAATAAAGAAAGAAAAGCTGACCACTCTGTGTAAACATAATATCACCAGTCTGCATAGGATCCCCTTTCCCTAAAAGTAGGATTCTCACAGACAGAAGCAGGACCCACAGATTTGCTTTTCCACCGAAAGTAAGATGCCTCTGACAAGTAGGGCCCTCTAGTCCCTTCAGGTTGACTACTTTCCACCGAAAGCAGAGATTCTTCAGACAGTCAGGACCCCTAGTCCACTCTGCCTGTCCTTTTACCCAAGTAAAGAATCTTATCTTACTTTCCAGCCCAAAGTAGCCGAAAGTAATGAAAGAAACTTTTAAAGAATTTGAAGACTCAGTTGAAGTCCGGAAGCCCCTTTCCCTATATAAGGCAGCCTCCTCTCCTCTGTTAAGAAAGCTTTGAAAACTTCAGACCCCTTCTAGTCTGGTTTTTCAGAGATCATTACAAACCCTCTAGTTTTGTAATCATACCTATTACTTGTAAGCCTTCTTCATAATGCAAAAGAAGTGCTGCACCTCTATCACCGCTTATTTCCACTAGACCATTAGTTCTAGTGTTGTAAGTGTTTATTTTCTTTAATTGAATATTTTGTTTATTTTCATATCTGTTCCATATTCTTCTTTATTCCTCTAAATATATATATATATATATATATATATATATATATATATATATATATATATATATATATATATATATATATATATATAATATATATATATATTAACAAATCCACATGAATCAAGGTGCATTAAAGATAAGAAATTTTGAACTAAATAACTCTAAAATGAGCATTTACGTTTTTGTATCTCAACTGTGCACTTTTTTTTTTAAAATATTTTGTTTTATGTATTTTTTGTCAAATAAGTCAATTAAGTATACCAGTTTCCAAATAATCTTTTAAAGTAAAAGAGGATGATCCACCAAAGAACATTCACAAAAGTGAGTGCTTTTATTGAACTGCAAAGGTTCTTCGATTACAAAAATAATGATGAAATAGTTTTAATTGCAATACTTAATTTTATTCTAAATTATTCTAAATATTATTCCTAATAATGCCCAAGTCTTTGGTTTTTGTGGGGTTTGATTGTATCCTGCATTTTGTCATTAATACCCTTTTTATAGCCACTTCTCTTTGATGGTTACACTTCTTTCTATTGTTTCCCATCTTAGCTTCTTTCCATTGCATAGTTGCCTACTATTTAATTCCATTAGTCATAGTAAATTAGTAACTGACCACTTCTTCCCTCCTTACCTAAAGATTTGCCACTTGGCCATTTTTGTTGTAGATTTTAATGATGTACAAAAGTGAATTTTTGTACCACCAGTCGACTAATTAATATAAGTAATAAGTGCAGTAAATATAAATATGGAATTCACACAAGCAATACAAATATAGAATGGTTTAGTCAGAGTGACTTACTCCACTAATTTATATATATAATTAAGTGCAATAAATATAAAGATGATATCCACACAAGCAACAAAGATATAGAGTGATTTGGTCAAGGTAATCTACTCTACTTTGAAGACGGTAGAAATGACTGGAGACTTTATTGATAAATTAGCAGGTGGGAGAGAGAGAGAGCATGGACAAGCTCTATGTGTGGTGATGTAGCTATAAGAGAGATAATTGTGTGTTAAAGGTGCATCCTTCATGTGCAGAGGACTTACAATTTATAGCCACATAGTCTTAGTTGAGGTGGTGGCATGAGGGACATGTTACTAGTCATTCGGAAAGGATAACTACAATTAAGGATATGCACAATTAAAGATAGTCTTGATCTTCGAATAGTAGTTATCCCAGTAATTACTCCCACTCGCGCGGATCTTCTAGGTCTCTTAAATTTTAGATTGGGCTGAATCTATGAATTGGGATTGACCCGCCTTTTAATAGATTTGGGCTTACTCCGTGGACTGAGCCTGGACCCAATTGGATCTGGGCTGATCAGATTTAGTTGGTGTCTTTCTATTTGTACATTATTTATGATCACAGGATATGGTGCAAACAATGTCATCATTTATTTAGGTTAAATTAATTACTTGAATAAATGAACACATGACAAATGAACAATCACAATTGTTACTTAACAAGTATAAACAACTGCAATTGTTACTTTACAAGTATAAACATGTGGCGGTTTAATTTTTACTCACTTCTGTTCGTGGCTCTTCACTTTGGCACTCTTTACTTCTTTCATTGTTCTTCTTTTTAATGAGCTTTCATTGTTCTTTCTTTTTCATTGGAAACAACCAGCTTTCTCTTCCTTTGCTTTGAAAATTCCTTTTTCCCCTCGATTTCCTTCTGCCATCAAATAATCTACTCAAAAGTTTGTAAATAATAGGGTTTTGAATCTTGGTTCAATTTTTAATTGTAGTTTTTTTCCTTAACCCTTACTTCAAATCGTATATCTTTGAAGGTTTTTTTTGATTATTCTATTGTTCATGAAGGGAAAATCCTAACACTGTATCAGTCCTAACTCCAATGGAGATCTTGGGATCAAGGAACTAATCCCTTGTGGTTATGGATCAATCTTGACAAAAGGTGGATCAATTGGGTGGACCGATTGGAATCCAATTTCTATTCTCATTGGAGATGATTGGGGATTTACGAAATGGTCAACCTTTATGCCAGTTCATTGAATATCAATTGGTGGCTAATTGGTGTTGCCTAGTCATGCAATGCTTTACTTCTTCCAATTAACATGATGTCTTCGTTGATTCTTGACGTAGTGCATCTTACTGGACTGTCATCGCGAGTATGGAGGTAAATGCTTGCATAAAAGGTGATGATGGCCATTCTTTTCTCATTATCCTACTTGTTTGGGATATATTCTGATCCAATAAATTGTTTCTTTCCTTCCAAACATATTTCCCCTTCCTTTCCAAGAACATGTTGCTTTTCTCTTTCATTCGTTCTATCATTTTGTTCTTTTGCTTTCCTAGTTTCAAAGTGACTAGGGAATATGTTGGATTAACCACTTATTTGGCTAATAAAAAGAAATTGGCCTTGGCATTTTTTTTTTAGTTTTAGGGGCATTGTATAAAGGCCTCTACAATATGACGGATAAAAGGATCATTACCAGTTGCGGTGGTCCCTTCCTATTTGTTTTTTAGGCTTTACGGCCTTTGTAGATTCACACTCCTCTCCCCCCTTGAGAAACATCAACAAATGAAGTTGAAGCAAGTTCTACCATGATGGTAGAAGATTTGGTAGAAGAAATCCCCGTATGTGTGGGAGGATGAAGAGTGTTTTGAGGATATACATGATGTTTATGATCAATTGTATGAGCAATTCCTCAAACAACAAAAGTGCTTGCCTTGAGTGGTCGGGTAAACTCAAGTAAAGAAGAGAGAAAAACATTACATGTGGACTTAGCAAAGTTCAAAGCTCAAATTTATGGGCTTGAAGAAAAGAAGAAGTTTGTTTAGAGTGAGCTTCCTAGAGAGAGTGTCAGGAGCTTGTAAAGTCAAAGAAGATTCTCGAGTCTAAATGTGTTAAACTAAAGATAAAGATCTTTACGAATCAAATAAACTCTTTAAAAGACTACCCCTAAGGGCATCTCCAACCCTTACTCAAATTTAGACTCAAATTTAAATTTGAGTAAAAAAATCTAAAAAACTTAGTCCAAACCTTGACTTAAACTTATACCAAATCAAGGGAGACAACATTTTTTTACTCAAATTAAGGGAGACTCAAATTTTTACTCAAATCTTTAATGCTAAGATTTTACCATCTTTTAAAGATTCAATGGTCATATGTACTCCCTTTTAAATTTTGGGTTTTGACTTTGAGTCCTTTAAAAATTTGAGTCTCTCTCTTTAAATTTGAGTAAAAAATTGAGTTATGGTTGAAGATGCTCTAAAAAATAAAAAGTTTGATAAAATGTTGTATATGGGAAAAAGTGTGGGTGACAAGCATGGTTTATGCTACACACATTAATACACAAGCAAAACTTCTTCAAGGACTGTGTTTTGTGAAGGGTAATTGGCTTGATCTGAAATGTGTACACTCAACTGCAGGCGATCAAGCTGTAGTAATAATCTGGTTAAGTCTGGAGTCGAATCCACAGGAAACTATGATTAGTGTTTTGAAGTAGCAGTGATAGAGACTAAGTAATTGGAAACCTTGAGAGTTTGAAGTTATGGAATTTCTTGAATAGAATATAAGAATTTTTCCAAGAGTTTTCTAGAGAAAATATAAGATAAATTCAAATGTAAAACAATCACCCTTTAAGCTCAAGGATTATGACAAGTAGTTAATCATCCGGTTTATTATACTTGTGTTTATAACTCAATTAACTCCCGTGTCAACATCAAGTTAATCGGAAGATAAAGATGAACTATGAGAATTAAACACATGATTCCGATACTTTTCTAGAAGTTTACAACAATTATCTGTGCCGAGACTCAACCCGTCTACAAACAAGTAAGTGCTTCTACAAGGCATCCAACCATGACATTAATGTTCTATTATTTAGATAAATCACAATAATGGTGAAGATTGAATGTTGTCATGAAGATCTAGCCGGGGTACTTGCCTTGAACCAATGAGTCTTTCTATGCAAAAGTCATCCATGACATAGAAAGATCTCACGATTATACAAAGTACCTTAGTTTTGCTAGATACATTCAATCATTCAATGAGCAAGTGAAATATATAGCATTAAAGTATAAAA
>CAUOFW020009420.1:0-10400 GCA_963454935.2 Ilex paraguariensis
GAAGTCTAGTTAGGGGTGACAATTTGTCGTATCATGTGATTATGGATTCGTGTCATAGACTAGTCAACCTTAACTCAAACCACTTAACTAATCATGTCATGTCCACATGACCTGTTTATTTTCGTGTCGTATTCGTGTTGACCGACATAACCTGTGAATAAATAATTTAACGCTTAGATTTAAGACTAAAATTTTATTATCACTTAATTGCATCCATGCTCATACTTTTTCTATAAACAAAAAAATTAGCTTAATAAACATAATAGTAAAAATGACTAAAAATATCTTTTTTGTCAATATTTGATAAACAATAACAAATAATTGGCTTTTTATTCCTATAATACTAGTTAAACATGTTAATCGTGTCAATTTCGTGTTGTTCGTGTTTGATACTAACCCGTCTCATTTATTATTCGTGTTAATGGGTCATGTCATTTGCGAGTTTGTGTTAAAAAATGATCAACTTTAACCTACTATTTTCGTTTCGATTTTGAGTTGTATTTTTATGTTGTGCCAAAAATTGTCATCCCTAGGCATAGTGTAGTTTTTCAACTACAACAAGGAAGTAAGAATATATTTTTTTGGGTACCCCTCAGGAATGAAAATAATGCTATCACAACTAGACTTAATAGAAAGTATGAAATGCTAATCTTATCCTTTGTTAGAAATCAAATCAAAGCAACCCAATTCAAACCCGAATACCATTCCAAAATCATAGTCGAATCCAAAAGCAAACCCGCTTCCAATTACAACCGATTGTAGATCTCCACACACACACACACACACACTCACTCACACACTCTCACACTCTCTCTCTGACATATCTTCTAGTTGTCTCTCTCCCTCTAGACTCCACTGTTGGAAATAATGGTTTTAGAAAAATAATTTTGATATTTATTTGTTTAAAACTATTAAGTATTAAATGAGAAATTATTAAAGTTTTTTGTGACTTTTGGGATAAATTGGAAAGGTATGAAGTAAAAATGACATTAAGGCTACTAGTGTAAATTTGGTGACTTTTGGTTAAAGACATAAATCCAAATAATTGCATCCTTTTGTAAACCGTCACTAACACCTTTTAGTTAAAAGACACCATTACAAATAATCACAACTTTTTATAAAGTCACTATTAATATCTTTGAACTAAAAGACACCATTTCAAATGGTTGTACCTTTTAATAATGTCACTATTGACACCCTTTGGACTAAAATACACCATTACAAATGATTACACCCTTTATGAAAAATCACTAGTGAGTCTATAAATAGGTGATGTCTTGCACTCCCAAATCACACTATTGAACAATTCTTACATCTTACTAGAATTGATCTCTCATTATCCAAATTCTGAATTCAGTATTCAAAGTTTCTTTTTTTTCTCTGTCTCTACATATTACTACATTGGTCTTTCTTATTCGGTTTAAGTATAAACACAGAATTGTGTTCGCTAGAGTTTGGAGATTGAAGTGCTACATTTTCAAGAACGAAATTCGTTTTATCTTAGGAGACAATTGCTTATCAACTTAAGCACTGAGAGGGACCAAATCTGTCTGAAGAAAATTGTGATTACACAGGGTTTGGATTATTATTTTTTTCTAGTTTTCTAGATTTTATTCGTGCATTTCTATGTCACTGTAAGTGAATTACTATTTATATTTTAACATTCTATTTTTATTAAATTAGTTCACATATAATGGTATACTTAGTAGATTTAGATTTTACTATAGTAATTAGTGCCTTAATATAATTATATATATTTTTTGGATAAAATCCACGACACTCGCCACCACCCTCTCTCTCTCTCTCTCTCTCCATGACTTAACTAGTATCATTGTCACCACCCCCATCTACCCACTCACTTTCTTTCTCCTTGCCAGAGACAACCATTTCACTGTCCTCCATCACTAATACACTATCTGACCTCCCTTCTCCTCTCATCTCTCTCTCTCTCTCTCTCTCTTTCTTAGTTAGCACATGATTATGCTTCAACAACCTCGTGCCTCAACGATTCATTCTTCGTGCGATTTTTCTTTCATTGAGAGGAACAATACCACTTCAACTTGTGTGCAAGCTTGAATTCAGGAAACACCATTCTAGATTGGCATATTTAAAAGGTTTTTCTAAGTGGTTTTTATGTTGTGTGAAGTGGATTTTTGTGATTGTGAAGATTTGGGTGCAACAAGGGTGAGTAACAAACTGTTGCTACACATGTGTGCCTAGAGAGAGAGAGAGAGAGAGAGAGAAAGATAGAGATAGATAGAAATAGATTGTGATTATGAAGATTTTTGGGGTTGCTAGGTGATGTATCAATTTTGGAGGTGGGTTTGGAAGGAGAATGGTGTAGTGGAGGTTAGGTTGAGGTTGTGTCACTTATTAGTGTTTATTTAAAGATCAATCCATTGAGATCTAATTTATTGTCTTAATTTGCTGATCTAATTTATTATAATTTTTGAATGACTATGGACCCTATCAAATATTTAAAATTGTTGTTCATTCAATGATTCTATTGAAAGCACGTCATTAGGTTTAAATAAAATTACTCTTATTTGAAAGATGTAGGAAATGTGACTCTTGAATGAAACAATGGTTCATCAGTGATTTGACGCAAATTTAGAAATTATCGGCTTTCATAGAAGTTTGTGTAATTTGGTGGTGGTCCTGTAAGAGTAAGTTGAGAATATTGATTTAAAAATATGATGACATCACTATTTGGATTGCCCTTTAAATTAATTTTGACATTTGAAGGCGATGTGTTACTACAAACGGAACCTTAATGGAGGACAGTGCTACTTTTCATACGTAAGGGGATTTGCTTGATTTAATGGCAAATATAAGGTGTTTGGATGTAATATAAATCAAATTTATTTTGGGGAAAATCTTTATGTGTCTAGCTTATCAAATTGTTTACACTCAAAATAGTAAAATTTAAGGGTAATACATGGAGGTGATCTAATGGACAACAAAGAGGCAGTGAAAGTATAAGCCTAACGGGACAGTTAAGGATTGCAATCATGGCTGGAAAAGATGGATTCAACGGTTATGACCCAGCTCTTATAAATATCGAATGCAAAGCTACATAATAAGGATCCTCGATCAACACAATAACGCAATACAAAGCCAACCTCTTTTACTTAGTTTATTTTCTCGCAAATTTCCTTTAACTTGTGTTGTTCTGGGAGGGGAACTCGATCTGGATCTTCCCTCATGATTATACACGTGGAGACCAGGACACCAAACCTAGAAAAGGAAGGGGGAAGGGTGAATAGTTTTTCGATTTTAGCCTAAATCAATTGTCAATTAAAACCTATGTCTATCTCAATTACCTTTTCTCAATCAAATGCGGAAATTGATGATGAGAACCCCTTTTAAATACCACCAATCGTTTGAACTATGACGATTAATTTTAATTAATTCACTCAAGTCAATCTCACAACGATCCCAACAAACCCACAAATCCAATTGGAAAATTATGGATGATGTGATAACAAAAAATTAAAACATCAAACACATAGTACACATGTGTGCTAACAAATGTAAGTGTGTACAATAATCAATAAGAGACACAAAACCGCGGGGAACCACTCGGGGTTCACCAAAGCCTAATCTAATACTCTCCGAGTCAACATACAAGTACTCGAGTCATATACCTCAACCAATACCATGGGTAGATGCACCTTGCCTTGCTATGTCTCTCCATCGAAACTCCCTTTTTGATGTCTAGTGTAACACCCCATCATTCACATGGCATAATATTGTCCGCTTTGAGCGCACTGGCCCTCACGGCTTTGTTCCTCCCAATATCCCTAGGAAAAGGCCTTATGCCATGTAAGGCAAGGGGCTTACTAATAAGCCCAGTCACTTTCCCCTCCCTAATCAATGTGGGACACCAAGATCTCACAATCCACCCCCTTAGAGCTGCACGTCCCTATGCAGCAACTCACCAGCTACCTACCCGCCCACTACACGCGAGCACATTAGGGGCCCACACTCGATCCAGGTGAGAGTCGGCTTTGATACCAACTTGTAACACCCCACCCTCACATGGCATAATATTGTCCGCTTTGAGCCCACTGGCCCTCACGACTTTGTTCCACCCAGTATCCCTGGGAAAAGGTCTTATGCCATGTAAGGCAAGGGGCTTACTAATAAGCCCAGTCACTTTTCCCTCCCTAACCGATGTGGGACACCAGGATCTCACAATCCACCCCCCTTGAGGCTACACGTCCTCGTGCAGCAGCTCGCTAGCTACCTGCCCGTCCACTATATGCGAGCACATCAGGGCCCACACTCGATCTAGGTGAGAGTTAGCTTTGATACCAACTTGTAACACCCCACCTTTCACATGGCATAATATTGTCCACTTTGGGCCCACTGGCCCTCACGACTTTGTTCCTCCCAGTATCCCTGGGAAAAGGCCTTATGCCATGTAAGGCAAGGGGCTTACTAATAAGCCCAATCACTTTTCCCTCCCTAATCGATGTGGGACACCAGAATCTCACATCTAGTGTAGCTTTGTTTAGACCTCCCCTTTGCATGGCTTGTCTAGGCCTCGAGTGATTATGGGCATGCCAACAATCCTTGGTATTCACACACTAATGAGTTTGTTCACCAACAAGTTATTCTTCTCCAAGTTTTGAGGATGAAAAAATCACTAGTTGTAGCCTTTGGATCTTAGGGATATAGGTTGTGGTTGAAGCTCTCAAGGTTGGAAGATAGATTTCTCTTTTCAAAATCTCACAAGAGACTCTATCAGTGCTTGACCAAGATATGGGAAAGACTCTCACAATTTATAGGTCCAAAATAATGGTAGTTTTAGTAGAAAAGAAAACTCAAATTCTTGAATGACCACTCAATAAGTGGGAGGGCAGTCATAGGACAGTTGACACTGGAGCAAAAAATAACGTCTCAAACTAGCCAAGGATTACGACCGCTTGAGTGACCATGGGACTGCTCAAGCGAGCTCATAGAGCGAGCCTTGTACTGATCCCCCGCGTCCGTTCCCTTTTTTTCTTAACCCGTCAAGAGATCACTTTAGCGAAGTCTAGTGAGCATATGGTGGTCTCTACAAATTTTTTAAGCCTAAAACCATGCAAAAACTTGTTCTCTTGAGCACTAAACGGAGTTGCTCAAAGAGAGGTCTGATTGTGACTCAAATAATGTTTTCAAAACTCATAAATGGTTTAGAAAAACTTTTCTTTGCAAATCATATAGGAGTCATAATTGAATCTCCTTCAATTTTATTTTCATCCTAAGCATCCCAAGTTAAAATAACTAAGGGTCCAGGTGTCTAGGTCATTATCTTTGTCCTAAGTATGAAGGTGCATACGAAGGTTGAATGATGTAGCTTTGACGCTTGATCTCATCCCTTTAATGTGACGCTTTCAGATCTTGAACTTGAGTGAGATCACTTTGTTGGCCTTTCAAGTGGCACCAGTTTGGCCTCCGTCCTTTCATACAAAAAGGGGCTTTGCTTGCTTCAATTACTGTTCAGAGCCATCCAAGAGTGTACCAGAATCAAACATTTCGTGTGCTTTTCGGAAAAGGAAACCGTTGAAATAGAAAGCCCCAGCATCATGACCATAAAAAACAGTTGAGATTTTACATTAAACTCAATGAAATTAGCTAATTATAATACATGGTCTAATAACTTATAACCCATCACTCTGGTGATTTTCCTTTATGTATAATATGAAGTGCAATAGTATTTTCATTTACAAATTCCAGTCTTTCTATTACTTTACATTCTACTTGTCTTTCTATATTCTAATTCATTCCATTACTAGTTGGAAATTGTTTTAGTCCTTTATTTCCAAGGCATAAAAAAGAATTCAGATGTAACCTTACACCTCGCTACAATCGCCTGAATAGTCACGATTTAAGAACCACACACTAGTTTCAATATGTATGGTCGTACGTGTTTGGATTTTAAGTCCAATCAAACTTTGACATGCCCGCAATCTGAAACTACGCCAAACACAATATAAGCTCCATGTCAATGTATCACCACCCGCCTATAGACTATCATTTCTAGGCAAAATTCTCAAGAGTTGACAATGTTTAGAGCAATTTTTTTTAAAATAAAGAGCATCTTTGACAAAAATAAATAGAACGGATAGTAAAATTTGTATACCATTCAAATAGGACTCTTTATTCATATCAGTTTATTATTTTATGCTTTGTCATTTTTAGAAATAAATTTGACTTTCCTCTTTTTTTTCCCTCCTTTTTAGCATTGAGATATATTTTATCATGAATATCTCAAATGAAAAGACAAATATACTCCTTTTCTTTTCTAAAAAATTAGAGTAGAGAGTCAGTTTGACTCTTTAAATGTGCAGAGCCTAATTAGACTCTTTATTTTAAAGTGTTTGAATAATGAGTCTGTAGGCGATGAAATTTTAACAATTAACTTTCTAAAATAGAGAATTGAGTGACAATGAAAAGCCTATTGGAGATTCTCTTAGAGCATCTCCAATAGTGATCATCTTTTTTAAAATAGAGAGCATCTTTATCCAAAAGTAAAAATAGAGAGGGAAATTTTATATACCACTCCAATAGGACTCTTTATTTTTACTATTTTATTATTTTATACTTTGTACTTTTTAAGAATAAATTTAACTTTCCTCCTTTTTCCTCCATTCTTTTACCAAACTTTAAATATTTTATTTACCCACTGTTTCCCATAATCTTGTTCCAAACCCTTGCCATATCTCTTCCATCTTATTTCAGCCCCCCCCCCCCTATATTCATTGCATCTCATTTAGACTTTCAGTCACTTTTTAGTTTGGCTTGCCCATAGCTTACAATTTATTCTTCTTGTATTCTAGTGATGTTTTGTAATAACAAATTTAATATGCTTATTGAAGACTCCGGTTTCGATTATGATTTGGAAATATTAGCAATAGTTACAATTGAAGAAGATGGACTAAAACATGGAGAGACAAAAGAAACCAAGATGTGGTTTCGTTAAAGGTCATGCATTCATATGGCGTGATCAGGGTTCAAGGTCATTTAGAGGTGTTTTCTTGATTATTTTGCTGGAAAACCTATGTATTTTCCAAATATATTTTGAAGGAGGTTTCAAATGAATCATTCTCTTTTTCTTCATATTCAATATGCAATAGAAGCCCACAACCCATATTTTGTTTAAAAAACAAAAAAATAAATGCCCTTGGAATTCTTGGTTTGTCTTCACAGTAAAAGATTACTACTTGATCCCACTCAGTACACTCAAGTGCAGGTGATCAAGAAGTATTAATACTCGGTAAGACCGAGGTCAATCCACATAAATTGAAATTTAGAATTAGGAAGGTAAAAAGGAAGAACTTGAATCGAAAGTATTGGTTGTTGGGAATTGGTATTAAACTGTAAAGAAATTTAATAAATAAAAAGAATACTTCCTAGCATCGGGATTAGAGAATAATCCTATGTATGAATATCATGTTTGTGCTATTATTCATTATCTCAGTTGAAATTCAACGCCAATGTAATCAATCGAGGGTTTTTAATTTGAAGAATAAAAGTCAATTGAATTAAAAGTAATCAATAAAGAACCAGGTTTCTAGACTTGCAGGGAATTATAAATTACTCTTGAAAAAGAATCAGCCTAGTGAATAATTTTGTAAGTATACAAACTACAATCCTTGCTAACATTTATTCATTCAATCTATATGTTGAAAAAGATATCATCTTGGAAGAACAATCACATAATAATTGCATTAACAAAATATAAATAGTCATACAACCATACCCTAGCTAGGAAGTAAAAGGAGACTACTCACAAGCCATGAGTAAAAACTTGGAAAAGAAGAAGACAAAATAATTATAAGCATTCAAGAAGGATCCCCTCTAAAAATGAATAATCACTCTAAATACCTTCAAGAGATTCCTCTATGTCAGACTCTTGAATGACACCTTATTAACTATGCGTGGCCAGACAGAAGAGTTGCATCTGGACGCAAGCCCTTAAATAATGGCCTTTGACTTTGGTCAGCATAACTGAGTCCATACGATCTCATGCGTCCTAACAAAAGACTCAACATATCGTCAAATGAGCATTCGAACACATAACCTCATTCAAAAACCTTGAAATCTCTGAATGGAGTAGTCGTGTCCGGACGATCAATCATCATATTGTTTTTTCTAACTTAACCAATTTTTTATCTTCGAAACTTTCTTACTTGCGTTTGGACGGAGTAGTTGCGTCCGGATGCACCTATGTATGCAGTTGGGGTCAACTTCAATCAATTATTTGACTTTTTGAAATATCACTTTGATCTCTTTGATTTCCATGCAATCTTCAATTTATCCAATCAATTTATCATTTATAAAAAATCAATGCAATTCCCCTATTTTACCAGATAAATCAGCCAAACACAAAAATACCATCAAAACATAAAATCAATAGGACAAACAATAATTAGCTCAAAATAAATACAATTTGTCATAACTATCAAGTAAAGAATTAGTAAATTATATGACAAATCATATCTCCAACCTACAGCTCACTAGTCCCTAGTCGGATCAATTCATAAACAAAACTAATCAAAATAAACTAAAAAAAACCAATCCACTTCTATAAGACTCATGATTGCATTTAGCATATACAATAAGCTGATAAACCCCTAGGTTCCGCCTAATGGATGAGTTATCTGACGATTGCATTTAGTATATGCAATAAGTTTTTAAACCCCTAGGTTCTTCCTAAAGGATGAGTTATAGTCTTGTGAACATTTCCAATGAAGATACCTACAAAGTTCCATTAATTTGCCTATTGTATTGAATTCATCATATAACTTAACCAATAATCAAATGCCGAATAAATATAAAATTATGAATAAGTGTATGCACTGTCAAATCATAAAACCATAAATTATGCAACAATATTTACAAATCTCATCCCTATTGAAACTTGTGTTGTGACGCCCCTAAAACCAGGAGTCATTATTCAACCCGTTGACCACCCGCCAACCCACGGAATTGCCCGTGAGTGTCACTTGATCCGACATCACGCTGTTATTATTCCATTACCTGAAATTTTAACTCACACGTATTACCCTTGTTCCTTTAATCATTTAATCCGACCAAGGTCCAATATACCTTATTTAATGTCCATTTGTATGATTGGAACCAAGGAAAACAAAGCCCAAAAGTATGGCAAAATAATTTAAAATTTTCAGATTTTAGGAGACAGTACCAGTACTGTGTACCGGTATGGTTTGCCTTCTAGACAGATAGTACCGGTACGCATTTCCTTCTGGGCAGACTGTACCGATATGCAGTATCGATACACTTTGTCCAATTTTTTCCCAATTCACTTGTTGTCGATTTTAACCCATTCCAAAACCTACACTTTTCATCCAAAACATACTAAATCATGGTTTTCACATATAATCTAATATACACAACGTCTAATACAACCCATTCCATACATTTACATGCCAAATGGGTTTTAAATAAAAGTTTTTACAAAAACTTGTTTCCAAAAGCCACAATCCGGCTTTTCCTCCTCGTTGATGCCCCGAATGAGTGCCATCCATCGGAGTGTAGTCCACACCTGAAATATTTTTCCGTATAGGGTGAGCCAACGCCCAGTAGAAATTTCCTACGAGGGCTACTCCCCACCTCAGTGCATATGCAATGTATTATGCAACAAAACACAACCAAAAATCCATTCCAATGCAAGAATTATGTTATCCATGTTGGAATTCACCATGGAACTTACCATGTCATGCCATGAATGAAATGAGATTCACTCCAGCACTTTAACCCCGAGCCTTTTTTTCGGCTGCCCTCACAACATGCAAAATGTCAATGCATATAAAACTGAGCCCCCTAGCTCCCACCATTTATATTATCCTCCAAATGGCTAATTAAAATCTATGGGTCTTTATATGGGTGGATATTTATGGACTTACACCAACGACACCCAACCGACACGGAATTTATGGACTTCCATCAACGGTTCCGCATACACCAACACATTTCTTGGGCTCTTACACCAACGGAGTGCGTATCCAATCACCGGGCCTCTCACCCGAGGGATAGTCTAGCCCTTCTTGCTACCCCGACCCAATTTTTCATGCATGCAACTGTGCGACTCAATGAAATTTTCAATTCCACTTCTCCGAGCCCACCATCAACCACCACATGTGGTGTTTGATTAAACTATGTGCTACACATACCCTCAAGCCTAAGTCCATGAATGTGATATTATAGTATGCCAAGATGCAATGGATGTCAAATGAGCAAGTTAACCATATAACCACATATCCCATGACAATTCATTTCATAAGCATATAAATCCCATGAATCATTACAATGTCAATATATCATTGAGCACATATTAAATTTCTTTACAACACATTTACTAAGCATGTTATACATCAACATGTCATAAC
>CAUOFW020009421.1:0-10383 GCA_963454935.2 Ilex paraguariensis
TAATTATTTGCTCGTAGAAGTGTTTTTCTCCCAAAAGGGTTTCAAAATCTTTCACTGACGAAGAAAAAATTATTAATCTTCTGTCAGAGAAGAAATTTTCTCAGATACCATTTGGCAGGTATTTTCTCCTCCAATCTCTTCTACATCAGTGAAAAATTTCTGTTTTTGATGATTCGAAACGTCAAAATTGTTTAAGCAAAATTCTTTTTCGTGTCACGAGAGATTAAATTTCTTTCCAAAGTCTGTCTTTCGCTGAATCAATTTTTGATCCTCTCTATTCACGCCCACCAACCTTTTCGTCCTCTTGAGAAATTTTCTGACTCGACTTGAATTTTTTTGAATAGCCATTTATTCGAATTTCAACAATTCATGCAACGTTCTCGTTTATAATGAAAAACAGAAAAAGAATTTCAAAAACAAGCTAGAATTATGGTGATATTTGAAGTCGAGTCATGTAGGTACGTATGTATGAGTAGTATATGTGTAAGATTCGAAGTAGAGGCGTTCAATGACCTAATTAATTTGCACTAAATGAAATGAGTCAGAATTAGTGAAAATACTGTAATTATCACTAATGAGTAACAAGTGAAATTATTAAATTCAAAAATGAACATACAACGAATCAAAAAATAAAATAAATCTGTACATCTGTTTAATGTTTCCAGTACACTCTCACCATCGAGGAGAGTGGCGAGGCAAATGGCAAATTTTATTACGAGGCGAGATAGGACAAATGTGCCTGTACACCCTCGGTGTAAAGGCTACATTCGTCCAATCTTCACCACTTTGAAGATGGACTCGCATTGTCTCATCCACTGGCCTCCTTTGACATTCCTCTAAAAAACCGACTTCAAATAGAGGCGATACAAGGCGAGGCGAGACAATGCGAGTCTGTGCAAGTGTACCTCAGTACACTCTCACATTCACCTTGTCTTGCTATTACTCCGCGAGAGTGTACTGCAGGCATAACAAGACCAGTATCCAATGAATGAACTAAATTCTGAAACACTTGTCGTGACAAACACCAAAATCAACAAAAAGTTAAAGTGTATGAATCAAAAGAGGGCAAAAAGATAAGAAACACAATGAAAGTTAGGTCAGTTCTAACAGGTTCTAACCCTGACCTAACGTGGATTAAATTTTGACGGTTATTTGACGAAGAGTCAACATACTCTGCAAAACTTGACAAAATATGACGAATATTCAGGACAAAGCAAAATAGCTGCCATTATAAAATACCATTTTACATATGAGCCCCTTAGAACGAGAGTGGTGTAAGTCACACTTATTTCATTTTGAGAAACGAAGACTTTTGTGTTTGAATTTGCGGTTAACTCTGTGTTAAATTTGTAACTTCAAAAGGCTATATCTTATGGAAATTGAGAGAAATGAGATGAATCTTTTTGCCTGGAGAAAGTTCTCCACAAGAGCTAACCGATGCCACTCCTAATTCAATTTTTTGATTTTTGGACTTACACCACTCTTGTTCTGGGGGGCTCATATGTAAGCAAGAAAAAAAAGCGCGTTTCAGGGTCTGAATGGACTGGAGCATCTAATGTGGTACACCGTACACATTTGATACTTAGGCCCGTTTCACACTTGCCCAATATCGGACTGATATATTGTCAGACCGACATCAAAGTTTTATAAAATAAATGAGTCTCTTCACACAAGTCATCTGATATTTTACATAATTTTGATGTCGGACCGACACTATCAGTGATGTTATGAGCAAATGCTCGAGCATGCTCTTGGAATAAATGCTCCGAGCATTTTGAGCATTTATCAATTTTTTCTGGAGAATCTGCACAGATTTGTCTGAAAGCAATCAAGACTGAAAGAGTAATATATTTATTAATTAATTAATGGAAGATAACAATCAAATATTGTTTACTCATTCTCTCCCATAAACTTTCAACTTTTCAAAGTTCAAAGGGTCTACAAAAAAGAGTTTATTTAGGGATGAGACTTTTGAACCTTGAAAAGACAACGTTGTCACTTTCCTCAAAGTCAAATGTACTCTTAATTTATGTTTTTAAGAGGCTGATTGTGCTTTTTAGTGCCCTTGAAAATTTTCTTCAACCTGCCTAATATGGGTATCATTTTAAAAATTGAAGGGAAAATTGAGCTGAATCTGAATTGTAAAAAAATGTGATTCAAATCTCACTCCTCTTAATTGTGAATATATCAGTCAATTTTTTATTAATGCCTGGATAAAACAAGTCTTTTTCAATGCTATGTTGCTTGGTTGGTAAATATGAGAGAAAAATAATAATAAAGAATTCAGATTTTTTACGCTTGTGAACGTTTTGATCGTTTTCTCTTTTTTTTTCACAAAAATTTTGTTCCTGAGCCTCCAATTTCATTCTTTTTTTGCTCTGACCAAAGTGGCTGCACTGATGTTTTTTTTCCATCCAGCTGAATGCTGCTTTGCTTTTTTTTTCTGTTCGTCCATATTTGTCTGAAATTTCTTGAAATTAATACTGAATTGGTAATTTTGTAAATGCTTTGAAGAATAATAAGTATGAATTGAATATTTTTCATTTATAAATTTTTCAACTTTTGTGTGATTTTACGGTGAAGAATACTATCCAAAAATCTCGATTCCAACACAAAATGCTCTTCAAATGGAAAAAATAAGCCTAAGATGCTCTTATGATGCCTTAAAAAGCCAAAATATGCTTCAAAGTGCCATAACAAGTTGATTATACTCAATTATACTCCTACAAGTAGGACTCATTTTACTGAAAATTTTTAATTGAAAAATTATGTTATCCATTCCCTATCTTGCAAATTAGGAAAAATTGTGCTGTATCACCAAAGTCTTATCCCTGAAAATGAGCTGCTTTTTAAAGACACTTTGAGGTTTATGAGAGAAAATAAGTAAATAGAATTTATCATCTTCCAACTAATTAGTAAATCACTTTTGCAGCCTTAATTGCCTTCAGACAAATCTGTGTAGCTTCTTTTTGAAAAATGAATAAAATGCTCGAGCACGCTCAAGCATGCTCGAGCATGCTCGAGCATTTGCTCGCCCGGAATAAATGCTCGAGCATTTAACATCACTGGACACTATATCTGGTCCGATATCGGGCAAGTGTGAAACGGGCCTACACGGGACTATTGGCAGAGTGCTTGAAGCCTATCATAAAGTTTTCCAGCTGAAAGAATAATATTTAACTTCTTTCACTAGACGACTAAATCTACACAAAATCACGCATGGTACACTTTCAAAAGCTCTTTTGATGGCTGTTACAGTCAAACCTGACGTATTCCGATTGGCTATGCTTCCTTGTTCTTTTTTTCCAAATTTACTCCAGTAGTGATAGTAAAAATGTGTACCTCATTAAAAAGGTCAATCATTATCAGAATAAACTCAAGGGGTCAAGAATTTGAAATTCAAAGTAATGAAACTCACCTAGAGCTCTTTGACTCAAAAATTGGCTAAGTGGCTGCATTTTTAATTTGAGAGGTAAAAAACTGAAATTTACCATCATAACTGAAGCCAATACTCTAAAATATTCAACAAGTGACTTCAACAAAATACACTTATTAGCGTCGGTTTAGCAGAAACATAGTTTGTATTTTCTCATTCCTACGTACAGCTCTCTCAGGGTGTGCCACTGAAAAGAACTCAACTATATTTTATCCCAACAACAAAAATCTGACACTACCATACATTCTAATAACGTTAATTCAATTCCAGGTATTGTCTATCATCTGTGCTCTATTAATTGAAGGAATATCACCATCAGATTCAATGTGGCAAATTGAATTCACCCACGCAGCTGTCTATGGATTTATATTAATAAATTTAATAATCATCGTTACCTTTGTATTTGATGAAGCTTTAACCACCAGAATGGTAAGTCATCAGCTCTTCACTATATTCAACTCCTACGATCGAATGAATGATATTAAAAGACAACCAAAGTGTAAGATTATGCTTGGTAAAGGTAGACCAAAGGAACTGCCATAGGCTAATACCGTTTCCCTAGACTTTGAGTAATTATTCTGGAACTTCTCATTCAATCAAGACTTTGTCATTTCTACTTCACTACTGATAAGAATGTGTTTGTACAGAAAATTGACTCAAGTTGGCATGTTGGGGTTGAATCATTACAGTGTTAGCCTGCTCATAACATTTTACAAATACCTACATTAAATAAATGCCATCTAAAGGCCAAAACTTGCAACCTCCTGAAAAAACTATACCCCCATTTTTAAGCTGATTTTGCCTAATTAGGAACTTAAAAAGTTGTTTAAGAGAAAAATGATGATGCCTTTTCTGGGACTGAGTAAAGTTTGAATTTGAATCAACAAATATGTGGGTACGTACATATTTTATAAACTTTCATTCAAATCATATACAGCAACAACTATTTTGAAGTCCTCAATTTTGGGATATATTCTAGCCACAGTGACTGCTAGAAGACATGAAAATTGGATTGAATACGGTTATTTATTAAGCAATAAATGCATTATTACACTTCATGACCTAGATAACCGCTTTAGCTAAAGTTACTAAATGGAATTAGAAGATTATGAGGTATCCATTGTACATGTATATGAGACAGAAAGGAACTATAATGTACACTTTTGATACCATGAATGTTTAAATTTAATTTTCGTTTCCTTTCTTCAACAAAGAAAAAAGGTCATGATACATTAATTTTCAAAACACTACAGCGTATTTAATTGCTTAAAAATTTTCGACTAGGCCTACTTTCGGTTTTACCAAGGGAAATGCAACGAATTCGTTAGTTACAGTAAATAAAGTTCTACAAAATCAGACGTTTCAGTAGACGAATTCTTAAAGAAAAGAATAGACCTTCCAATTTCAGCACTACGAGTAACGTAGGTATTAAAAATCTCTGCCCAGGGAATGGGTACAAAATTTTTTGCTTCATGTTTGTACAACTCGAAGGGACGAGAATATAGCTACACATTTCTGCTGGTCCCACTTTAATCAACATTTTAAATTGAAGTTAGGTAGGTTGTTTCTCATAGGTCATTGTTGAGATAGCAACACTATGAAAGTAAATGTGGGCGAATCGTTTCGAAATGAAGTAATTAGTAGCTATGAGGGCACACTGTGGTGGAAACTTGGTGAAAAATAGGGGTTTAGGAGCAAACAAAAGTTACCAAACAAAAAACTAAGAAAGCATTGCAGGGAATTTGTTTTCTTCATAATTCATTTGTGGCTTATTAATTTTTTCATACAAAAATCGAGTTACCACAGAGAAGCCGAATTCAAATAAACGTAATTGAAAAAATCTGTTTAAAAGAATTAGACGTCCCTATGTTGACAAAGTCGTTACAGATTTATGTCTGCTGAAGCTGAAGGCCTTATTGCAACGGGACTCATACTTTTACTTTTCTTGATCATCCAATCATGGGGAGAAATCCTTATCATGAATTAGAGAGTTTTGCCTACGTTGGTTGATAAGACAGAAGCAAAAAACAAGATAAAATTGTGATTTAGCCTGATGAGGAATAATAACTAGTTACAAAATTATCATAGAACTCAAAATACAATTTTTGTATTTGTACCATTGAGGGTGATGTCACAAAATAAAACCTGTATTCTCACAAATGCAAGACGCACCCTGAATTTAAAAATGCAAAACAAGTCACTTGCTGAATTGAAATACAAAATAGAAAAAAATAAGGTCATAAGTAATAGTTGAACTTACATACTGTTACATTCAATGTGTCAAAATTTTTTTACATTTTTGCTCTTTTTTTCTGGTCCTCTTTTGGTTTCATCAAAATTGAAATTAATTACAATTTCTCAATTCACTCCCATGTAGGGAAAGAAGAGATATTTACACAAACAAAAGAAACTTTTCTTTGCAGACCCTCAATCTTCTAATCTAAAACGCACTTGAATGCAAGACTCAGCCTACTTTTTCAGCTCAAGAAATTTTTTTAAATGTGCATCTTGTTCCCTCCCCTCCCCACCAGCAATTTTTCATGATAGATCCTCTGCAAAAAAGGAGAAAACTTTGTCAGAAACTTAAAATTAAGAAAAATTCAAATTTTCAAATCTTGCCAAAATTAGGTTTTTTGAAAAATAAACTTCAAACATTCATAACTTTACAACAAATCTCTCTTATACAAACTTGTCAATTAGGTTCATAGAATTTTTGTTTATCGCCTCCTTTGGCAACACTGACAGGGTGCGACTGCATGAAGGTTGTAGAGGGGTGTAGAATACATTAATCCGCCAAGTTTCACACCTGTATGTGGAACTTGGTTTTTTGTGTGCAGCGTTGAAGTTGCAATTAAAAATATGTGCGTCGAAAAATGGAGGGAGGTGAATTATTCAAACAGCGCAAGCTGGACAAGCAGATGTGACTGGAGGTATGCTAGAGCTTAAACAGCATTCCCTGCCATGAAGGGGGGTCAATGGAACATCGATTAAGCTTCTGAAATACCTTGAGTCACATCTTCTTGTCTAGCTTGTGCTATTTGAATAATTCACTCCCTCAATTTCTCCGACGCACGTCTTTTTAATTGCAACTTCAACGCTGCTTGCAACTTCAACGCTGCACACAGAAAACCAAGTTTGATGTACAGATGTGAAACTTGGCAGACTATAGTGCGTTTCAACCAAGGCGCTTAAATGGGCTAATGGCGGACACAAACTAGAAGTGTCAATCCTTATCAATTTTTGATAAGAACACGTGCACAGTTTCATAGGATCATGTATTTTGGTCTGGAGACACGTTTGTAAATTCCAAAAAATTCATAAAAATGTGTTTGTGTGGGTTGCGGCGTGAGCGCCTTAGTTGAAACGCACTTTAGTGTATTTTACCCTCCTCTACAACCACCATTCAATCGTACCCCGTCAGTGTTGGGAAAGGAGACGATAAACAAAAATTCTATGAACTCATTTGACAAGGTTGTAGGCTCGATTTTATCTCTTTAAACAGTGGAGGCAGTGTATACTCATTTCATTTTTCCAAAATCTAATAAAGCTGTCCCTTTCAAAAAATGTAATTTTTCTCAAAATGAGTTTTTTGAAGATAATTTTTCCCATTTATGAAAAATGAGTCAAGCCTATTGATGTGGTATAGGAGACGACATTTTGTCTTGAATGAGAACAAAACAAAGGCACTCGAGTGATTTTTTGCAAAGTTAAGCCTGTTTGAAGTTCAGTTTTTCAGAAACCGAATTCAATATTTTTTTTCACATTTTTACGTTTTTCTCAATTTCAGCTTCAGGGAAGTTGTTCTTCTTTACAGACACACGTATTCATCACTTGACAACAATCACTTTCATGAGCTTGGTTTGGTCACTTTGGTCTCAATTAAAGCAGAATTTTATCTTATATGGGTACCATTGAATAATTTATCTCATTTTTAAAAAATCTGACAAAGTTATGCCTTTTTAGTAGAGAAGGTGTCATTTGATATTGCATGGATATAGGTTTTTCTGAAAATTTTCATGAAGAATATCCGTCAGTAGAGGGAGATTCAAAAAATGGGCTTACATTCTTTTTCCTCTTACTATATCACCTCAATAAACACATCTAATTTTTCACCCTCTTAAACAAATTTTCCAAGTGACCCAACTTTCAATATCTCAAACCAGAGCACATATGAATATAACAGACTGAAACTGCATTTCACCCAGCTACCCTCTCCTAGTTGAGAAAAAGACAAGAATAAATCACAGATTTTGCACTAAAGCCAAGAGCCGCGTAAATAAGGAAAAGTATCGCTGAATTTATAGTTCTACAACTTCGATCTTTGCAAGGCTGATGAATAAAATATGGTTCAAGCCAGGTTCACAACTTCTTTTTACATCGTTAAAGAGAGGTGTGGTGAGGGAAAACACGGAACTTGGATGAGCAGAATTTTGCTGAAAGTTGTTCGTAACTTTTTACACAGGAAGATACATTTCTTCTGATAGAATTACATTAGGTAAACTTTATATATTAAAGTGAACGACAAAGGTACGCCTTAGATGTAGCCAAAAGGAAATAAATTATTTCTTTATCAGCAGCAGTTAGAGCGTCACAAAAAAAGTTACCACTTGCTGAAATACATTTTTAAACATTTTCATGCAAGTCACAGTCTTGTCTCTTTGCTTTGCAAATTAGAAAGCTTCCTATTTCTTAGCCCATCGCACCTCTGTCCTCGCAGATGCTGTTTGGGTTGTGATGGAAACCATTTTAAGACTCTTCGGTGGTAAATTCAAGATTCAGTCGTCCCTCAGGGCATTTCTGGGTGAATATCTTTGATTATAATTAAGGTATTCCACATAGACTGATAATATTGCATTCTTTATTGAAGCATTACTGGAGAGCAAATGTGGTGTTTAATTCAAAGTTGGAAAGCTAGAGAAAAGCCAATAACCAAAAATTTTGAAGACAGAGTTGTGGAATTTTGTGTTGTGCCTTTGATAGAAAGAGTATGCAACTTATTTGACATATTACACAAAGAAATGACAAAATGGAGATTAAGTGAGAGGTAAAATACAACTGTGAGTGATAAAATATTTAGGGAAATGTAAAGAAATATTTTACGACACTTTCAAATTTTTCATGGCAAATTTTCCCAAGTCCGTTATTATTTACACATGGGCATAACTCCAGACAGAGACATTTTCACAATCTAGCATTAGCTCCACTGGATTCTTTGTGGAAGGTTCTATAAGAAACCACTTTCATCTAGAAAATGAATGTTTGGTAGTTAGAAGGGTTTTCCCAACCCGCCAAGCAGAAAGGTAGCACAAGTCGGAAAACAAAGAAGGGGCTCATTTTGAAGGAAATATCGTTTACTTTTCATTTTTGTGTAGAAAAATGAAGAAAAAAATTGTCGACTTGTGGTGCCTTTTTGCTCAATAGATCACACCCTAAATTCCCGCTTCTAAGTCACCTTTTTTCCCATGTTTTTTGGTTGTCAAAAACAGGGTGCAACTTATACAGGGTTAGTAGTTGAAGCACGCAACAAAGGAAAATATCATTGTGTTGCGTCCTTCAACTACATGTATCAACATTTTCGGTACGACGGAGTTTTTCTTTATTTTGGCACAGACGACGATGGCATCCATTTGGATACCCAACAAAAATTTACATGAGTATCCATATGGATACCCAAAATTCTTCCATTCGATCGAATGTGGCGCTCTCTGTTTGAATTTAAAAGAAGTTGCAATGTTTAAAATTTGTTCTCCATTCACTTCCCAATATTACATTTATACAGGACGATGCGAATGCATTTTTATGGCTATAGAAGAGAAAAAATTTGAATAAAACTGATTTTTTTTTGTAAAATTTTTGAGGAATGTGAACAATTTTTACCCATTTTGACTATGATATTAATATTTAGAATATTTAAAAAAAAAGTTTTGCTTTCTTTGATTAGATGGAAAAAAAAATTGAATAGCCCAGTAATTAATGGAATAACAGAAAGATCAGTTATTAGTAATATTTGATAATTCAAATTATAGTTTATATCCATTTTTTTTGTAAAAATCTACTTGAAATAGTTCTATTATTAGGTTTTCAATAATTCTATCATCGAATTATAATTTTTTTCCTCTTTTTAAACTTATAATTGAAAAAAATTAACCTGGGTATCCATATGAATGCCCAAGTTTTTCAAGCCTGGCTGGAATGTAGACTTTTTTGTCGCTGATTCCACCAACTCGCACATCCGTAGACCAATTTTTGAGAATTTTACAGCATGACGTTTTATAGGAAAGGACAGATTCAATTCCAGCAACTGAAAAATGAATTCTGCTGGTATCCATATGAATACCCATCGTCTCGAATGTGTTAAGCCACATTTTAGACGTTTAAATGAGACTGCGAGATGCAACAAAATTCAAATGCACCGCGATTTATCAAATGCTTGGGGTTTTGTTTTAAATGGAACACCCTGTATTCATCACTTAATAAAAATTTCAATTATGAAATCCTATCTTTAAATCGGGGCGCTTTGATTTTTGTTGCATCTCACAGTCTCATTTAAAAGTCGAAAATGTGGCTTAGTAGTTGAAGGACGCACCACAATGATATTTTCCTATGTCGCGTGCTTCAACTACTAACCCTGTATACGAGTGCAACTTATCTGTGAGTCAATACAAAGGTTTGTCTTCAACCTCATTTTACATCATTTTTCAAGCGTGTTTGTAAGAATTTTTTGCAATTTTTAAACTAAATCTCCAAAAATGAGTATTAAAATTGGAAAGCAAGTAAAAAGTTGAAGGCCAAGAGCCAATAATTTTGAAGAAAAAATGAGAAAGTCAAAAGCTTGAAGCTTTATAGAAAAAATTCAAGCAAAAGTTATATTTTTGTGCTTTTATTTGACTTTTTGACATTTTTTTGAAGAATAATAAAACAGAAAAACCTCACAATTGGAGATACCT
>CAUOFW020009422.1:0-10374 GCA_963454935.2 Ilex paraguariensis
CATCCCCAAAAATTGAAATTGACAAGAAGAAAGTAGTAGTGAATTGAAAAAAATAATTCATTTGAAATTTAATTGGATTCCAACTTATATTTATTGAATAAAATAACAATAATTGTCAATATTCTAATCAATGCTTACTATAATTAGAAATTAGTTAGGTCAATAAGGATAAATAGAGGGTTAATAACATTTTGAGTCTTTAAAGTATGCACTTTTTGTCAGTTTCATCCTCAATATATGAATTTTGTTAATTTGGTCCATAGAATATTCAATTATTATTTTAAATGGTCTTTATCCAAATGGTTCATTAAGTATTTTAACAGAAGTGACCACATGTCATTCCGTCAGACAGTATCATGTAATCAACACGTGATTACTTATCTCAAAAACTTAATAAATTGTCTATATATGAATCATTTAAATACTAACTAAATACTTTAGAGATTAAATTGACAAAATTCATACAAGACCAAACTGACAATACATACATATTTCACAGACTAAAAATATTATTAACCCTAAATTATAATAAACTACTCTATAATATATATTTTAAAAGAATATCAAATTTTACTTAAAAGTACACTATTATTTTTTTTATATAAACATCTTAATAAATATAATTTACTGTGATTGAAGAATTATGTTGATTTAACATAATTATTTTTAAAAAAACAACGTAAAAGATTATTTTATCTTCAAAATGAAATTGTTGAAAATATTGGATGAAAAAAATAATCTTTTAATTGACAATGTTAACCTTAAAAAATATATGCATCAAATATAATTTTCAATAAAAAGTTCAAAAAAATATTCAAAAATTTCATCAATCTAACATTACTTATTTCAAAATATGATGATAACATAGTGAATAGAGAATTAAAAGAGATGTTAAAGGTAGTTTAAAATTTAAACACACATAAGTAATATGATGAAATTTAAATATTCAACTATAGAATGATAGTGTGGTATTTAAAATTATTTATAAGAGTAATAAGTGAATCTGTAATACCCCACATACGTTTAAATAAAATAAAAAAAAAATAATAAAAGACATAGGTGTTCAGTAATTATTTCATTTGAAATGATAAAATAGTATAACTCAAGGAAAGAGTAGTTAAAAGATTAGTTTCGGTATGAAAATGTACAAAATAAATCATAAAAGAACTTGAACTAATTAGGTCGATGTAGAAAAGTATGTAGGATAAGTTAGGATTAAAGTTGGAAGGATTGGAAGTGAAAAGGGGCGCCCAAATGGGCGCTGGGGCGCTGCTCCGGGTACATTGCCTACTCCGGACCAGTTGTCGTAGAATCGTCATAACTCTTGCTACAATGGTCCGATTGAGCTGAAATTTTGACACACTGCAGAAGACATCTAGATCTACAACTTTCATGTTTTGCACTTTTTCAGATTCAAAGTTTATCATGATCAAAAATAAGGAAAACAGTAAGTCTGAAAAACCCCCAAACAGACGATGAACAGTAAAAGTCGGGATTTTTGGTTTTAAAACACCCATTCCAAGCCTATTTCTCCCATTCTTCATTTCCCTTCCACTCTAAATACCTTAGAGCCCTAAGAGAAGAGAAAAGGGAGAGAAAACACCAAGGTCAAGAGAGATTCCCACCTCATAAAGATCAAAACCGAATTTCTCAAGTTTTCTCTTCTCCACCCATTTCTTTTGCTTCTATTCCTCAACCACTCACACCCAAATCTCTAGAAACCCTAGGAGGACGAAATTAAGAGGAAAAGGAAGGAGAATAGGAAGATTTTGAATCTTGGGTCTTAGATTGAAGCTACAACCAAGAGGTAGGGGATTTCTTCCTAATTTCTTACATTGAGGCTAGGGTTTATGTATATACATATGTTTTCCACTCCCATCCATATTTATTTGATATGATTTGTATGATTCTTAATTCTCCTTGTAATAAATGCTATGTTTGAATAATGGGATGGTTTGGTAACCATTAAATTTCTCTTTTTCATCTTCCAAACTTGGTTTTAAGAAAAATTGAGTTTTCTCCATATATTGCCTTGGTTCTCACTTTATAAATTTAGTGTTCGATATTGTTCAACGAAAATGATCTTTATATTGATCTTTTGCTCATTTTAATTCCATCTTGCTATGACGCTTTACTTGTGAAATTTGGGTATTTTGCGATTAATTGGTAAAATGTGAATTGATTGAGAATATGTTGGTTTACTCATTGTATGGTGGTTGGGAGGGACTTGGATTACCTACGAGATATGCCGTAGAGTGTAAATGTCAGTCGAACCCAGTGGGGGGGGAGATGGTTTCTTGCACTTGTAGTGAGTTGTCATTTGGTAATGCGACCACTATCGTACGCCTGGAGTTCGAACTAGGGTTGGTATACCATTCCTGGGGAGGGACTCGTCACTGCCATTGGGATGGTAGACGCCCCTTCCCTAAGTACTTGTGATTGTGATTATAAATGGGTGGACTAGGTATAATCGTTGGGTAGATTCATGAGAAACAATCAACATACATGGTACGGGGATGAACCAACATAAATGTGATGATTGGCTGGAATGGCTTGGCCGGTGCATTGGTATGGGACGATGCATCGGAGGGAGCCCCTCCTAATTGACTTAATGTTGGAAATGGTTTGCTATGGTTAAACTTAATTTATTTCTCTCCTTAACTACTGTATGGCTTAAACTTGAGATCTATTTAAAATGTCCCGTTTTACTTCAAATTCATATATGTTATTTATGAAATGTGACCGACCCGTTTTGTATTTTATAAACCTTGTTGGAGTTGGGAAGATTTTGCTACAGAGCCTAGTGCTCATCCCCTACTGTTAACATTTTTCAGACTATATCCTTGAGGAGGAGCCAGGAGTCGAGGAGCCCGTTCTTTGGGAGACTCCGATCGACGGGAGCGTAGATCCCGAGGTGGACGCCTAGAGCGGCCCTTCTATTTTGTTCTAGACTAGGCTATGTTTTTTTGAAAGATTGTAAAGTCTAGTTATCTTTTGAAATTCCGCTGCTTATCATAGTTTAATTCTTTGGGAATGTACATGCCATTGTGGGCATATTTTTTTGGGTTAACATGTAAATTTGATGGATTGATTATATAGTAGTTAATTGGACCCGGTGTGGTCATTATAGTAGAATTGCACAGGTTGGATTTTGTGGTAGAGCTCCCCGTACAAAGGAGACTCTGCCCGAATTTTGTTAAAATATCAATGGTTGATGGATAAAAATTTCTTATTTATGGATTTATTTAGTGCTCTCATGATTGTGAAAGGTTTTAGAATGTAATGCCGTCCGAGGGGGTATTTGGGGCGTTACAAAGTTTGGTATCAGAGCCTAGGCTTTAGGTCTTACATGGGAGCTGTAGGTTATGGACTACCACTAGAGATGTAGGTTTAGGGTGCAGGAAATGGTTGAGTTAATTTTTGTATATGCCTTGTGCTTAAATCAAGACATCCTACATATCATTTTAGTATGTCTTGTACATCAATGAAACTAAATTGTGAATTGATGTGCAGGATGGACGGTGAACGTGTACGTGGACGTGGACGTGGGCGTGGCCGTGGCCGTGGAGGTCAAACATATCCACCACCACCACCACCTCCCGATGCCATGGATGGCATATACCAATGCTTGAGGGAGCTCACCACTTGGTACAAAACCAAAATGGTAACAACAACCACCACAACCATAATGGTGGAGCACATCCTTTAGCCCAAGTACCGGGCAACGGAGAGGAGACTAGGAGAATGGTAGCTCTCCGAGAGTTTCTGAGGCAACACCCACCTACTTTCCAAGGGAGCTCCAATCCCTTGGATGCGGATAAATGGATCCGCCGTGTGAAGAAGATGTTGGACGGAATGGGAGTGGCCGAGGACTTGCGGGTTGGCTTGGCTATCTATTTGTTGGAGGGGGAAGCCGACCATTGGTGGGACTCGGTGAAAAGGAAAATGAACACGGATGCTCTCACTTGGGCGGAGTTTGATCAAGTCTTCCAAGACAAGTACTTCCCGGAATCGGTCCGAGATCGAATGAAGACCGATTTTCTTATTCTACGACAGGGCAGCCTGACTTTAGCTGAATACGAGAGGAAGTTTGATGAGCTATCCCGCTATGCTACGGAGTTCATATCTACGGAGGCCAACAGGGCCAAACGCTTTGAGCAGGGATTGAGGCCTGCCATTAGGGAGAAGCTGGTGGCTCTCAGGATCCGGGACTACGGGGATTTGGTGGACAGAGCTGCACTTGTAGAGAAGGACATGGAGGATACTCAGCGACGACAGGGCCTTATGAGGGGAGGTCCGATCCGACGGGTGCTAGTAGCAGTGGAGCACAGAGGGCGGCACCCTACCGTCGCTCGGATCAGGCAGGGGGACAGAGACCCCAGATGGGTCGAGGAGCAGGAGGCGTATCGGGGAGGACAGCCACCGACCCCCGTCAGTGCTTCGCATGTGGAGGAGTGGGGCACTTCAGACACAATTGCCCATCTCTCCCACCGAGAGACAACCAGGTGACAAGACAAGTGGCTGCAAATAAGCCACTACAGCAGCAGAGGCCTGTAGGAGCTCCAGCCCCAGGTGGCGCCACTCAGGGGAGAGTCTTTGCCTTGACCCAACCGGAGGAGGATGCCTCCAACGCAGTTGTTGATGGTATAATTCTCCTCTATAATTCTTGGGCCCGAATCTTATTCGATCCCGGTGCTACTCATTCTTTTATACGTACTGCATATGCTATGAATTTGGGATTGGGTTTCGAGAAGTTAGAGCATGCCTTGACGGTTGACTTGCCTACGGGAGGACAGTTGGGTACTAGCCGAGTTTGCAAGGGTTGTGTGCTTCGTATTGGGGAGCACGAATTAATTGTGGACTTGATTGCTTTAGAAATGAAGGGGTATGATGTGATTTTCGGAATGGACTTGTTGTCCGCTTTCCGGGCGGTAATGGATTGTTTCCGCAAACGGATTACATTTCAGTTACCGGGAGGAGTCGTTTTCAGTTTTATTAATAACCGAGATTCTTCTCATCCATTCCCTACGACGGGTAGTAGATTCTTAAAAGCGAAAGCGGGAAGTCATTTGAGTTTCTTAGCTAGCTTAATGGGAGAAAACTGGATAAAATTCATACGGATGTAGTGCAAATTGTATCGGAGTTTTCGGATGTTTTTCCCGAGGAATTACCCGGATTACCGCCACATAGGGAAATTGAGTTCAAGATCGAACTCTATCCTGGAACCGAACCTATGTCCATTGCTCCCTACCGGATGGCACCTTTGGAGTTGAAGGAGCTAAGGAAGCAATTGGATCACTTGTTAGCGATTGGGTTTATCCGTCTAAGCACTTCACCTTGGGGAGCCCCAGTCCTCTTTGTGAAGAAAACGGATGAGACCCTACGGTTGTGCACGGATTATCGGAGGTTGAATCGGGTTACCGTGAAGAATAAGTATCCGTTGCCGAGAATTGATGACTTATTTGATCAGTTGAAGGGTTCGAAGTATTACTCCAAGATTGATCTTCGCACGGGATATCATCAGCTGCGAATTAAGGAGGAGGATATTCCTAAGACTGCTTTCCGTACCCGTTATGGTCATTTCGAATATACGGTGATGCCGTTCGGATTGACTAACGCCCCCGCAGCATTCATGGATTTGATGCACAGAATCTTCCGGCCTTACCTCGATCAATTTGTCATTGTGTTCATTGATGACATATTGATCTACTCACAGACTCAGGAGGAACATGCTCGTCATCTCTCTATTGTGCTACAAACATTGAGAGAACATAAGCTATACGCGAAGATGAGCAAGTGTGAGTTTTGGATGAAGGAAGTGAAATTCCTTGGCCATGTTGTGTCCGAGCGCGGAGTAGCGGTTGATCCCGCCAAGATTGAGGCTGTGATGAAATGGGAACCACCGAAGAATGTAATGGAAGTACGGAGTTTCTTGGGGTTAGCCGGTTATTATCGAAGGTTTGTGGAAGGGTTCTCCAAGCTAGCGATGCCGATGACTCGCCTTACAAAGAAGGGGGAGAAATTCTTGTGGACTCCAGCGTGTGAACTAGCTTTTCGCACCTTGAAGGAGAAATTGACGACAGCACCTATCCTCATTATTCCGAGCAGTGGGGAGGGCTACGAGGTATACACTGATGCTTCACTACGAGGCTTGGGATGTGTTCTAATGCAAGGAGGGAAGGTAGTTGCCTATGGCTCGAGGCAACTCAAGATTCATGAGCAGAACTATCCCACTCACGACTTGGAGCTTGCCGCGGTGGTCTTTGCTCTTAAGTTGTGGAGGTGTTACTTGTATGGCGAGAAATTTCAAGTGTTCTCGGACCATAAAAGCCTCAAGTACATATTCACCCAAAAAGACTTGAACATACGGCAAAGAAGGTGGATTGAGTATTTAGAAGATTATGATTTCACACTTAACTACCATCCGGGAAGGCCAATGTAGTTGCAGACGCTCTTAGCAGGAAGTCTCGGGGTGAAATCAATTCTCTCGCGATAAATAGGTGGAAAATGATTGATACTTTGGAGGAGTACGATCTATGGGTGGATGGACCGGAGTACCAACCATATTTATTCAACCTTGTAGCTCAACCGACGCTTCGACGACGGGTGGTAGAGTTGCAATGCCTAGATTCGGAACTCGATTTGATTAGAGTCCGATTGGGGAATGGAGAAGCTATTAAAGGATGGTCTTGGAAGAATGGAGAGTTGAGATATGGGGAGAAGCTATGTGTTCCCGATGATTCGTCCTTAAAGGAGGAGATACTTGGAGAGTGCCATCGCTCCAAGTTTGCTATCCACCCCGGTAGCACAAAGATGTATAGGGACATGAAGCGTCAATACTGGTGGAGGGGAATGAAGCGAGATGTGGCCAAATATGTGGCAAAATGTGCGGTGTGTCAGCAGGTGAAGATTGAGCATCAAAGGCCAGGAGGAGTCCTACAGTCCTTGCCTATTCCCAAGTGGAAATGGGATCACATTACTATGGACTTCGTGTCGGGTTTACCACGGACGTCGCGCGGGCATAATGCAGTGTGGGTCATTGTGGATAGACTCACCAAGTCTGCTCACTTTTTGAGTATGAAGACCACGGATACATTCGAGACCTTGAGCCAGTTATATATCCGTGAGATAGTGCGGTTACATGGAGTTCCGCTTTCTATTGTGTCGGATCGTGACTCTCGGTTTGTGGCGCGATTTTGGCAAAGTCTACAACAAGCCATGGGGACAGAGTTACATTTCAGTACCGCGTTCCATCCCCAAACAGATGGCCAATCTGAGAGGGTGATACAGATTGTGGAAGATATGCTACGTGCATGTGCGTTGGACTTCAAGGGGAGTTGGAGTGACCATTTGCCGTTGGTGGAGTTCGCGTATAACAACAGCTATCAGGCAAGCATTGGGATGGCACCGTATGAAGCATTGTATGGAAGACCGTGTAGATCCCCGACGTGTTGGTTAGAAGCGGGCGAGAGTAGCTTGTTTGGGCCAGAGATTGTTCGGAGACTACAGAGAAAATTCAGCTCATCCGGGAAAGACTACGCACGGCACAGAGTAGACAGAAAAGCTATGCGGATCGAAGACGAAGACCATTAGAATTCCAAGAGGGGGACTATGTATTCCTTAAGGTGTCCCCCAAGAAGGGAGTATTTCGATTTGGCAAGAAAGGGAAATTAGCACCAAGATATACCGGACCCTTTGAAGTGATCAAAGTTGTGGGCAAAGCGGCATATCAGTTGCGGTTACCAATTCAGTTGTCTGGAGTACACGACGTATTTCACGTGTCCATGTTGAGAAAGTGTCAATCGGATGCAACGCCGGTCGTAGACTTGGAAGACATTGAGATTCAAGACGGAGCAACCTATGAAGAACAACGGTGAAGATTCTTGACGCCAAGGCGAAAGTGCTTCGCAACAAAGTAATCAAATTGGTGAAAGTCTTGTGGCAACATCATGGAGTGGAAGAAGCTACTTGGGAACGGAGCTGGAAATGCGGGAGAAGTATCCATTTCTGTTCGTTACTGGAGGTAAGTTTCGAGGACGAAACTTTCTTTAAGGGGGGTGGATTGTAATACCCCACATGCGTTTAAAAAAATAAAAAAAATAAAAAATAAAAGACATAGGTGTTCAGTAATTATTTCATTTGAAATGATAAAATAGTATAACTCAAGGAAAGAGTAGTTAAAAGATTAGTTTCGGTATGAAAATGTACAAAATAAATCATAAAAGAACTTGAACTAATTAGGTCGATGTAGAAAAGTATGTAGGATAAGTTAGGATTAAAGTTGGAAGGATTGGAAGTGAAAAGGGGCGCCCAAATGGGCGCTGGGCGCTGCTCCGGGTACATTGCCTACTCCGGACCAGTTGTCGTAGAATCGTCATAACTCTTGCTACAATGGTCCGATTGAGCTGAAATTTTGACACAATGCAGAAGACATCTAGATCTACAACTTTCATGTTTTGCACTTTTTCAGATTCAAAGTTTATCATGATCAAAATAAGGAAAACAGTAAGTCTGGAAAAACCCCAAAACAGACGATGAACAGTAAAAGTCGGGATTTTTGGGTTTTAAAACACCCATTCCAAGCCCTATTTCTCCCATTCTTCATTTCCCTTCCACTCTAAATACCTTAGAGCCCTAAGAGAAGAGAAAAGGGAGAGAAAAACACCAAGGTCAAGAGAGATTCCCACCTCATAAAGATCAAAACCGAATTTCTCAAGTTTTCTCTTCTCCACCCATTTCTTTTGCTTCTATTCCTCAACCACTCACACCCAAATCTCTAGAAACCCTAGGAGGACGAAATTAAGAGGAAAAGGAAGGAGAATAGGAAGATTTTGAATCTTGGGTCTTAGATTGAAGCTACAACCAAGAGGTAGGGGATTTCTTCCTAATTTCTTACATTGAGGCTAGGGTTTATGTATATACATATGTTTTCCACTCCCATCCATATTTATTTGATATGATTTGTATGATTCTTAATTCTCCTTGTAATAAATGCTATGTTTGAATAATGGGATGGTTTGGTAACCATTAAATTTCTCTTTTTCATCTTCCAAACTTGGTTTTAAGAAAAATTGAGTTTTCTCCATATATTGCCTTGGTTCTCACTTTATAAATTTAGTGTTCGATATTGTTCAACGAAAATGATCTTTATATTGATCTTTTGCTCATTTTAATTCCATCTTGCTATGACGCTTTACTTGTGAAATTTGGGTATTTTGCGATTAATTGGTAAAATGTGAATTGATTGAGAATATGTTGGTTTACTCATTGTATGGTGGTTGGGAGGGACTTGGATTACCTACGAGATATGCCGTAGAGTGTAAATGTCAGTTGAACCCAGTGGGGGGGGAGATGGTTTCTTGCACTTGTAGTGAGTTGTCATTTGGTAATGCGACCACTATCGTACGCCTGGAGTTCGAACTAGGGTTGGTATACCATTCCTGGGGAGGGACTCGTCACTGCCATTGGGATGGTAGACGCCCCTTCCCTAAGTACTTGTGATTGTGATTATAAATGGGTGGACTAGGTATAATCGTTGGGTAGATTCATGAGAAACAATCAACATACATGGTACGGGATGAACCAACATAAATGTGATGATTGGCTGGAATGGCTTGGCCGGTGCATTGGTATGGGACGATGCATCGGAGGGAGCCCCTCCTAATTGACTTAATGTTGGAAATGGTTTGCTATGGTTAAACTTAATTTATTTCTCTCCTTAACTACTGTATGGCTTAAACTTGAGATCTATTTAAAATGTCCCGTTTTACTTCAAATTCATATATGTTATTTATGAAATGTGACCGACCCGTTTTGTATTTTATAAACCTTGTTGGAGTTGGGAAGATTTTGCTACAGAGCCTAGTGCTCATCCCCTACTGTTAACATTTTTCAGACTATATCCTTGAGGAGGAGCCAGGAGTCGAGGAGCCCGTTCTTTGGGAGACTCCGATCGACGGGAGCGTAGATCCCGAGGTGGACGCCTAGAGCGGCCCTTCTATTTTGTTCTAGACTAGGCTATGTTTTTTTGAAAGATTGTAAAGTCTAGTTATCTTTTGAAATTCCGCTGCTTATCATAGTTTAATTCTTTGGGAATGTACATGCCATTGTGGGCATATTTTTTTGGGTTAACATGTAAATTTGATGGATTGATTATATAGTAGTTAATTGGACCCGGTGTGGTCATTATAGTAGAATTGCACAGGTTGGATTTTGTGGTAGAGCTCCCCGTACAAAGGAGACTCTGCCCGAATTTTGTTAAAATATCAATGGTTGATGGATAAAATTTCTTATTTATGGATTTATTTAGTGCTCTCATGATTGTGAAAGGTTTTAGAATGTAATGCCGTCCGAGGGGGTATTTGGGGCGTTACC
>CAUOFW020009423.1:0-10363 GCA_963454935.2 Ilex paraguariensis
GGTAACGCCCAAAAACCCCCGTGGGTGACATTACATTCTAAAAACCATTTACCGTATGAGAGCATTAAGTAAAATTCATCACGACGAAAGTTTCATTCATCAACCATTCATATTTTAACAAAAATTGGGCAGAGTCTCCTTTGTACGGGGAGCTCTACCCAAAACACAACCTGTACAATTATATTACAATTGACCACACCGGGTCCACATATGCATAACTATTGACCACACCGGGTCCATTTTTCCATCATAAAATAAACTTGCATTCATCATATGTCATATCCACACTATCATCCCAAATTAATAGGTCTAATCTTGGCCTTTACATCTCCAAAATGTAATAATATAACGCAGCGGAAATAACAGAAATGAACTAGAGTTCAAAAGGATATTCTAAGCATAATCTAGTCTAGAACAAAATAAAAGTGTCGCTCTAAGCGTCCACCTCGGGATCCACATCCCCGTCAAGCGGAGTCTTCCAATGGGTGGGCTCCTCGGCTCCTAACTCCTCCTCAAGTGTGAAATCTGAAAAATTTTTATTTGTAGGGGGTGAGCACGAAGCTCTGTAGCAAAATCCTCTCAACTCAAACAAGGTTTGAAAAACATAGCAAACGGTCGGTCTCATTTCACAACTAACATATATATAGGTTTGGAATGAAAACAGTGACATTTTAAAAGAGATCTCAAGTTTAAACAATAGCAATAATCAGTTAAAAGAATAAAGTGAGTTTAGCATCGATAAACAAAATTCTAATTTAAGCTATTTAAGAAGGGCTTCTCCCTAAGCATTGTCCCATACCAATGCATCGGCAAGAACGACCCAACTCCCGATTCCATGTATTTTTGGTTCATCCCCGTACCATGTATGTTGATTGCTTCTCGTGAATCTACCTAACGATCATGCCTAGTCCACCAATTCCAACCAACAATCACAAATCTCTTTAGGAAGGGCGTGTACCGTCTCCTACGGCATTGACGAAATCCTCCCAAGGTGTCTAGTATACTAACCCTTTTCCTCGGTGTATATGTGAACAATAGTGATCGCGAGCACAACAACGATCCACTACGAGCATTAGGCAACCATCTCACCCCCCATTGGGATAGACTAACCTCTAACACTCTACGGCATCTCTCGAAGGTAATCCAAGTCCATCACAACAACCATACAATGAGGAAATCAAGAATATTCACAATTCACAACAATTTCCCAAATATAGTAAAATCCCCAATTTTGTTTTCACATTTGTCATATAATCGAATAATCCAAGAAAATATGCAAGAGATCGTAATCTATATCATTTTGTTATACAATATTCAACACTAAAGTTTTAAAATCAAAGACAAAGAAGAAATTAGGAGAAAATCCCCTTTTCTTGAAAACTAGGGCTTTGAAGATAAAAAAAAAATCAATAGAGCTTTGGTGGTTACCCACCCTTCATATTGTTCAAAACATGGCATTTATTACAAATAGAACAAGAATCATGTATTTCATATTATATATATGAGAAGGAGAGTGAAGAAACATATATCTATATACATATATATATCTATAGATATATATCTAGCCTCAATGTGAGAGATTGAGAGAAAATCCCCTACCTTAAATCAAGATTCCAAGCTAAGACCCAAGCTTCAAGACCTTCTTGCTCTCCTTTCTTTTCCTCTTAATCTTCTCCTCCTAGGGTTTCAAAAGATTTGGGTGAGAGGGTAGCAAGAATGGAAGAAAATGGGAGGAGAATGTATTCTTGAAGAATTTGAAGTTTTGATTTCTACAAGGTATAAATCCCTCTTGATTGGTATTTCTATCTTCCTCTCTTCCTCTAAAATGGTTCCTAGGGTTTGGAGGGGTGAAATGAATGCTAAAGGGACGACATTAGGTTTTTATAGGGCAAGAAAATCGAGCAAAACCCGATATTTTCTGTTCAGAAAAAATCGGGTTTCCTTCGTACTGTTCACAGATTTTTGGTGCGACTTCCAGGTCAGTTTTGACCCATTTAGAGGTCGAATTGGAAATTTTTCATGAAATACACTTTTGTAGCCCTAGATGTCTACTATTTCCTGTCAAAATTTCAGATCAATTGGACATCAAAATATAAAGTTATGATCAAAATACTAAGCAGTGTCCATCACCCCTTTTTACCCAATTTCACTCCAATTTGGTTTTACTTCTAAAATACTTCCTAACTTCTAATACATCCCATATTACCTCTCCCAATGTTTTCCGACCTCCCGAATTCAATGGTAATGTTATTTTGATAAAAAAAAATTAATATATTTATTTAGTTACCCTTATCAATCTTAAACACATAAAAAAAAAAAATTAAGTTTGACCCAAAAGTCAATCCGTTCGAAACTCAAACTTCATGATTAATATTTCAACAATGATTCTAAGTTTTTATCCTCATTTTATTCATATTTGGAAAACTCTTAAGATATTAGTATTCTTATTTAATTTTAGTACAGGGTCTTACAATCCACCCCCCTTAAAGAAAGTTTCGTCCTCGAAACTTACCTCAAGTAGCGAACAAATATGGATATTTCTCTCGCATCTCCCACTCCGGTTCCCAAGTTGCTTCCTCTACGCCATGATGTTGCCACAGGACTTTCACCAGCTGGATTACCTTGTTGCGAAGCACTTTCTCCTGGATATCAAGAATCTTCACCGGCTGCTCTTCATAGGTGACTCCATCTTGCACTTCAATATCCTCCAAATCCACGACATGCGACGTATCTGGTTGACATTTCCTCAACATCGAAACGTGGAACACGTCATGAACTCCTGACAATGATACTGGTAGCCGAAGTTGGTATGCTACTTTGCCCACTGTCTTGATCACTTCAAATGGACCGATGTACCTTGGAGCGAGTTTTCCTTTCTTACCGAATCTAAGTACGCCCTTCTTGGGTGACACTTTAAGAAATACAAAATCTCCCTCCTTGAATTCCAAAGGCCTTCTTCTCCTATCCGCATAGCTCTTTTGTCGACTCTGTGCTGTGCGTAATCTCTCCCGAATGAGCTGAATCTTCTCCGTTGTCTCCCGTACAATCTCGGGCCCAAACATACTACTCTCTCCGGCTTCCAACCAACATGTCGGGGATCTACATGGTCTTCCATACAAAGCTTCATACGGCGCCATTCCGATACTCGCTTGGTAACTGTTATTGTACGCAAATTCCACCAACGGTAAGTGATCGATCCAACTCCCTTTGAAGTCCAATGCGCAAGCCCGTAACATGTCTTCCAAAACCTGTATCACTCTCTCGGATTGGCCATCTGTTTGAGGGTGAAAGGCTGTGCTGAAATGTAATTCTGTCCCCATAGCTTGTTGTAGACTTTGCCAAAAACGAGCCACAAAACGAGAATCGCGATCCGACACGATAGAAAGTGGAACTCCATGCAATCGAACAATCTCTCGAATGTATAGTCTGCTCAAGATCTCTAACGAGTCTGTGGTCTTCATCCCCAAAAAGTGAGCTGACTTGGTGAGTCGATCTACGATAACCCATACGGCGTTATGCCCTCTTGAAGTCCGTGGAAAACCCGACACGAAGTCCATGGTGATATGATCCCACTTCCACTCCGGGATAGGCAGAGACTGTAATAATCCTCCAGGTCGTTGGTGCTCAATCTTCACTTGCTGACATACGGCACACCTTGAAATGAACTTTGCTACATCCTTCTTCATTCCACTCCACCAATATTGTCGTTTCATATCTCTATACATTTTTGTACTCCCCGGATGTATAGAGAACTTCGATCGGTGACACTCTCCCAACACTTCTTCCCTCACTTGGTCGTCGTTTGGCACGCATAATCTTCCCCAAAACTGTAACTCCTCATTCTTTAAAGACCAATCCTCAACAATCTCATTCCTCTCCAATTTATCCCGAATTTTTGTCAACTCGGGATCTAATCGTTGCAACTCCACAATCCTTTGTCGGAGGATTGGTTGAGCTACTAGGTTAAACAAACATGGTCGATCCTCCGGTCCATTAACCCATAGATCAAACTCCTCCAACGTATCCATCATTTTCCACCGTTTAGCCGCAAGGACATTGATTTCACCCTGAGACTTCCTACTCAATGCATCCGCTACTACATTAGCCTTCCCCGGATGATAGTTGAGAGTGAAGTCGTAATCTTCTAAGTACTCAATCCACCTTCTCTGCCGGAGATTTAATTCTTTCTGTGTGAACACATACTTGAGGCTTTTATGATCCGAGAACACTTGAAATTTCTCTCCATACAAGTAACACCTCCACAACTTAAGAGCAAAAACCACAGCGGCTAGCTCCAAGTCGTGAGTGGGATAGTTCCGCTCATGAATCTTGAGTTGCCTCGAGCCATAAGCAACCACCTTGCCTCCTTGCATCAACACACATCCCAAGCCTCGTAGTGAAGCATCGGTGTAAACATCGTAACCTTCCCCACTGTTCGGAATAATGAGGATCGGTGCCGTCGTCAACTTTTCCTTCAAGGTGCGAAAAGCTAATTCACACGCTTGAGTCCACACAAATTTCTCCCCCTTCTTGGTAAGGCGAGTCATCGGCATCGCAAGCTTGGAAAAACCTTCCACAAACCTACGATAGTAACCGGCTAAACCCAAGAAACTACGTATTTCTGTCACATTCTTTGGTGGTTCCCATTTCATCACGGCCTCAATCTTCGAGGAATCAACCGCTACCCCTTGCTCGGACACAACATGGCCAAGGAACTTCACTTCCTTCATCCAAAACTCACACTTGCTCATCTTCGCATATAACTTATGTTCTCTCAATGTTTGTAGCACAACCGAGAGATGATGTGCATGTTCTTCTTGTGTCCGGGAATAAATCAATATGTCATCAATAAACACAATTACAAATTGATCTAGATATGGCCGGAATACCCTGTGCATCAAATCCATGAAGGCTGCTGGAGATTAGTCAATCCGAACGGCATCACCGTATACTCGAAGTGACCATACCGAGTACGAAAAGCAGTCTTAGGAATATCCTCCTCCTTGACACGCAGTTGATGGTACCCGGTGCGGAGATCAATCTTGGAGTAGAACTTAGAACCCCTCAATTGATCAAATAAATCATCAATGCGCGGCAAGGGATACTTGTTCTTCACCGTCACCCGATTCAACCGTCGGTAATCTGTGCATAACCGAAGTGTTTCATCCGTCTTCTTCACAAAGAGGACCGGGGCTCCCCAAGGTGAAGTGCTCAAACGGATGAATCCAATTGCCAGCAAGTGGTCCAATTGCTTCCTTAGCTCCTTCAACTCCAAAGGCGCCATCCGATAAGGAGCAATAGAAATAGGTTCGGTTCCCGGATAAAGATCGATTGCGAACTCAATCTCTCTCTGTGGCGGTAACCCGGGTAATTCATCTGGGAAGACATCCGGAAAATCTGATATAATCAACACCATACCCGAGTGGGATCTATCCCGATCATCTCCCATCAAGCTAGCCAAGAAACTCAAGTGGCTCCTGCCTTAGCTTTTAAGAATTTACTTCCCGTAGTAGGAAATGGATGGAAAGAATCTCGGTTATTCACAAAACTGAAAATTACTCCTCCCGACAATTGAAATGTAATTCGCTTGCGGAAACAATCCATTACCGCATGAAAAGTGGATAACAAGTTCATCCCAAAAATCACGTCATACCCCTTCATCTCTAAAGCAATCAAATCCACAATCAATTCGTGCTCCCCAATACGAAGCACACAACCCTTGCAGACTCGGCTAGTACCCAACTGTTCTCCCGTAGGCAAGTCAACAGTCAAAGCATGTTCTAACTTCTCGAAACCCAATCCCAAATTCATAGCATATGCAGTACGTATAAAAGAATGAGTAGCACCAGGATCGAATAAGATTCGGGCCCAAGAATTGTAGAGAAGAATGATACCTTCCACAACGGCATTGGAAGCATCCTCCTCCGGTTGGATTAAGGCAAATACCCTCCCGGATTGGCATCACCGGATTGCTCTCATCCTGGCGGCGGGGCTTGAGCTCTCAATGGTCTCGGTGGTGGAGGGGGCCTATTTGCATGTGATGGCCCGGCTGATTGATTGGCCTTGGGTGGAAATGACGGGCAGTTGTTTCGGAAGTGTCCTACACCTCCACAAGCAAAGCATTGACGAGGGTCAGTGTTTGGTCTAGTCGGGGCATGCCCCTCTCCTCGGACTGTAAGAGGTCTCTGCCCCACCGCTTGATCGGGGCGACGATATGGTAACGCCCTCGGTGCTCCACTGCTACTGGCACCTGTACGGATCGGGCCTCCTCTAGCATAGCTCTGTCTCCTCTGAGAGTCATCAATGTCTCTCTCCACCAATGCCGCTCTGTCAACCAAATCTCTATAGTCTCGGATTCTGAGTGCCACAAGCTTCTCTCTGATGGTCGGTCTCAAACCCTGCTCGAAGCGCTTGGCCCTCCTATCCTCGGTGGATATGAACTCTGAAGCATAACGGGATAGCTCATCGAACCTCCTCTCATACTCAGCCACGGTCATACTGCCCGCCGCAAGGCTAGAAAGTCTGCACTCATCTTATCTCTGACAGACTCTGGAAAATACTTGTCGTTGAAACTTTGCTCAAACTCCTCCCAAGTGAGCGTATTAGTGTCCCTCCTTTTCTTCACTGACTCCCACCAGTAATCGGCCTCCCCTTCCAACAAATAGGTAGCCAAGCCAACCCGAAGGTCCCCGGCGATCCCCATACCATCACAATTTTTTTCACCCGGCGGATCCATCTATCCGCATCTAAGGGATTGGAGCTCCCTTGGAAGGTGGGTGGGTGTTGCCGTAGAAATTCTCGAAGAGCTACCATCCTTCGGTTCTCATCGCCGTTGCCGGTACTTGGACTAAAGGACGAACTCCACCGTTGTGGTGGTTGTTCCCACCTGGTTGTTGTGCACTAGGGTGGTGAGTTCCCTTAAACATTGGTAAATACCCTGTATGGCGTCGAGAGGTGGTGGAGGTGGTGGATTTGCTTGACCACCACGCCCACGACCACGTCCACGTACCCGTTCACCGTCCATCCTGCATATCAATTCACAATTTAGTTTCATTGATGTACAAGACATCCTAAATATCACTTTAATCTAAAGCATAAGGTTCATATAAAATTAGACCAACAATTTCCTTCAACTTAATCCTACTTCCCTAGTGGTACTCCATAACCTACAGCTCCCATGTAAGACCTAAAGCCTTGGCTCTGATACCAAATCTGTAACGCCCCAAAACCCCCGTGGGTGACATTACATTCTAAAAACCATTTACCGTATGAGAGCATTAAGTAAAATTCATCACGACGAAAGTTTCATTCATCAACCATTCATATTTTAACAAAATTTGGGCAGAGTCTCCTTTGTACGGGGAGCTCTACCCAAAAACACAACCTGTACAATTATATTACAATTGACCACACCGGGTCCACATATGCATAACTATTGACCACACCGGGTCCATTTTTCCATCATAAAATAAACTTGCATTCATCATATGTCATATCCACACTATCATCCCAAATTAATAGGTCTAATCTTGGCCTTTACATCTCCAAAATGTAATAATATAACGCAGCGGAAATAACAGAAATGAACTAGAGTTCAAAAGGATATTCTAAGCATAATCTAGTCTAGAACAAATAAAAAGTGTCGCTCTAAGCGTCCACCTCGGGATCCACATCCCCGTCAAGCGGAGTCTTCCAATGGGTGGGCTCCTCGGCTCCTAACTCCTCCTCAAGTGTGAAATCTAAAAAAATTTTATTTGTAGGGGGTGAGCACGAAGCTCTGTAGCAAAATCCTCTCAACTCAAACAAGGTTTGAAAAACATAGCAAACGGTCGGTCTCATTTCACAACTAACATATATATAGGTTTGGAATGAAAACAGTGACATTTTAAAAGAGATCTCAAGTTTAAACAATAGCAATAATCAGTTAAAAGAATAAAGTGAGTTTAGCATCGATAAACAAAATTCTAATTTAAGCTATTTAAGAAGGGCTTCTCCCTAAGCATTGTCCCATACCAATGCATCGGCAAGAACGACCCAACTCCCGATTCCATGTATTTTTGGTTCATCCCCGTACCATGTATGTTGATTGCTTCTCGTGAATCTACCTAACGATCATGCCTAGTCCACCAATTCCAACCAACAATCACAAATCTCTTTAGGAAGGGCGTGTACCGTCTCCTACGGCATTGACGAAATCCTCCCAAGGTGTCTAGTATACTAACCCTTTTCTCGGTGTATATGTGAACAATAGTGATCGCGAGCACAACAACGATCCACTACGAGCATTAGGCAACCATCTCACCCCCCATTGGGATAGACTAACCTCTAACACTCTACGGCATCTCTCGAAGGTAATCCAAGTCCATCACAACAACCATACAATGAGGAAATCAAGAATATTCACAATTCACAACAATTTCCCAAATATAGTAAAATCCCCAATTTTGTTTTCACATTTGTCATATAATCGAATAATCCAAGAAAATATGCAAGAGATCGTAATCTATATCATTTTTTTTATACAATATTCAACACTAAAGTTTTAAAATCAAAGACAAAGAAGAAATTAGGAGAAAATCCCCTTTTCTTGAAAACTAGGGCTTTGAAGATAAAAAAAAAAAATCAATAGAGCTTTGGTGGTTACCCACCCTTCATATTGTTCAAAACATGGCATTTATTACAAATAGAACAAGAATCATGTATTTCATATTATATATATGAGAAGGAGAGTGAAGAAACATATATCTATATACATATATATATCTATAGATATATATCTAGCCTCAATGTGAGAGATTGAGAGAAAATCCCCTACCTTAAATCAAGATTCCAAGCTAAGACCCAAGCTTCAAGACCTTCTTGCTCTCCTTTCTTTTCCTCTTAATCTTCTCCTCCTAGGGTTTCAAAAGATTTGGGTGAGAGGGTAGCAAGAATGGAAGAAAATGGGAGGAGAATGTATTCTTGAAGAATTTGAAGTTTTGATTTCTACAAGGTATAAATCCCTCTTGATTGGTATTTCTATCTTCCTCTCTTCCTCTAAAATGGTTCCTAGGGTTTGGAGGGGTGAAATGAATGCTAAAGGGACGACATTAGGTTTTTTATAGGGCAAGAAATCGAGCAAAACCCGATATTTTCTGTTCAGAAAAAATCGGGTTTCCTTCGTACTGTTCACAGATTTTTGGTGCGACTTCCAGGTCAGTTTTGACCCATTTAGAGGTCGAATTGGAAATTGTTCATGAAAATACACTTTTGTAGCCCTAGATGTCTAATATTTCCTGTCAAAATTTAGATCAATTGGACATCAAAATATAAAGTTATGATCAAAATACTAAGCAGTGTCTATCACCCTTTTACCCAATTTCACTCCAATTTGGTTTTACTTCTCTAAAATACTTCCTAACTTCTAATACATCCCATATTACCTCTCCCAATGTTTTCCGACCTCCCGAATTCAATGGTAATGTTATTTTGATAAAAGAAAATTAAATAATTTATTTAGTTACCCTTATCAATCTTAAACACATCAAAAAAAAAAAAATTAAGTTTGACCCAAAAGTCAATCCGTTCGAAACTCAAATTATGATTAATATTTCAACAATGATTCTAAGTTTTTATCCTCATTTTATTCATATTTGAAAAACTCTTAAGATATTAGTATTCTTATTAATTTAGTACAGGGTCTTACATATGACATGCACTTCATTCCAGTCAAATATGATATCCTGACATAGCAGATTACATATAGGTTTGGCTATTAAACTAAAATTTTTATAAATCTTCTGTTCAAAATAAAATCCTGCATGATTAGGAATGAGTAATTATCTTTTACTTATTTTGGTGAGGGCAGAGAGAATATCGATCAATTTTTGAATTTATCAACTTCAATTCTTTCTTAGATATATATGGCCTAAAACAATACCTTGTGTAACCATAAAATGACATTTTTTTCAAATTAAAACAAAGATTGTTTCTTCACATTGAATGAGGACTTTTGCAGATTTTCTAGACATATTTTGAAATAAATCCCCATATACGAAAAATCATCCATAAAAACTTCTAGATATAGTTCTACCATATCACTGAATATACTTAACATACAACATTGAAAAGTAGCTGGCGCATTAAATAGTCCAAAAGATATTCTTTTGTATGCAAAAGTGCCAAAAGGACATGTAAATGTAGTTTTTTCTTGATCATCTATTGCAATTTCAAATTGATTATAACCAGAGTATCCATCTACAAAGCAATAGTATGCATGACCACCTATTCTTTCTAACACTTGATCAAGAAAAGGTAATAGAAAGTGATCTTTTCTGGTGAGTGAATTTAGTTTCGATAGTCAATACATACATGCCAACCTGTG
>CAUOFW020009424.1:0-7500 GCA_963454935.2 Ilex paraguariensis
GGCTTCACCCACCAAGTCTCCCCCTACATTTGATGCCATACCGGGGTCCACAGCAAAGAAGGCACTACCCAACAAGGCGCTGGCCTCGCCCATGGGGATGGGTCCTCCCATCTTGCCCAGTCTCCCATCTCACCTTCATGAACGCCTAGTGCAAGACCCAAATTGCCAGCACGTGACAGGGTGTCGCCCACACCCATGGACTCCTCGCCAAAATCCCTCCTCATTTTGCATCAAGGATCCACCAAAAAAAAAAAGGAAAAGAAGAGATGGGCGGCGCCCAAACCAAAGCCCAAGAAGCCAAAGAAAAAAAAAAGAAGGAAAAGAAGTGGCGCCCAAGCCAAACCAAGCAAAAAAAAAAAGAGAAAGGGAGAGAGGGAGGGGCGGCGCCCAACAGCAGCCAAGACAAAGGAAGAAAGAAAAGAAAAAAAAGAGAGGGGAGAAGGTCGGCACCCAACAGGAAGAAAAGAAGAAAAAAAAAAAGAAGTTGAAAAAATAGACAAAGTGGGCGACGCCCAATCAGCCCATTCAAAAAAAAAGGGAAAGAAAAGTTAAATAAAGTGGGTGGCTCCCAATCAGCCAAAAAATAAAAAAAATATATAAAAAAAAATTTTATTCGATACCGATCAATACAGCGGAGTCCTGAAGACGAAAAAAAAAAATTCTGCTCACTCAGAGAAAGACGAAACACATGCCCTCAATCCCTTCCTCCCTATGAAAATCAGAGGCTTGGGGTATGGGGGGCAAATGACAAGCACGAATTTGACTGGGATAGGCCCAATAAAAACAATTCGAGAAAGCTCGAAGGAAAATCCAAATCGAAACTGGATCGACCCATTGGAAAAGGAAGACATCAAGAGGTCAACACCCAACGCCCCAAAGCAACGCCCAAGAGACTTGGCAGCCCTTGAGCACCACCTAGGCTGGCCCCTCGGGCGCCTCCCTCTTTGCTCCTCTTCACTTTAGAACTCCAATCCAAGTCCAAGTCACACCAACTCAAGATAGGTTCATGCTCAAGACGAGGATCAAGTCCAATCCAGCTAAGAGTCTTCCTCCGAAAGAATAGGAGCATGAGGGAGTAAACATCGGGATAGGCGTAGAGATCTCCTACCATAACTACACTTACCAAAGTAGTAGAAATCTATTCACCCATATCACCGCCTTACCCTAACTATATAATGTAAGCCCTCTCAACATTGAGGGCACGCCTCTGAAACCTCTCTGCACCCCTACACTCATTGCTTTCTCTCTGTCTCCCCAAAAGCATTGTATCTCTCCGGAGTACTATCATTCATCAATAAAGAACATAGGCCGCCGCTGCCATTCCCGAAAGTAAAGTAGGTCATCCGAGACCGAACCACTATAAATACTTGTGTTGATCCATTATTTACTGTTTTACTCTTAATTGTCATTGATTGCTTGTTTGTCACTCATTAATTGCACCTTTACACATACTTGACTGTTGATCTTGCACAAAGTCAATTTTGTGCATAATCAGAGTCTACCACCATAGACTTATCAACAAAACATAATAGACTCTCATGTAGTGCTTCCCAAGAATGTAAGATTCCGATAATGGAAACTAACTCCACATGATAACAAAATACATAAATAATTTGTTAGCTTTGGTTTAATCTCCAACAATATATACATAATTTGTTGGTATGGTCCACATTTTGCATATTGCAGGTGAAATCCCACCTGAGATAGGCGATCTGAACTTGGAGGAATTAGCCATGGCGAAAAATGGACTTGTCGGTCACATACCATCTTCTATTTTCAACACTTCTTTAAAGTTGCTTAATCTTCAAGACAATAACTTGTTTGGGAGTCTACCATGGGATATGTGCTCGCATGCTCCTAAGCTCGAGTCCATCTCTCTTAACAATAACAAGGCAGTCACGTGAGGCATTCCCATAAGTATTGGGAACTGTACTTTGCTCGTGGTTCTATATCTTAATAATCTCAATTTGACAGGTATAACTTTTTATCATTTTCTTAAACAAACGTTTAGATACCTGTTATTTGTGTAATTAACATTTTTATATCTTTTTGACATTTGATAGTCAATAATATTTAAAAAATACTCACGTGTCTTGACGGTCAATTAGGTTCCTAATAAGATTCCTATCGCATTTCTCGATGTTAAAGCATACTAAATTAATTGTTAAAACCTATTAAATTCAACTATTAGCTAAAAAAGTAATGTTGATGTCATATTAAATATTAATAATACAATTAAATCTTATTTTATTTTTTCTTTCATCATACTCAATTAATTTAACTAAGTAATTATGTGATTGGAGTTAACAGTTAACAGTTTTAGGTGGTGGTAGCTTCTGGGGAGTTCATGGATTGAAAGAGTGTTGAGATTGGATCCACAAGCTAAACGGGTATCGTAGAACTATATGGGTTATAAAGAATGGCCTACACTAGCCCGGGCAACTGGTTGACCAACTTGGCAAGATCAATCAATTTTTTTTCTTACTTTTCAAAGATTTAATCTGATTGTAAAATTAAATAGACATTCCTTATATGAATAGGAGTATCATGAATATGGCAATGTTAATTGGTTATAAGTTAATAGTGAAACTTGGTAAGTTTTAAATTTAATTTTGGGCTTCTTTGTTTAGTGATAGTCAAATCATGATCAAACAGTACGTATATAAAGTATATACCTAAAGGTATTGGGCATAAATTCCCATCTTCATAGTGTGTGTATATAAATATACATATACACACACACACACACACATATATATATATATATATAGAGAGAGAGAGAGAGAGATTGATAGCATTAACTTAATTTTTTTTTTACATTTTCAGGTGCTATTCGACGAGAAATTGACAATCTTAACAATTTGTATATATATATATATATATATATATATATATATATATATATATATATATAGAGAGAGAGAGAGAGAGAGAGAGAGAAATTGATAGTATTAACTTCCTTCTTCTTCTTCTTTTTTTGACATTTTCAGGTGCTATTCCACAAGAAATTGGCGGTCTTAACAATTTGGGTGATTTACACTTGGGTTACAACCGCCTCAAGGGTCCAATTCCAACAGCAATTTTCAACATCACTACACTAGAATCCATATTCCTTGAGAACAATCATCTTTCAGGCACTCTTCCATCAAGTATGGGAATTTGGCTACCTAATCTTATACAATTATATCTTGGATGGAATAATTTGAATGGAATTGTTCCCGACTCTATCTCAAATGCTTCTAGAATCACCAAAATATATTTGGAGTCAACCAATTCTCTGGTACACTACCCAAATCATTGGGTAGCCTAGAACTCCTTGAAGATCTTGTGTTGCCAGGAAACAACTTCACTAGAGAATCCTCATCTATGGAGTTAACCTTTTTCACTTCTTTGATAAATTGCAGACAACTAAGGGTATTGAGCGTATCTAGAAATCCTTTCAATGGCATTCTTCCAGTTTCCATTGGCAATCTGTCCACTTCTCTTTATACTCTCCATGCAAGCCATTGTGAAATTAAAGGAAATATTCCTAATGAGATTAGCAATTTAAACAATTTGGCATTCGTGGACCTTGATCACAACGACATAGATGAATTGATTCCGCCAACAATCAAAGAGTTGTGGAAACTTCAAATTTTGCATCTTGAACAAAACAAAATACCAGGATCTTTTCTGAGTGGTGTCTGCGATTTAAGGAACGTGGGTTTTCTAGATTTGAGCAAAAATGAGTTTTCTAACTCTATGCCAACATGCTTAGAAAATATTACTTCTCTAAGATATCTCTATCTGGATTCCAACAAATTAAATTTCAGCATACCCATAAACCTATGGAGACTCAAAGATCTTTTGGAGTTGAACTTGTCTTCAAATTCTTTAACTGGGTATATAACACCAGAAATTGGAAATCTAAAAGTTGTCACAACAATAGATCTCTCAAGGAATTAGTTATTAGACATTATCCCTAGCACAATTGTAGGCCTACAAGGTATGTCGATCCTGTCATTAGAGCATAACAGATTGCAGGGCTCCTTACCCGAGTCACTTGGAAAATTGGTAAGCCTAGAGTTTATTGGATTTATCTCATAACAATATCTCTGGAACGATTCCAAAGTCCATAGAGATGCTCTTGTTTCTTAAATACCTCAATGTATCTCACAATAAATTAAGAGGAGAAATTCCAAATGGTGGACCTTTTGCAAACTTCACTTATCAGTCTTTTTTGTCAAATGAAGATTTGTGTGGTGCACCTAGGTTCCTAGTGCCTCTCTGCAAGAGTAGTTCTCTTGAAAGATCAAAGAAGAAAATAATGCTTCTAGTTGCATATATCTCACTGGCAGTTGCATCTATGGTTTTGGCATTGGCCTTGATATTCTTTTTGATCAAACGACAAAGGAGAAGTAATGTTCCCCATGAAAATGATTTGTTACCTCCAATAACCCATGGAAGAATTTCCTACTACGAACTTCGACGTGTAACTCACGAGTTCAGTGAAATCAACTTGCTTGGCATGGGTGGTTTTGGTTCAGTTTACAAAGGAATTCTTGCGGATGGGACGCATTTGGCTGTAAAAGTTTTCAATTTGCAACTAGAAGGTGCATTGAATTGTTTTGATACAGAATGTGAAGTATTATGCAACCTTCGCCACCGCAATCTCACCAAAGTTATCAGCAGTTGCCCTAATCTTTATTTCAAAGCAATAGTACTCGAGTATATGCCCAATGGAAGCCTTGAGAAATGGTTGTATTCCCATAACTATTTCTTGGACATCTTGCAAAGATTAGATATAATGATAGATGTCGTAAGTGCATTGGATTATCTGCACCATGGCTACCCGAGTCCTGTGATCCACTGTGACTTAAAGCCTAGCAATGTCTTGCTAGATGAACATATGGTTGCACATGTCAGTGATTTCGGCATTGCAAAATTATTGGGTGAGGAGAGTATTGCAATAAACAAGACTCTGGCAACATTGGGCTACATTGCACCAGGTGACACTTTTACCATTTTAATTTATACCCTTTTATGCATTTGATTCTCTTTACAACTTTGGTTGTTTCTTTTTTTTGGCAATGTAATTTTGTACAATGTGTAACATTCCTTGCGAGTATTATAATTTTGTTGATTAATCATATGATGGATATAGAGTACGGATTGGAAGGATTAGTCTCAACAAGGTGTGATGTTTACAGCTATGGCATTATGTTGATGGAGACCTTTACAAGGACAAATCCCTGTGATGAAAAGTTCGCTGGAGATGAGCCTCAAGCATTGGGTGAATGATTGCCTACCAAATGAGATAATCCAAGTTATAGATGCCAACTTAGTAACACCAGAAGATGAATACTTGACTGTGAATGTGCAATGTGTATCATCCGTATTGGAATTGGCTCTAAAGTGCTCCATAGAATCACCTGAAGAGAGGATTAGCGTGAGGGAGGTTGTTGCAGCTCTCCAGAAGATTAGACTTCAATTTCTTGCAAAGTGTGAAAGGCCTTGACACATGAAAGTATTGTTCATAACATTATCATATGCAAAGTATTGTTGCTGTAAAATGTTTATTTGCTAACATCTTGATATTGTTGTCGCAGGTTGCAAAGTTTGACGTGTGGATGTAGCATGACTAACTGCGAAAAATGTGTATTGTAAGATAAATAAGTAAGGTTTATTGCTCATCTAAAGTGAAGGTCATAGAAATGTACTTTTGATGTCTAAAACCGTGGCATGATCTATTGAGTTATTTAATTTTTTGGCTTATCTATTGTTGGTGATTATTTATTATCGAGTGATTTGGCTATTAATGTTCAGAGAGTAATGGGTGCGCCACAATGTCAAAAGGACTTTCAGGAAAAATAGCTATTTAGAAAAATGCTATTTAGAAAAAAGCCTGAACAGGCTCAAAGTGGAGGTCATAGAGGGGAAAGTAGGATCCTCCATATAGTTAACATGACTATAGACTTTGAGGTGACAACCATTGACCAGAATACGACTGATAACCGCAATAACCCGTATGATTATTAACTTCAGAAAGAAAGACAACTCTTGAAAGAAAAAAGTCATTTCCTGTATGTGGCCTTAGTTGTATGTGTTGCCTATTGCAGACCCATCACCTTGCAATGTTATTTAGTATGAATTCCTTAGCTTTCTGTTTAAGTCTATCCTACCTGTAATTTGTGGTCAATAATGATAAAATACTTCTGAAATTGTCATCGGTGGTTGATAAATCACTAGACCTGTATCCATGAATAGTGTGAAAACTGCTATTCCTGGACAACTAACCAAAGGATGGGTAAAAATAAGTGTGCTGAGGCCTTTTAAGAGAAACCAGAAAAGATGTTTATGGTTTTCACTCCTTTTGTATTTTTTGTTCATGTTCTTTGTTGTGTTTTCATTTACTCCATAAACTCCTTGTGGATAATACGTTGTCACAAAAAAAAAAAAGGTGTGTACACAAACCTATTCAGCGCCAGTCTAAAGATCTCATATAAAGCTTAGGGGGGGAGGGGGGATCCACTTTGTTTATATAGTCAAATTGTTGTCGATAGGGTTGTTAATTGAATTGAATTTGTTAACCTTAGAGTATGTTGTCATGCTCGAGCTCGAACCTAGCTAAATAGGCGACATTAGATTTTTTGTGTCTATTCTCTCTTGTCTCTTCATTTACCCTGTAAACTCTCTTTTAGATATACATTTTTGCAAAAAATAAGAAAGACTTGTGTGCATAAACCTACTCATATGAAGATCTCAGATCACTTTGGTTGTAAAAGAAGAAACCACTCCATTAGAGTCAAATTGTTTTTGAAATGAATGCTAATTGGGTCAAACTTATCGAGCTGGAGTATGAATGGAGCTCAATAATTGACATTAGATTCTTGCCATGGGTGAAAAACAAGTTGAAAATTGCTTCAATCACATAGAAATCTGTTTTGAAATACTTCGCCACCAACCCACCTCTAACCCAGTCGATCTTCCTTTACTGTGCTATAAAGACCAAAGAATACTGATTTAATTTGTTCATCTTCTAATCAAAAAAAAAAATAGTTCATCTCCTATTTTCCTCCTACACTATTAATGAGTAAGGGGTCCACTCATGCATAATAGGTTCCACTTGAACACATGGTAGATGATCCATTGGTACGGATTTATTTGGGTATGAATCAATGGTAGCTAGTAATCTCCAAGCTGCCTAAAAATTTGATGACAAACTCCTTCCTAAAATAAAGTACAAAGCCAAAATCAAGATGTATTTCTAAACTCAAAGTCCACCTTAAAAATAACAATTTTTAAAAATAATAAACGACTACAATTGATAAACTCAAATTTAAAGGAGGAAAATTTTAATTTAAAGGAAAATGAAATATGACCCTTAAATTTTTAAAGGATAATAAAATATGATCATTGATTATATATATTAGAGGACAGTCTATCTCCAATGATTATGACCAAGATATCAGTGATTCTCCACAATTGTAGCAGTTTGTTTTCCTTGTATATTAGTTTCCA
>CAUOFW020009424.1:12500-301896 GCA_963454935.2 Ilex paraguariensis
ACAATGAAGTTACCAGTCATCCACTAACCATTTATTATGCAATCATTTCATCACAATCTTCAAATTTTTAATTTATTTGATAATTTAGTTTTAAATATATTAAAATAGTAATCCAAATATCCAATCTATAAAGGTAAGATGATGCACATATATTTATTAGAATCATATTGAGTACCAAAAAAATTATTTTAACCTTTTACCCAAACAAAATTATTCTAAATTTGCAACTAACTTAATCACCAATCAATATGCTCTTCTTGCCTTCAAATCTAAATTAATTTTGCCATAAATTTGTGATGAAATTTTATTCATAGGCTTTCAATCGTACTACCCAAACCAAGCCTAAAATTATGGCATTTTAAAAAAGTAAAACAACTTTTTGCAACAAAAAAATAATAATAAATAAAGTAGAACAACAATCATGCTTGAGTTACTTTATTTTTTCTAAAGGACTACGCTAGTTTAAATACTCAAATTTAATTTCAGATATTACTTGGATTGGAGTAATATTATGGAATTTCTAGCTCTGCCACTGACTAATATCCTCAATTACATATTTGGTAGAAACTAATACAATATTTCATGGTCTTAAACTAATTTTTCTTTAATGGCACCATTGCTTCATATTCTAGGAAATCTCTCATTCCTTGCTTCCCTCAACCTCAGTAGCAACACTTTCCACAGCCATGTCCCCGAGGACTTGGGTCATCTGCGTCGATTGAAAGAAATTGTTTTGCGATACAAGTCTCTTAGCGGGGAGGTTCCATCATAATTTGGGATCTTACCAGAACTTGAAATCTTGGTCATGATTAATAATAGTTTCACTGGTGTTATACCGCCTTCCCTTAGCAACATCACTAGCCTTGTGGTGATACGGTTTTCAGGCAATCATCTACAAGGACATATTCCAAAAGCAATTGGTAACCTTTCCAGCTTGAAAATATTGAGATTCGGAGATAACCAACTTTCTGGTTCCACACAATTCATCTTCAACATGTCTTCATTAGAACAGATTATTCTTACATATAATAATTTATCTGGTCCCATCCCAGGAGATATGTGTAATCAACTACCAGAACTCAAAAGAAATCTATCTTGATTCTAATAAGTTTCAAGGTCTTCTGCCATCCAATTGGTACAGATGTGGGAAGCTTCGGATTTTATCATTGGCCTGTAACAAATTCACTGGTAGCATACCAAGAGGAATCGACAACTTGACCATATTGAAGAGTTTGTACCTTGGAGACAACACACTGGAAGGTAATCTCTACATAATGTGTCATTTTTATTGTAGCATATTCATGTGTACTTACAATCAAGATGTTAGCGATGTCCACAGGCTTGGCCAAACAATTGCATATGCTCAGGAACGGAGGTCAAACATGGAGGTCAGGTATGCAGAGCTCAAAAAGTTAGAGCTATGCAGAGCTCATAAAACTAGAGCTAGAGCTCCCCTCAAGCGAGATAATAAGCTGAAGCAATGAGGAAGCAACTGGATACTACAAAGAACTCTACATGCGCTTTGAAGTAACACTTAAGACACAAAATCCTCAACCAACCAAGATACTCTCCTAAGATTAAGGAGAATTCATTGGATAGATGACGAGGATCACGGATCAGATCTCATAGATTAAGGGTCACCCCTATAAATACTATCTAACGCCTCCAACAGAGAGGCAGAACCTTAGTATCACATCTTACATTCTGTAAACCTTTTACTATATTAAATAGTGAAGGAAGGAACAAGAATCTCCATTGAAAAGTGGATTAGCCGAGCTCCCGAGCTGATAAACCATTATATTTCTACTGTGTTAGATTTCAATAATTTTAATATTATTTTTTTTTTAATTTATCATCACAAAATTACATTACGTTAAAATATACCATCACGTTGAAATATATCATCGGTATATATGCCTATTTCGAATAATTGCAAGTTCTATGCCAAAAATACAAGAAATAGGGACAGAACCATTCAATGGCCTAGGGGGGCCATGGTCCCCTCATATTTTCTACAACACCTGTAAGTATCCTATGTAAACTCTTCCACCTTTTGTACTGGCCTCCCTATTTCAAAGCCTTTTTTCCACGGATGTCTAACAAAGTAGTCTATTGGCTGTAAAATATTATGATGTGTTGGCAAGTGTGAAAGTATTAAAATATTATAACTCTTAGGACTTTTTTAAGTATTTTAGTTTATATTAAATATATTCTTTGGCTGATATAGTTTTATAGACTATGCATATAGATATAGTTTTCAGGATTGGCATGAATTTGTACATATAAGACTTTTCCCCCAAACGATAGAATCATGATTTCATTCCTGACAAGAAGGAAGTGTTAAGTTAAATAAACTATTGAATTTATTACACTTTCCCTTGACACGTGAACAATTTCCGTCTAAAAAGTTAACACACGTTTGCAATTGGAGCAATGTGAAATAATCAAAGTAGTTAAGGGAGCAAAGTGAAAAAAGGTTGTAGTTAAGGGGGTCATAGTGTAATTTAATCAAATGTCAAAACATTCAATAATGTCTCTAAGCATTTCAAAAACACTTTGAAACAACTCAAAATGTAAGAATTTGGGGATTCAATCACTACAATACAACCAAACAAGGGCTTACACATTCTTAAACAAACATGTACATTCCTATTCTTTGTGTTAAGTTACCTTCTTATATTTTTTTGATATTTGATAGTCGATAATACTTAAGGGAATACTCACGTATTTTAAAAGTCATATGACTTTATTTTTGTGTATTGTTTTATTTGAATTCGAGAAGAAAAAATACATATTAAAATTCAAAATTTTGCTTATTGCTCCACGTATCCGGTTCTATATAAGAAATATATTTATCTTGAACACCCATCTTCGAGACACATCCTAAAACAAATATATATATATATATATATATATATATATATCAACAGCCTCGAGGGTCAATCTTAACAATTTAAGTGGGAGAGAGAGCGGGAGAGAGTTGATAGCATTAACGTAACTTTTTCTTTTACATTTTCAGGTGCTATTCCAAAAGAAATTGGCAGTATTCACAATTTGGGTGAGTTAGAATTGGGTTTCAATAACCTAAAGGGTCCAATTCCAACAACAATTTTCAACATCACAACACTAAAATACATATTCCTTCCGGAAAATCAACTTTCAGGCACTCTTCCATCAAGTATGGGCATTTGGCTACCCAACCTTGAAGAAATATATCTGGGATTGAATAATTTAAATGGAATTATTCCCGACTCTATTCAAATGCTTCTAGAATCACCAAAATAGATTTGAGTGGCAACCAATTCTCAGGTACAATACCCAAATCATTCGGTGCCCTAGAACTTCTTGATCGTCTTGTATTAGTATATAACAACTTTACTAGAGAATCCTCATCTATGGAATTAAGCTTCTTCACTTCTTTGACAAATTGCAAACAACAAAGGATATTGGCCGTAGATGAAAATCCTTTCAATGGCATTCTTCCAGTTTCCATTGGCAATCTCTCCACTTCTCTTCATAGTTTCCATGCAAGTTATTGTGAAATTAAGGGAAACATTCCAAATGCAATCAGCAATTTAACCAATTTGGCATTCTTGGAACTTGATGGCAATGACATAAATAGATTGATTCCACAGACAATCAAAGAGTTGTGGAAGCTTCAAATTTTGCATCTTGATCAAAACAATATACCAGGATCTATTCCAAGTGGTCTCTACTATTTAAGGAACATGGGTGTTCTAGATTTGAGCAAAAATGAGTTTTCTAACTTTGTGCCAGCATGCTTTGAAAATATTACTTTTCTAAGATATCTATCTGGATTCCAATAAATTAACTTCTAGCATACCCACAAACCTATGGAGACTCAAAGATCTTTTGGAGTTGAACTTGTCTTCAAATTCTTTAACTGGGTATATAACACCAGAAATTAAAAGTCTAAAAATTGTGACAAAAATATATCTCTCGGGAATCGGTTATCAGATATTGTCCCTAGCACAATTGTAGGCCTACAAGGTCTGTCGATTCTATCATTGGCACATAACTGATTGCGGGGCCCATTACTCGAGTCACTTGGAAAATTGGTAAGATTAGAGAACCAATTCGTGTCTTCCCCACAAGCCTTAACGTGGTCCAAGGCTCCAAATTGATACTCTCTCATTTGATCGCCTCCTTCTGGACAAGCACATCATAGATGATCAGCCGGTGAGACTTAGGCCTGCTACTTCTTGCACTAAATTTGGTTTTGTGCATTTTTAGTTCTTCATTTTTTGTTTTAATGATGTGATTTGTGGCGGTCGTTATTGGTTTCGAGTGTTTATTGTATTGTGGAATTTTTTTTGTGGGGTTTTTAATGGTTTAATTCATATGTATCACGTATATACAGTCTTATTATTGTTCTACTTTATTTATTATTTTTTTTTTTTGGCAAAATGACATGATTTTAGGCTTTGTTTTAATCGTAGGTTTGAAAGCCTATGAATAAAATTTCATCACAAATTTATGGCAAAATTTCCATAGAAATAGCTCTATTATAGATATCTTTTTATTTTATGCTGGTGAAATATTTATATGGATGCCCCCAAAGACACGGTCAAAAGGCTCCAATTTCAAAACAAAGAAGTCTGTTTTTCAGTTCTTCTTTTGCTTTGGTCTTTGACCATGTCTTTCACTCTATGAACTATTCACGAAAAGAAGTTTGCCTCCTCCCCCACCCCACTCCCCTTTCCTCCCTTTTTCCAAATTTCGTTGTGTCACCCCCTAAACGGGATTCAAAAATGAACTTATTTTTGAGAAGGGGCTTGATTTTAGAAAGATATTTTAACTTTATTTATTTATTTTATTTTATGAATTGAAGAAGCTTGATTTTTAGTTTTTTATTTTTTATTTTTTTTACAACACTCAACAAGGGTACAAGATTAGGAGCCTTAGTCATGTGTTTAGGATACCGACAATCATTGGGAATTTGTTGGGAAAATATCGTAGGGTTGTTTTGTAAATATAAATAAATTAAGGTCATAGTGCAATAAAATACAAGGTCATTTTTTTGTCAATATATGAAAAAATCGAAGTCACAATTGAAACTTAAGAAATTATTTGGATTTGAAAAAATTTCAATCTGAATATGTGCGTTTCATGAGATCTAGTGAGGGTCCCAATCAAAAATGACTTTAATTAATATTTTTTTTTGGGTAAAGAGCATTTTTCTGAAATACTTTATTGCACAGGTGGGGATAGTGGTGGCGGTGGGAAGAGATTTATAATTGAAATATATAAGAAAAGGGAGTCACATTTGGTATTTGGCCGTGCCTCACACTCTTACAAACTTTTTTTGAAAAGAAGTCTCCTTCCTCCCCAACCCCATGCCTCTTTTTCTCCCTTTTTTCAAATTTTCCATGAATGACACCTTACATTCATTACTCTAATATGAAAGTGATTCCAACATCAAGAATTAGTCTGCAGAAGCTGAAAAATGTCTTAAAGTGTCTGGTAGCTATGAACTTGTAATCCCATTTGAACAGCAATATTAATAATTGAAAAATGAGTATTTCATTCTCGATTAAGCAGTATTCGGCTCTTGATTAACTACAGTAATATGATATTTAGTGATGGTACATATTCAAAGATTGATGGGGAGATGACACGTGTCCTCGGCATAGTGACCTTGGAGCCTCCAAGGAGTGACACATGTCTTTGATGTGAGTACCCTCTGTATTCCTTGTGACTGATACGTGTCGTCGACGTGTATGACCCTTGAGGCGTTGCCCGCTTGACGCGTGTCCTCGGCATTTAGGTACCCCAGAGCATTCCCTGTTTTACACTTGTCCTCGACACATAAGTCCATGGAGCCCCAGTTGCTTGACATGTGTCCTCGACATGTAGGTCTCCAGAGCATTATCTACTTGACACGTGTTCTCGGTGCAAAGGCTTCCATGTCGCCGAAGTGTCAATAGTTGTTTTGACAGTATCAAGACTTGGAAACAGAGTTGGCTATCAATTGTCAATTCCCCCTTTCCAAGGCAATTAGAATGGCAGTGAAGATAGTTCAGTAACCAATAATAAGGGTGCACGAAGTACAAATCATTGAAGTCTTCATCTCTTGGGGGGTAATTGACAAAGATGTCCCAGCACGTGTGCAGCCACAACCAAGGCTCATTCAATAACCCAACAAAAGGATGAGACATATTTATTGCTCGACAAAGTCAGAAAAGCGAGCATTAAATACTCGGGGATCTGAGCATTAAAGGCAGAAACTTCTACCACGAGAAAGGGCGAGCCAATGGGGAGCCTTCCTTCCAAAGGACCCAGCTGTCTGCAATAATTAGCTCCTAAAGAGATATAAATAACTCTCTAAAAACCCAAGTCTAAGATACGCAAACCCTGACCCAAGCAATAGTACAGTACTTTTCCAACCCTCTCTCTAACACTGACTTGACATCTGCAGTTTTATTGTTTTAGGATCAATTAAAATGTTACGATTTATTTTTTTTGGTAAAATTTGTATCCAAAAAAATATAATTTAACACACAAATTTATAACTTTTGATATGGTAGTTCATCTAGTTCTGTCTTCTTATAAATAATAAAATATGTTCAATGGTAATTTGAATGATTAACTATAGAAAAATATAAAAGTAATTTGTATAGTTAAACTATAAATGGATTCAAGAGCCTTTATACTATTTAGTACTAACCTTTTTTCGAAAGTAGATGTTTTTTTGTTCATATGAGAACTTAAAAAATGAACCTTTGAGTTTCAACGACGTAACAATATGCTCTTTTTATTGTTATTATACTTGTATTATGGTTACTCAATGAGCTTTGCATATGAACAAAGGATTAGAGTTATAATGACTACACATTGTCCATTAAGAAATTTTAAAAAAAGACACCTTAATGTATAAGATTCTCGTCACTACAGAGTCTGGGTATGGTCAAATATACGCAATTTTATCCTTATAAACAGAGAGATTATTTCAGTAACTCCCTTAAAATGCTCAAAATAATTTTATTTTCTTCATGAAATGCTCAAAGCCACACTCAAGGCAAAATTGGAGAAAATAATGAATAAAATTGTAGGACACTAACTCTTTAGATGTGAATAGAATCACAGGAGTTGATTTGAAGCTAATATGGGATACAAAGATCACAAATTTATCCATCTTTTAATCGTCAATGTGTACTTAGATTTTATATATATACTACTTTCATCTAAAATAGTCCACGTGCAAAGCACGTGTACACCAACTAGTCTAATAATAATATCTCTGGAACGATTCCAAAGTCCTTAGAGGCACTCTTGTTTCTTAAATACCTCAATGTATCTCACAATAAATTAAGAGGAGAAATTCGAAATGGTGGACCTTTCGCAAACTTCACTTATCAGTCTTTTTTGTCAAATGAAGATTTGTGTGGTGCATCTGGGTTCCTAGTGCCTCTTTGTAAGAGTAGTTCTCTTCAAAGATCAAAGAAGAAAAGAATGCTTCTAGTTGCATATATCTCGCTGGCAATTGCATCTACGATTTTGGCCTTGGCCTTGATATTCTTTTTTATCAAACGAAAAAGGAGAAATAATGTCCCCCCTAAAAATGATTCATTGCCTGCTATAACCCACGCAAGAATTTCATACTATGAACTTCAACAAGCAACTCACGAGTTCTGTGAAATCAACTTGCTTGGCAAGGGTGGCTTTGGTTCAGTTTACAAAGGAATTTTGACAGATAGGATGCATTTGGATATAAAAGTTTTCAATCTGCAACTAGAAGGTGCATTCAAGTGTTTTGATATAGAATGTGAAGTATTGCACAACCTTCGCCACCGAAATCTTACCAAAATTATCAGCAGTTGCTCTAATCTTGATTTTTGAGCAATAGTCCTAGAGTTTATGCCAAATGGAAGCCGTGAGAAATGGTTGTATTCTCATAACTATTTCTTGGATATCTTGCAAACATTAGATATAATGATAGATGTCGCAAGTGCATTGGATTATCTCCACTATGGCTACTGGAGTCCTGTGGTCCATTGTGATTTAAAGCCTTGTCTTGCTAGATGAACATATGGTTGCACATGTAAGTGATTTTGGCATTGCAAAATTACTTGGTGAGGAGAGTATTGCACTAACCAGACTCAGGCAACATTGGGCTACATTGCACCAGGTGACGCTTCTGCCATTTAATTTATATCCTTTTTGACGTTTGAATTCTTTTTAAAACTTTGGGCTTTTGTTTTTTTGTTTTTGGCAATGTAATCTCATATAAAGTGTAACGTTCCTTACAAGCATTATAATTTTGTTGATGAATCGTATGATGAATGTAGAATATGGATTGGAAGGATTAGTCTCTACAAGGTGTGATGTTTACAACTATGACATTATGTTGATGGAGACCTTTACAAGGACAAATCCCTGTGATGCAGTCAAATTTTTATCTGTTAACATCTTGATGTTGTTGCCACAGGTTGCAAGGTTTGACGTGTGGAAGTGGCAAGACTTATTGTAAAAATGTTGTTGTAAGATAAATAATTAAGATTTATTGCTTGTTTAAATTGCAGGTCATAGAAATGTATTTTTTAAGTCTAAAACCGAGGCATGATCTATCAAGTCATTAATTTTTTGGCTAATTCATTGCTATTGATTATTCATTATCGAGTGATTTAGCTATTAATGTTCAGAGGGAGGTGGTGCATCACAATACAATCAAAATGATTTTCAGAAAAAAAATAATCATTTTGAAAAAGGACTAAGCAGGCTCGGAGTGGGGTCATAGTGTGATACTCACCTTCAAAAAGTCAATTCTTGAAAGGAAAAAAAAAATATTCCCGCCTTTCAAGTATAATAAGTATTGTATGTGGTACTAGCTTTATGTTTTGCATGCTGTAAACCCATCTCCAAGCAGTGTTATTTAGTATGAATTCCTTGGCTTTCTGTTTAGTCTGTCCTATTTGTTATTTGTGGTCAACAATGATGAGATACTTCTAAAACTGTCATTGGTGGTCGAAACTAATTTACTAAATTACATCCATAAACTCCTTGTTGGTAATATATTCTCACCAAAAAAAAAAAAAAAGTGAAAGAAAGAAAGCAGAAAGACCTGTGTACACAAACCAACTCATGTCAAGCCTAAAGATCTCAGATCACTTGTTATATATAAATAATGTCAAATTGTTGTCAATAGGATTGTTAATCAAATCGATTTTGTTAACCTTTGAGTATGACGTCATGCTTTAGCTCCAACCTAGCTAAACAAGGGATATTAGATTTTTGCTAGAGCTCGGCTTTCCAGAAAATTGTGAGCATTTGAGACAAACTATATAATTAGATTTTAAAAATAATATTTCATTTTCTAGCTTATTTCCTTGCAACCTTTTAGTGATAATTACTTCCCTAGTTTTTTATTTTTTTTGACTTGAGAATGAATGATTTTATCACCAAACATGTCTCTTTGCATATCAAAGAAAGTAGATGCTGATAATATCTTCATTTTCTTGTAACATGCATGGAACTAATTAATTAATTTCATCAACTTCAATTATCCACAACCAATTTCATTAGATCCTATAATTAAAGGTTTTGTGTAAGTAACCCCACTAATGGGCTGCAATGAATTTAATGACCAATGATTGAACTTGACCGAAAATTCTCTCTTTCATTCTCTCAAACCCATGGAGATTGGTGTGCTTTGATGTGTGTAATACTCTTTTCCATCTGTTTAAAAAAATTAAAATCATTAGATGATGAGTTCAAAAAAATATTGCCTTATCATTGAGAATTTTTTTTAAATATGATCAATTTTTTGATATCAATGTATTAGAGTTATTTTCAGAATTAGAATTATCAAGAGAAGTTTTACAAACAGATTGCAACACTCCAATAGAAATAATAAGTAATATAAAAAATACTAGATTCTTTTCCAAATGTATCAATTGCTTATAAACAAGTATTGACAATACTCGTAATAGTTGTTTCTGTTGAAAACAGTTTTTCAAAATTAAAGCTTATAAAATCCTACTTACGATCAATTATATCACAAAAAAGATTGAAAGAATTAGGCCTATTGTCCATTAAAAATGATTTATTAGCAAAACTTGAATGTAAAAACTTAATCACTAAATTTATGTCCCAAAAGGTGAGAGGAGTGATTTTAAGTAAAATTTTAATCATATTATAGATATATAATATATTTTAAAAGGGCCCATTAAAAACTTTCGCTTAGGGCCTCCATTTACGTCGCACAGGCATGAACCCACCCGTTAGGGGTGTCCATGGGCCAAGCTAAGGCTTGTGAAAGCTTTTTCAGGCTGGGTCTAGGTAGTGTAAACCCAAGCTCTTACTTGGGTGAGTTATCAGGCAAGTCGGGGCGAGATTCAGGTAGAGGTAGGTTACACGCAACCTAACTTGTCACTTATTGGGCGGGCCTTTTTTTTATATGTATCTTCATTTAAAATGTTTTGAATTTAGGATTTTTTGTAAATTATATTTTTAAATTAAAAGTAGAGTCAAAATAGATAAAAAAAATAAATAATGAATAATATCCTAAATTACTCAACTTAGTATTTAAGTAAATAATTTTTTTTTAGAGCAACATGCCACATAACTTTCAATGGTCAGTATTTTTTTGCAGGTGAGCTAATGGGCTTGGAGGCAAACCAAAGTCTTCTCTTGAAGGATATTGGGCTCTAGTTTGAGAGGGTCAACGATCAAGTTTCAGATCTATTTTTTTGGATTAAGTAACGGATCCCATGGGCCAGCCCAACACATAGACACCCCTACCACCCATGATATTTACGCCTGTGGCATTTTGTTGATGGAGACATTTACAAGGAGAAAATCCTTTGTGAAAAGTATGGTGGAGATTTGAACCTCGAGCAGTGGATGAATGATTTGCTACCAAATTCCATAATCAAAGTTATAGATGCCAACTTTGTAAGGTCAGAGATTTGAGGCTGGATGAATGATTTGTTACTCATCCCAAATGTAAACATCGATCACTTTGGCTGGAAAAGAAGAAACCACTCCATTAGAGTCGAATTGTTTTCAAAATGGGTGCTATTTGGTCAAACTTATCAAACTTGATAAGTATGAACTTAGCTCAATAATCGACATTGAGAATTATTATCCCTTAATCCAATTGTGGTATTAGATTAAGTCCCCATGCCAGATTAAGTCCCCATCTATCTAAAAGCAAAAGCATGTGCATGGTGTGGGCAAGGCAAGTCACCATACATGCTGAAAGTGAAAATTCATTCTTAGTCCTTTCATCCCACCATCCAAACTAATTACAAAATTATGACATTTTAAAGCAATAAACAACATGCATGCTTGAGCTAACTCTTGTTTACGCTAAACATGTATTACATTACTAACTATAGTGAAACACTAAATGTGCGCGATGATTCTTGCACAATGAGCAAAATGATAGATCTCCCCCCTATTGAACTCAAGATTTGCTTGGAAAGTCGAATATCCCACTAGGAGTTGAATTTTAGAACGGAGGTAGAACTCTTTTATCCACGATCTGTTCACTCGTAGACTTTGAACGGAGTCCTGTCACTCAAATAGAAGGGTTAGAAGGTGTGAGAGCGTTTTCTGGCGTGACCCCTTTGACGGTTAAGTCAGTGTTTGAGAGAGGATTGGAAAAGTACTATTCTATTGCTTGGGTCAAGGTTTGCATATCTTAGACTTAGGTTTTTATAGTGTTATTTATACCTCTTTAGGAGCTAATCATTGCGGACGGCTGGGTCCTTTGGAGGGAAGGCTCCCCATTGGCTCGCCCTTTTCTCGTGGTAGAAGTTTCTACCTTTAATGCTCGGATCCCCGAGCATTTAATGCTCGTTTTTCTGACTTTGTCGAATAATAAATATGTTTCATCATTTTGCTGGGTCATTGAATGAGCCTTGGTTGTGGCTGCGCACGTGCTGGGGCATCTTTGTCAATTACCCCCCAAGAGATCAAGACTTCAATGATTTGTACTTCGTGCACCCTTATTATTGGTTACTGAACTGTCTTTCCTGCCATTCTAATTGCCTTGGAAAGGGGGAATAACAATTGACAGCTAACTCTGTTTCCAAGTCTTGATAATTATCAAAACAACTATTGACACATCGGCGACGTGGAAGCCTTTGCACCGAGCACACGTGTCAAGCAACTGGGGCTCCATGGACCTAAGTGCCGAGGACACACATATAAAACAGGGAATGCTCTAGGGGACCTAAATACTGAGGACACGCGTTGAGCGAGCAACGCCTCAGGATTCATACATGTCGACGACACACGTCAGTCACAAGGAATTCATAGGGTACTCACGCCAAGTACACGTGTCACTCCATGGAGGCTCCAAGGTCACTATGCCGAGGACACGTGTCGTCTCCCCATCAATCTTCGAATATGTCCAATCACTAAATATCATATTACTATAGTTAATCAAGAGTCGAATACTCCTTAATCGAGAATGAAATACTAATTTTTCAATTATAAATATTACTGTCCAAATGGGACTACAAGTTCACAGCTACCAGACACTTTAAGACATTTTTCAGCTTATACAGACTAATTCTTGAGGTTAGAATCACTTTCATATTATGAATGTAGGTGCCATTCATGGGAATTTTGAAAAAAGGGAGGAAAAGAGGCGTGGGGTTGGGGAGGAAGCAGACTTCTTTGCAAAAAAAGTTTGTAAGAGTGTGAGGCACGACCAAATACCAAATTTGACTCCCTTTTCTTATATATTTCAATTATAAATATCTTCCCACCACCACCACTATCCCCATATGTGCAATAAAGTATTTCAGAAAAATGCTTTTTACCCAAAAAAAAATATTAATTAAAGTCATTTTTGACTAGGACCCTCACTAGATCTCATGAAACGCACATATTCAAATTGAGATTTTTTCAAATCCAAACAATTTCATAAGTTTCAATTGTGACTTTGATTTTTTCATATATTGACAAAAAAAATTACCTTGTATTTTATTGCACTGTGACCTTAATTTATTTATATTAACAAAACAACCCCACGATAACTTCCCAGTAAATTCCCAATGATTGTCGGTATCTTAAACCCATGACTAAGGCTCCTAATCTTGTACCCTCGTTGAGTGTTGTAAAAAAAAATAAATAAATAAAAATCAAGCTTCTTCAATTCATAAAATAAAATAAAATAAATAACTAAAGTCAAAATATCTTTCTAAAATCAAGCCCCTTTCCAAAAATAAGTTCATTCTTGAAATCAATCATGAAATAAACATTATTCCACCAATAGTCAAACACTACATATATAATATTACTATAATGATCGAAACCCAAATATCCCTTAATCGAGAATGAAATACTCACTTTTCAATTAAGATTACGGATAATAAAATGAACTTTGAAGTTCACAATTAAGAGAGTTTGAGACATTTTTTGGCTTTTGTACACTAATTCTTGAGGTTAGAATCACGTTTAGGGGTGACACAACGAAATTTGAAAAAAAGGAGGAAAGGGGATTGGGGTGGGGGAGGACGCAGACTTCTTTGATTTGAAATTGGAGCCTTTTTGCCGTGTCTTTGGGGGCAGTCATATAAATATTTCACCAGCATAAAATAGAAGACATCCACAATAGAGCTATTGCTATGGAACTTTTGCCATAAATTTGTGATGAAATTTTATTCATAGGTTTTCAATCCTACAATTAAAACAAAGCCTAAAATCATGTCATTTTGTAAAAAAAATAAATAAATAATAAATAAAGTAGAATAATAATAAGATCGAGAAAAATAAGTAAAGTAGAACAACAATCATGCTTGAGCTGCTTTATTGTTTCTAAGGGACTACGCTAGTTTAAATACTCAAATTTAATTTCGAATATTACTTGGATTGGAGTATCAAATTTCAAGAATCAATCCCAACCCGAACCCCAATCCGGTTTAAATACTTGTGTTCAGCCCAATTTAATGTAAAAGAAAGGTAAATATTGTTGGGCAATTTTTTATTTTTCAACTCTCACAGGCTTTATTTGGTTTTTGTATTAGTGCGTAAAAGTCAACTAAATTTGTTTCAAGATTCCATTATATTAGGTTCATATTATGAAATTTTTGGCTCCACCACTGACTAACATCATCAACTACATATTTGGTAAAAACTACTACAATATTTGATAGTCTTAAACTATTTTTTCTTTAAAGGACTAGATGAAACCTTTTTTAGAAGAAAACAAGTGTGGCCCATTGTGTTTTTTTTATCACCGACTCTTGATAGTGGTGGTGTCATTACTCTGACCAAAATAGTATTCTTGACATGAAGCTTCCTTATGGCATCTCTATAAGTACCTTAGTCACCATCTTTTACCAATCAAGTCTTCTTTGCTGCGTGAGTCCAAACTTAACACCCTCATGAAGAAATTCATTTTTCTCTTTTTTGCCACACTTTTGTGGGCAAATAGTTTCATGGCTTGCTTTGCAAGGACTGAAACAAACTTAGACTCCGATCAATCAACTCTTCTTGCCTTCAAAGCTCAAATCAGGTTTGACCCTCAAAATATTCTGGTAAAAAATTGGTCCACCACCACCCCAGTTTGCAATTGGATTGGCATCTCTTGTGGCGTTCGTCACAAAAGAGTCACAGCCTTGAATCTTCCCAACATGAGTCTTAATGGCACCATTTCTCCATATCTAGGAAATCTCTCATTTCTTGCTTCCCTCAAACTCAGTAACAACACTTTCCACGGCCATGTCCCCGAGGAGTTGGGTCATTTGCGTCGATTGAAGGAAATTGATTTGGGATACAACTCTCTTAGCGGGGAGGTTCCATCATGGATTGGAATCTTACCAAAACTTGAAGTCTTGATCATGCATTATAATAGTTTCACTGGTGTTATCCCGCCTTCCCTTGGCAACATCACTAGCCTTGTGGTGATGCGGTTATCGGTTAATCATCTACAAGGACATATTCCAAAAGCAATTGGTAACCTTTCCAGCTTGAAGATATTGAGATTGGGAGGTAACCAGCTTTCTGGTTCCGTACAATTCATCTTCAACATGTCTTCATTGGAACAGATTATTCTTACAAATAATAGTTTATCTGGTCCCATCCCAGGAGGTATATGTAGTCAACTACCTGATGTCAAAGAAATCTATCTTAATTCTAATCAGTTTCAAGGTCTTCTCCCATCCAATTGGTACAGATGCGGGAAGCTTCGGATTTTATCATTGCCCTGTAACAAATTCACAGGTAGCATACCTAGAGGAATCAGCAACTTGACCATGCTGAAGAGTTTGGATCTTACAGACAACACACTGGAAGGTAATCTCTGCATAATGTGTCATTGTTATTGTAGCATATTCGTGAGTGCTAACAAACAAGGTGTTAGCGATGGCCACAGGCTTGGCCAAACAATTGCATATAAGCTTAGTTGCATATTGTGTTAATTTTTTGACAAAATTCATTATAGTTATTAGATTGATTGTGAGTCCCATCAAATATTGAAATTTTGTGATATTACAAAAAGCAATATATGGAAACCAATTGCAGCACCCGAAACAAGGATCTGCCACTTCGAATGTTGAGTCTACCACCGCAGACTCATCAACAAAACATAATAGACTCCCATGTAGTGCTTCCCAAGAATGTGAGATTCCGATAATGGAAACTAACTACATATGATGACAGAATACATAAATAATTTGTTAGCTTTGGTTTAATCTCCAACAATATTTACATAATTTGTTAGTATGGTCCACATTTTGCATATTGCAGGTGAAATCCCACATGAGATAGGCTATCTGAACTTGGAGGTAGTATCCATGGCGAAAAATGGACTTGTCGGTCACATACCATCTTCTATTTTCAACACCACTTCTTTAAAGTTCCTTAGTCTTGATGACAATAACTTGTCTGGGAGTCTACCATGGGATATGTGCTTGGATGCTCCTAAGCTTGAGACAATCTTTCTTTCCTATAACAAGGCAGTTACGGGAGACATTCCCACAAGTATTGGGAACTGTACTTCGCTCATGGTTCTATATCTTGGTGATCTTAATTTGACAGGTATAATTTTTTATCATTTTCTTAAACAAACGTTTAGATTCCTGTTCTTTGTGTAATTAACATTTTTATATTTTTTTGACATTTGATAGTCAATAATATTTAAAAAACACTCACCTGTCTTGAAAATCATATGATTTTTTTATTTATGTGTATAAAAAAATGAAACCTAAGATTTCTGTCACATTTCTCAATGTTAAAGCGTAATAACACCTATTAAATTTAACTATTAGCTAAAAAAGTAATATTGGTGTCATATTAAATATTACCCTAACCATTAAGGCAAAAAATATTAATCATACAATTAAATCTTATTTTATTTTTTCTTTCATCATTGAGTGTTTTATAATCTTTTCAAGTCAAGTCAATGACGCGGGCCGATTTATTCCAATCAATTACTCAATTAATTTAACTAAGTAATTATGTGATTGGAGCTTTCTAGCATGTTTAAGCCACTAAGCAATCAACTTATATTAATCAAACAAGTTAACAGTTTTAGCTTCTGGGGAGTTCATCATACATATGTAATGTACAGGATTTTAGTCCCCATGGACTGAAAGAGTGTTGAGATTGGATCCATAAGCTAAAGGGGTATAGTATAACTATATGGGTTATAAAAGATTGGCCTACACTAGCCCAGGTCACTGGATTTACCCACTTGGCGACAGTATTCAATTTTTTTTCTTACTTTTCAAAGTTTTAATCTGATTGTAAAATGAAATAGACGTTCCTCATATGATTAGGAGTATCATGAATATGGCATTGTTAATTGGTTATAAGTTAATAGCCAAACTTGGTAAGTTTTAAATTTAATTTAGGGCTTCTTTGATTAGTGATAGTTAAATCACGATCTAACAGTACGTATAAAAAGTATATACCTAAAGGTATTGGCCATCAATTCCATATATATATATAACGAGAGAGGAGGTGAGTTTGGTGTCTACATTTAAAATACTCACAATATTTCTCTTCTCTTTTTATCTTAGCTACCCATAATCATAAATAGTTTCTTGTAGTTTATCTCTTATAACCCTCATATCTCTCTCCCTTTTCTCTAATCTCACTCTAAAATTGAACACAGGTGACCGTGTGCAGGACCACTAGTGTGTGTGTGTGTCTATATATATATAAAGAGAGAGAGAGAGAGAGAAAGAATTGGTAGCATTAACTTACTTTTTCTTTTACATTTTCAGGTGCTATTCCACATGAAATTGGCAATCTTAACAATTTGGTTGATGTAGACATGGGTTTCAACCACCTCAATGGTCCAATTCCAACAGTAATTTTCAACATCACAACACTAGAAATCATATTCCTTCAGAACAATCATCTTTCAGACACTCTTCCATCAAGTATGGGCATTTGGCTACCTAATCTTAAAGAAATATATCTTGGATGGAATAATTTGAATGGAATTGTTCCCAACTCCATCTCAAATGCTTCTAGAATCACCAAAATATATTTTGGTTTCAACCAATTCTCTGGTACACTACCCAAATCATTGGGTAGCCTAGAACTCCTTGAAGATCTTGTGTTGCCATGTAACAACTTTACCAGTGAATCCTCATCTATGGGGTTAACCTTCTTCACTTCTTTGATAAATTGCAGACAACTAAGGGTATTGAGCATATCTGGAAATCCTTTCAATGGCATTCTTCCAGTTTACATTGGCAATCTCTCCACTTCTCTTTATACTCTCCATGCAAGCAATTGTGCAATTAAGGGGAACATTCCTAATGAGATCGGCAATTTAACCAATTTGGCATTCGTGGACCTTGATCACAATGACATAGATGGATTGATTCCGCCGACAATCAAAGAGTTGTGGAAACTTCAAATTTTGCATCTTGAACAAAACAGAATACCAAGATTTATTCCGAGTAGTGTCTGCCATTTAAGGAACCTAGGTTTTCTAGATTTGAGCAAAAATGAGTTTTCTAACTCTATACCAACATGCTTTGAAAATATTACTTCTCTAAGGTACCTCTATCTGGATTCTAATAAATTAACTTCCAACATACCCACAAACCTTTGGAGACTCAAAGATCTTTTGGAGTTGAACTTGTCTTCAAATTCTTTAACCGGGTATATATCACCAGAAATTGGAAGGCTTAAGGTGGTGACAAAAATAGATCTCTCGAAGAATCGATTATCAGGTATTGTCCCTAGCACAATTGTAGGCCTACAAGGTCTGTCGTTTCTATCATTAGCACATAACAGATTGCAGGGACCCCTACCTGAGTCACTTGCAAAATTGGTAAGCCTAGAGTTTTTGGATTTATCTCATAACAATATCTCTGGAACAATTCCAAAGTCCTTAGAGGCGCTCTTGCTTCTAAAATACCTCAATGTATCTCACAATAAATTAAGAGGAGAAATTCCAAATGGTGGACCTTTTGCAAATCTCACTTATCAGTCTTTTTTGCCAAATGAAGATTTGTGTGGTCCACCGAGGTTGCTAGTGCCTCTCTGCAAGAGTAGTTCTCTTAAAAGATCAAAGAAGAAAAGAATACTTCTAGCTACATATATCTCACTGGCAGTTGGATCTACTATTTTGGCCTTGGCCTTGATATTCTTTTTGATCAAACAAAAAAGGAGAAGTCATATTCCCCATGAAAATGATTTGTTACCTGCAATAACCCATGGAAGAATTTCATACTATGAACTTCGACGTGCAACTCACAAGTTCAGTGAAATCAACTTGCTTGGCAAGGGTGGATTTGGTTCAGTTTACAAAGGAATTTTGACGGATGGGACACATTTGGCTGTAAAAGTTTTCAATCTGCAACTGGAAGGTGCATTCAAGTGCTTTGATACAGAATGTGAAGTATTGCGCAACCTTCGCCACCGAAATCTGACCAAAGTTATCAGCAGTTGCTCTAATCTTGATTTCAAAGCAATAGTCCTCGAGTATATGCCCAATGGAAGCCTTGAGAAGTGGTTGTATTCCCATAATTATTTCTTGGACATCTTGCAAAGATTAGATATAATGATAGATGTCGCACATGCATTGGATTATCTCCACCATGGCTACTCGAGTCCTGTGATCCATTGTGACTTAAAGCCCAGCAATGTCATGTTAGATGAACATATGGTTGCACATGTTAGTGATTTTGGCATTGCAAAATTACTGGGTGAGGAGAGTACTGCACTAACCAAGACTCTGGCAACATTAGGGTATATTGCACCAGGTGATGCTTCTACCTTTTTAATTTATACCCTTTTTTGCATTTGGATTCTCTTTACAACTTCGGGTTTTTTTTTTTTGCAATATAGTATCATACAAACTGTAAAGTTCCTTACAAGCATTATAATTTTGTTGATGAATGTAGAGTATGGATTGGAAGGATTAGTCTCTACAAGGTGTGATGTTTATAGCTATGGCATTATATTGATGGAGACCTTTACAAGGACAAATCCCTGTGATGAAAAGTTCACTGGAGATTTGAGCCTCAAGAATTGGGTGAATGATTGCCCACCAAATGAGATAATCCAAGTTATAGATGCCAACTTAGTAATGCTAGAAGACGAATACTTGACTCTGAAGGTGCAATGTGTATCATCCATATTGGAATTGGCTTTGAAATGCTCTACAGAATCACCTGAAGAGAGGATTAGCATGAGGGAGGTTGTCGAAGCTCTCCAAAAGATTAGACTTCAATTTCTTGAAAAGTGTGAAAGGCCTTGACACATGAAAGTATTGTTCGACATTATCGTATAATTGCAAAATAATATAACTCTCACTCAAGCCTGAGTCTAGACTTGCAGTAAAAGTTTTATATGCTAACACCTTGATGTTGTTGCCACAAGTTGCAAGGTTTGACATGTGAAAGTTGCAAGGCTTACTACCAAAAATGTGTGTTGTAAGATAATAATTAAGATTTATTGCTCATTTGAAGTGAAGGTCGTAGAAATGTATTTTTGAAGTCTAAAATTGTTGCATGATCTATCAACACATTAATTTTTTAGGTAGTCCATTGTTGTTGATTATTCCTTCCCGAGTGCTTTTGCTATTAATGTTTAGAGGGAGGTGGGTGCGCCACAACACAATCAAAAGGACTTTTAGGAAAAAATAACCATTTAGAAAAAGCATAGAGTGGAAGAGAGGATCCTCCATGAAAATAACATGGCTATAGACTCTGGGGAGACAAGCATTTAACATAAGAGGGGGTCATAGCAATTATAACTCGTGTGATTCTCAGCTTCAGAAAGCCATTTCGGAGGCGATCTCATTATTTTTTATCAGGTCAAAAAAAAATTACTTGTATGTTTATGGCTGCACATAAAAATTTTATGTGATGAGGCCTTGTAAGATAAACCAGAAGAAGTTTATGGTTTTCGCACCACTTGTATGTTTTCTTTATGTTATTTGTTGTATTTTCATTTACTCCGTAAACTTTCTCTTGGTATTACATTCTCACAAAAAAAAAAAAAGAATTGTGTACACAAACCTACTCATGTCAAACCTAAAGATCTCACATTACTTTAAGTGGGAAAATAATGACATCCACTTTATTTATATAGTCAAATTGTTGTCGACAGGTGTTAAGCGAATCAAGTTTGTCAACCTTTGATTTTGTTGTCATGCTCGAGCTTTTACCTAGCTAAATAATCAACATTAGAATTTTCCTCAAGCTCAAACTCAGCTTACCAGAAGATTGTGAGCAATTGAGACAAACTCTAGCCCAATTTCCCATTAACATTTTTTTGAAAAATTTGACTTAGTGACTTAATAACCAACACAATGATTATAAAATTTGTAAACAAAATTTTTCAAAATCTAACTAATCAATAATAAAATAAAATCCTAGAAGTTTAATTTTTTTCAAAAAAAAAAAATCTGAGAAGACTGCAAGAAAAAAATGTATATGATCTCGAAGAGGTTTGTGGTTATATATGTCTCGGATTGGAGTTATTTAGCCATAATTATAAATTAGAACCTAATCGAGCCGAGTTTAGCTTACTTTGGTGGGTTAGACATTGCTCAGATTTGACTTATTTGTAAAATGAGCTTACTTGATTCAAGCATCACTTTGTAATTTGAAGGAGCCAAAACTAAGTCCAGGTTGAGCCAAAACAATGGTGAAAACTCTTATCCACCTCAGCAACTGCCTAAGTTTCCATTAAGTTCCTATTGGTAAGAAGTTACCATGAAATTTACACGGAGAGTTTTGTGTAAGACCCATGTATTTATTTAAATTGAATGATAGAATAATAAATATAATACTAAAATAGTTAAAGGGGGGCTAGGAAAGGCCCGCGTAATTTGGTACTTTGCAAGCGATTCTAACCTTTGAGAAAATTAAGATTATGTTCAGGACACATATCCTTTTGAATCCCAATGATATAATCATGTACAAACATATTTCTTGCACTATCTAATGATGCATAAAAGTGGATTTATGCAAGATCAACAGTCAAGTATATGATGCAAAGTAATTAAGGAAGCAATGAACAATAAAAGACAAAGATTCGGTGGTTGGGCCTAGGTGACCAAACCAATGAAGGTGGTGACAGTGACTGGAGAATTTTATTAATAAAATAGAAAGAGAGAGAGAGAGAGAGAAGGTAAGCTCTAGGTGAGATAGCTATATGGGAGAGATAGTTGTGTCAGAGATGATGTGTTCCTCATGTGTGAAGGACTTAAAATTTATAAGTACAGAGCTCTAGTTAAGGCGATGGTCATCGAGGGTGGGTTACTATTTTTTTGGGGAAGATAGCTACAATTAAAGATGGATATAACTAAGAATAGTTTTGATCTTCGAGCAGAAGTTATCCCGATAATTACTCCCCATGAACACTGATCTTCTTGGGTCTCTTGAACTTTGGACTGGACGGAATCCATGAGCTACTCTTGATCTGCCTTTTAGCTGGTTTGGGCCTAACCCATCTAAATTTGGGTTTGTCACTATCCATAAAATACAGATAAACTTCTAAGGATCCTAGCAACCTTTCCAATTCAATACCACCAAATATCTTGTGATATAATCAAACCAAAACAAGACTCTTAATGACTCAATTAATTTCCCTCAATTTAACAACATTAGTCGTCATAGTCTTAACGAGTATTCATAATTCCCAACAAAATATTAATGATATGCTAGCTACTATGATAACCTTAGCCTTTTATCCCAAAAACTTTCTTAATTTCCTTTCCATATGTCTCTAAGTTCATATCTATACCTCGATCTCCCATAAATCATATCTAAACATTGTAACTTTTCAGCCGTATCACGCAGGAGCGCTCAAGCGCCCTATCTTACTTAATAAAAGGGCCCAAAAGCTGCGAAGAAAGTCGAGTTGCTTTAATCGAGCTATGAAATTAGTGTGGTGAGGTATTGGAAGTGTTGAGCGAATTTAGAGGAAAACAGAGCATCATGCTATACTAGCAGGGCTTCAGCAAAATGAGGTAGGTAGCTTTCGCTAATGATAGATGGGCTTGGGGATTAGGTTTCCTAATTAATGGAATTCGTTTTCTCTTGACTTTATTAAAACTGAAATCTCCATTGACTCTATCTAAAAATGGAATCATGGAATTCTCTCCCAGAGTTGCGGAACTAACAACTATATTAGAAAGTAGAATTACCTAATTGCTAAAAGGAAGTGAAGCTTGATTGTCGGGGGGAAACAATGGGAAGGAAAAAAGAAGGTAGATTATTCGATTATATTTTCTCTTTTGGTAAAGATTCGCTTTAAGTGATAGGGGATGTGATTAGAATTCATCATTATCATCGAGACACCCGAAGGGCTAGCCATATGTACCTCGGGAGACCTAGCCCATTCAAATCAAAACAGAACTAACCTCAATCAAACACTATAAGAAGGGATCAACCTTTTTTCAAAGATTCCTTTTTTTTCTTTGGACCCTTCGCGCCATGCCCTCTGTCCCTTTCAATCAATAAAAGTTGGATATGTCTCTAATCTCTATGACTTTGACAGGACAACTACTTTACTTTGTCGATCACTAAGTCAGTCATTCAGTAAGTACAACATTCACTCTGATCAATATGTATAGTCACCAATCTAGTAAATCAGCGGGCAATGCCCGTAACTCAGATAACCCCACTAAGTAAGTCAAGAAAGTGATTCGCTTGGTTGTCAGGTAGGCCTGTCAAAATCCGACATGACACGATTAACCGACATGAATGGACACAAATTAAGCGGGTTCGAGTGGTAAACGGGTTAACCCGTCAGATACGTTTAATAAACGGGTCGTGTTCGAGTGAGACCTGTCAACCCGTTTACCCGTTTAAAAAAATAATATAATAATAAAATAATAATTACTTTTAAAAAATTAGTCAAAATTAAAATATTATATATAAACATATGGTAAATGAATAAAAAAAAATCCTACTTCAAAAAAATTAAGTACAGATTATTCACTTACCCCCTTTACAGTGCTCGACATGGGAATACATTGTTGATCACTATAGAGACTCTTTCTAGAGCTTTCAAATTTCAATCCAAACCCCCCTCCCCCTCTCTCTCTCTCTTTCTCTAGCATTTCTTGTTTCTATAATCTCTTTCTTTGGCTTCTGTAGATGAAAGATGGAGCTTAATCTGAGTTTGGGAGATTCATCAAAACCATTTGAGTTTTTGCCCCAGAATCGAGAGCTTACCACCACCATCAACAATATTGATTGAGGGTTCTGCATGACTTGGGAATCAACTCAAATCGAAGCCTCAAGAGAAAGCACAAGAACCTAGCCATCATGATTCTTCCGAGGATGACGATCGCACATTAGAAGAATCCATTAAAGCACATACAGAAGATGGTGTCGATCAAATGGTCTATCTCTCTCCTCCTGTTCATCTTGATCTACTCCCCTTTCGCTTATGTTCCACGTCTAACACCTTCAAATCAACAAACATTTCCTCGGTCCACTGATAATGGTAATCATTTATTTCTAATCTCTACAAATAAGTGGATACATATATTTACATGTAGTGATTGTTCGTCGCTAGTGGAATTGTTATCCATGTGTGTTGTTGATGCACAATGGATAGAATTGAGTCTTTGATTGCGACCCACCTTCAATTTGTTGTTGGTTGGTGTATTTCGACAGTGGGTTTGTAATATATAGTTGTGATTGGTGTTGTGGTTGAGTGGATCCTTGGCAGCGACGAAGTTCATCCCTCTATGTTAGATGTCTGTATGAAGAAAAAGGACGTTTTGTGAAGAAAACGGTGGTTTTGATCTAGAGAAAGTAAGCCCTGGAGTGGGTTTATAGACACTGAGCAAACAGTGAAAGCTTTTGGCTTGAATCCCACATTGACAAATTCAAATGAAGGAAACCTCTCATGCCTATAAAATGATGCAGCCTATTCCTTTAGTTATTAAACCTTCTCATTTACTTTTACAAGTGGCAGCTAGTTGGAAATTTTTTAATTAAGAGAGTACAATTAGTGTGGGTAATTAATAGAGTTTAAAATTTTAATAGGATAATTTTTTTGCTGCGGGTTAAAATTTTAATAAAATTAAACGGGTTAAATGAGTTGTGTCGTATGACCAATTTTATTGAAGTATGACCAATTTTTTGGGGCCAATATGTCTCTTCCTTGCTTTTTTTATGTTAACACTGATGGGTTAAGCCCAAATAGTCCAATTTATGTATTAAAGCCCAGCCCTGGTTGAGGAGCCCAACCTCATTGTGAATCCACCAAGTCCAAGACAGACCAAGGCCGGTTAGACTTCTTGCTTAGCACGTCACCAAGAGGAGAGCACGGGAAGTTTATCTGCACCTCCTTAAGGAGCCCAATGCTGGCTAGACTTCTTGCTTAGCACGTCACCAAAAGGAGAGCATGGGAAGTTTATCTGCACCGCCTTAAGGAGCCCAAGGCCGGCTAGACTTCTCGCTTAGCACGTCACCAAGAGGAGAGCACGGGAAGTTTATCTGCACCACCGAAGGAAGAAAACGGTCCAATCATTGACCACATTTCATGAAGAGCTCCCCAACCTCTTCCTTCCGTGGAGGATAAGTCGCGATCTCCACCAAAGATAATCTCTAAGCTGCGATAAAGAAGCCTTGAGGATATGTTATGATCTCCACAAGAATGATCTCTTATCTACTATAAAATGGCTCTAATCTGAGAGAGAAGGGGACACATGCTCCATCAGAGACTTTCAGAAGACGAACCGACTACCGGAGATTATTGTTTTTCTCTGATTCTCCATTCCCCCTCTCAAAGCTTGTATCTCCGTTCTCCATACCTTTGAATCAATAAAATACCCGGCGACTGAAGCCATTGAAGAGTGGACGTAGGTCGAATTGACCGAACCACTATAAATTGTGTCTTCTCTAATTTTCTCATTGATTTCATTGCATTTATTATCCATACTTGACAGGTGGTGTGCAAAACCATTTTTGTGCATCATCAGTTTGGCGCCGTCTGTGGGAAATCGACAAAATTATCACTCCTGAACATTACGTCCATTAACTAATGGCGATCACTACTCGATCCATGAACCAACACGAAGACAATCCTCCACGAGAGGAAGAGGTTGCTCCCCCGCCTATCAACCCTGTTCCGGATACTCTAGCCCCGAATCCCCAACAAATATTGGAGACCATGCAGCAACTGGTTGCTCAAAACCAACAGTTACTGCAACTCATACTTGCTGGACAAGGAGGAGCACCACACGGAGGTGCACAACATGGAGGACCCCAAGGTGGAGCACCACACGGAGGTGCACAACATGGAGGACCCCAAGGTGGAGCACCACACGGAGGTGCACAACATGGAGCACCACATGGAGGGCCCCACGGAGGTGCACAACATAGAGCACCCCAAGGAGCTCCACATCCTGGACATCAAGAAGCACCACGCCCTGTTGCTCCACGCCCGGGTGCCCCATTGGGCACCCCACTTCGGAAAGCCCAACATGAGGGAGCTGCATCTCCCCCACCCCTTGCTTTCCAGGGAGAGGACCCTTATCTCCAGGAGGATGAGGGTGAAAATCAAAGCATGGGGCATGGAAGCCACTTCCATGATCATTCCAGAAGAGCCCCCAATCATTGGGACGAGAAGATAAAGGAGGTACAGAATCAACTCGGTGATGTCTTCAACGCCATAAAGGCACAAGGACCCGAGACTGTTGACCACCTGGTAAGGCGTACTGATACCCCTTTCAAACCTGATGTAGCAAACTACCCCCTCCCTCAGAAGTTCAAAATGCCATCCGTGGAGACCTTTGATGGAACAAAGGATCCACTGGACCACCTCGACACTTACAAGATCTTGATGCAATTGCACAACGTACCAGACGAAATCATGTGCAGGGCATTCCCAACCACATTAAAGGGGTCTGCCCGACAGTGGTTTGCTAAGCTCTCTCCCGCCTCTATTACCTCTTTTGCCGAGCTTAGCAGATCATTCGTCTCACACTTCATAGGAGGGCGTCGCCACCAGAAGCCAGTTACGCACCTGCTTAGTATAAAGCAGGACCGCAAGGAGAGCCTGAGGAGTTACCTCACTCGTTTTAACGAGGAGGTACTCCAAGTTGATGAACCCGACGACAAGGTGACGATGACCGCCTTCTTGGGTGGCCTCCGTTCATCAAGTTTCCTTTTCTCAGTTCTGAAGCGCCCACCGAAGAGCATGCCAGAACTATTCACAAAAGCTCAAAGATATATGAATGCTGAGGAAATCAACAAGTTTAGGCAAGATGGATCATCTCACAGATCACCAGAAACTTGACCTGCCTCTGCACTGTTCTCAAACAGGCAGCCTATCTCCAGCTTAACGGCTCTCTCAAGGGCCGCCGAAAAAAAAAAAAAAAAAACTTAGCTTTTGTACTGTTCTCAAACAGGCAGCCTATCTCCAGTTTAGCGGCTCTCTCACGGGTCGCCAAAAAACTTGGCCTCTGCACTGTTCTCAAACAGGCAGCCTATCTCCAGTTTAGCGGTTCTCTCACGGATCGCCAAAAAACTTGGCCTCTGCACTGTTTTCAAACAGGCAGCCTATCTCCAGTTTAGCGGTTCTCTCACGGATCGCCAAAAAACTTGGCCTCTGCGCTGTTCTCAAACAGGCAGCCTATCTCCAGTTTAGCGGTTCTCTCACGGATCGCCCAAAAACTTGGCCTCTGCACTGTTCTCAAACAGGCAGCCTATCTCCAGTTTAGCGGTTCTCTCACGGATCGCCCAAAAACTTGGCCTCTGCACTGTTCTCAAACAGGCAGTCTATCTCCAGTTTAGCGGTTCTCTCACGGATCGCCAAAAAACTTGGCCTCTGCGCTGTTCTCAACACAGGCAGCCTATCTCCAGTTTAGCGGTTCTCTCACGGATCGCCCAAAAACTTGGCCTCTGCACTGTTCTCAAACAGGCAGCCTATCTCCAGTTTAGCGGTTCTCTCACGGATCGCCCAAAAACTTGGCCTCTGCACTGTTCTCAAACAGGCAGTCTATCTCCAGCTTAGCGGCTCTCTCACGGGTCACCAAAAAAAAAAACTTGGCCTCTGCACTGTTCTCAAACAGGCAGCCTATCTCCAGTTTAGCGGTTCTCTCACAGATCGCCCAAAAACTTGGCCTCTGCACTGTTCTCAAACAGGCAGCCTATCTCCAGTTTAGCGGCTCTCTCACGGGTCACAAAAAAAAAAAAACTTGGCCTCTGCACTGTTCTCAAACAGGAAGCTTATACCTCAAGCTTAAAGACTCCCTCATGGGTAGCCAAAAGCTAGGTCTCAAAAAGTGTAGCTCTCTCACGAGCAGTTCTCCAACTCTGTCTTTGCTCTCGCGCAAGCAGCCTACTTCTCTCTCTCTCCAGGTAATTATGTGAGATATTTTAATGTTTGGAATAACATTATTTTTGTCATCACAAGTAGGTTCTCCCGAGGCAGCCCCAGGCTCACCCAAAGCGCCCAGCACCTGGAGAAGGGCTTGATCATCAAGAGCAGCACCCAAGGGTTCCTTACTACTTGCAATGTCTAGCCCAACGCCTAGAAATGTGCCTGACTGCTGTTGCTTGTCAAAACAAAGTTACCCAGTAGCTAGAAGGGTGTCTGGCCCTTCAAAATTGCGCAAAGCAGAATTTTCGGCGCAAAAATCAGCACCTAAGGGGCCCAAATCAGCGCCTCGAGTGAGAATCGGATCAGCCTGTGCTCCCAGGCCACTGCCTAGCTCTCCCTGACGAACCTCGGACTGCGCCCCTTGATGAAAAAATGCTGCTGCCCAGCGTTCCAAAGCCGCCCAGCGCACCTGGGCTGTCCAGGACAGCAAGGCCAGCGCCCAGGCAGCTGCCCAGTGCGCCTGAGCTGTCCAGGATGTGAGGAGCAGAGCCTAGGAAGCCGCCCAGGCCCCCAGCGCCTGCGCTGCCCAGCAGCGCGCGCGCGCTGCGCGCCCAGCGCCTGCGCTGCCCAGCTGCGTGCGCGCCTGCGCGCCCAGCGCCCAGCGCCCAGCGCCCGCGCGCGCCCAGCGCCCAGCGCGCCCGCGCGCCCAGCGCCTGCGCTGCCCAGCTGTGCGCCCAGCGCGCCTGCGCTGCCCAATCGCGCGCCCAGCCGTCTCCCTTTCTTCAACCTCCACCACTCCCTCTTCAAAATTAAATGGGAAAGATTTGAAGTTTAAACAAAAAAAAAAAAAAAATGTAATCAATGCCTCCTTCTCCAAGTCTCCTTGGACATGGGGCATCGGGGGGCAAATGATGGGTTAAGCCCAAATAGTCCAATTTATGTATTAAAGCCCAGCCCTGGTTGAGGAGCCCAACCTCATTGTGAATCCACCAAGTCCAAGACAGACCAAGGCCGGTTAGACTTCTTGCTTAGCACGTCACCAAGAGGAGAGCACGGGAAGTTTATCTGCACCTCCTTAAGGAGCCCAATGCTGGCTAGACTTCTTGCTTAGCACGTCACCAAAAGGAGAGCATGGGAAGTTTATCTGCACCGCCTTAAGGAGCCCAAGGCCGGCTAGACTTCTCGCTTAGCACGTCACCAAGAGGAGAGCACGGGAAGTTTATCTGCACCACCGAAGGAAGAAAACGGTCCAATCATTGACCACATTTCATGAAGAGCTCCCCAACCTCTTCCTTCCGTGGAGGATAAGTCGCGATCTCCACCAAAGATAATCTCTAAGCTGCGATAAAGAAGCCTTGAGGATATGTTATGATCTCCACAAGAATGATCTCTTATCTACTATAAAATGGCTCTAATCTGAGAGAGAAGGGGACACATGCTCCATCAGAGACTTTCAGAAGACGAACCGACTACCGGAGATTATTGTTTTTCTCTGATTCTCCATTCCCCCTCTCAAAGCTTGTATCTCCGTTCTCCATACCTTTGAATCAATAAAATACCCGGCGACTGAAGCCATTGAAGAGTGGACGTAGGTCGAATTGACCGAACCACTATAAATTGTGTCTTCTCTAATTTTCTCATTGATTTCATTGCATTTATTATCCATACTTGACAGGTGGTGTGCAAAACCATTTTTGTGCATCATCAAACACCTCATATGGTGACTTGTGATTAATTATGTTCAAAACTTCCATAGTAAAAGTATCGAATTTTATTTAACAGGTGAAGACGTAAAAAGGTTATACTCAGTACACAAAATTCGTACATATAGCGTAATTTGAGAAAGTAAAAAGACAGACAAATGTCTGTCTATTTTCAATCGTTGCTTCATATCCTTAAACTCGAAACGTGTGATTTGTATAGATGAGCACTTATCATCACTTCATATCAGAAAAACAATTCGAAAAAATTGACGTTGATGGATCAATATACATTGCATATTTTGGAGGGGTTTTTTTTTTTTTCTAGCTATTGAAAAAAATGAGTGGGAGCAAAGGAGAGCGCATAGAGACCATCCCAATAGACTTTTACTAGTTGGGATCACCTCTCCGAAGCGAACCTAATTAGGCTAGCATAGCGGTCAATCACCAAGTTCCAATGTAGACTCCAAAATTTTAACCTTTAACTTTAAGAAAAAAAGTTTAGTCAATATCTTACTGGACCACCCTACTCGACAGTTGTGGAGTGGTTTAAAGTTGGTTTAAAGTGTTGAAATTCCATACTTTTTCTGCTTTTGGTTATGTAGAACTTCTTTTGCTGGAAAGCTTCAATCTGTACTAAACCTTTTGAAGTCGGTTTGAAAGTTGCAATATTCCATATTCTTTTCTTTTTTTTATTTATTTGTTTGTTGTTGTGCGGGGTGTTTGTGGCAATTAATTCAAACTTGTATTGAGAAGCCCACGTACCCTGGAAGGCTGAAAACTTGTACTATTTTCCCTGTAAACTTAACCCATAAGTTACTAAGTTACTAAATGTTTGATTATATATTCGACTAGGGATAATAAATATTTAAAATTATGGTATAATATGAATTATTTTAAGAGAGACGACAGTAATTGTTGAATAAGTCTATTTGAAAACATTAGATGAATTTATTGATGTTTGTCATATTTTATATTATAAATTGTTGCATAAGATAATGTCATCAATATACTATCACAATAAATAAATAATTATAAAAAATGGGAAACTTTAAGAAAAAAAATAAAGAAACGGCCGAAGGCTCCCCCCAACCCAAAAAAAAAAACACCCAAAGAGACTAAATTCCCATCCAAAGTCACAACATAAATACCACCTCAAATTTCTACCACAAACCAAAACAAATAAAATCAAAAATTCTCTGCGATTCAGTTTTTTTCTTTTTTTTCAATCTTAATCTTTTCAACAAAGAATGAAAATAGAGGGAAAATTTACAATTTGACCCCTTCAATTATGACCTTTTTTTTACTTTGTTTCCTCAATTATTACCCCCGAGATATGTGTATGCATGAAGTACAAAACTTTGATAATACAGACAATTTAAGCATAAATTATTTGGACTAAAAATTTATATTGACATAAAAAAGAAACCAATTTTATAAATTTTCACCTATAAATTTTTTATGTGAGGAAAAGGAATACAACTATAAACACACCCAAAAGAGCTAGAAAAACTTAAATAAAAGCTCAAAAAGAAAGAGTAATTTTAGACCTAACAAAATTAGATATTAAATTGAACTACTAAAATTTGGGTCCTAAAAATTTAAATTATATCTAAAATACAAAAAAAAAATATAGGCTTATTATGGAAGCCTTCCAAAATTTGAGTTCAACCAAGTAAAGTGTAATTTTAAACTTAACAAAATTAAATATTAATTTAAACTTTTAAAATTTGGATAAAAGTAATCTTATTGTACCAAAGCAGTAAACATTTTTGGGGGCTCTAAAATTTGGGGCCCTAGGCATGTACCTTAGCCGCATAGGACTTGGGCCGGCCTTGCGTTAATAAGTGACAAATCAACTTAAATTTTGCTCTATCTCTTCTCGTTTCACTTTTATTCTTTTCAAATTTTTTGTAATATATTTTTATGCAATATTAAAAATAATTATTAGAAATTTATTTTGTGGGTTTCATCAATTTTTTTAAATAGGACACACTGATTCAATGATTTCATTGATTTGAAATGCAAATTTAAATTAGAGATTTAACTTATATTGCTCAATATTGGATACTAGTTAATGCCCGTGCCTCAAGACACTATGTAACATAAAAAAGTCGCCAAATTAAATATTTCTAAGATCAATTCTTTCAGCACTAACAAAGAACATAGTTTTCAATAAACACTACAACAACGCAACACAATCACAACAATAATCCAAAAACCAAATTTGCACATTTGCTATTTTGTACAATAAAAAGGTTTGGGTCTTATTATGCCCAATCTTGTTTTGGTAATACTTTAGGTTATTTTGGTAAAATCAACTTTATTCATTGGGAGAATTAGCATTACAGAAACAGGAAGAAAGTGAAAAAACACCTTAAAGAAAACAATACAAAGCTACTAATACCAATCAATATGCTGCAGTTTTAATTAACCAACTTGAATCAAACAAATTCAAATTAACACATTACACAGTTTGACATGCAAAGCCAATGAAAAGTTTGAGAGTTGAAATGTAGATGATAAAAAATGCATGCAAAAAACAAAAAGTACACATGAATTCAAACGATAGTAAAACTATGGCTAGGTCCAAAATTGAAGTTCATCGATAGTAAAACTATTCCTAGATAATGCCAGAAGGCACTATGTAATAAACAAAAAAATCACAAAATTTGTCACAACTAAAAGCATTGCATAATACAAAAAAATTGCTCAATCCAAGGAACGGTCGTGTGCGAAATTCCTATATAACATTAAAAAAAGATTGAAACTTTTTTAAAAATTAAACATCAACTTAGCGAGGGAAAGTTTATTCAACAATTCAAAATTTAAAATCCTAACCATGAGGACTTAGAACCTTACAACCTATATAGCCGTGCATGAAATCCCTTCCTTATCTGCATGAACCCAAAAATATCTCCCAGAGAGTTGTCCACAAAACTGGTCATCTGTGGGAGTATAAAATCTGATTTGATTTCTTCCTACACCACCACAAAGTTCGGTTTCATACCTCCATGATGCCATAGATCCAAAAATCAAACTATGTCTAAGAAAACAAAACCAAAACCAAAACCAAAACCAAAGGGTAAGTGAATTTAATTGGTAAAGGTAGTACATGCTTGTATAAGCTATTATTCACTGAACAAACCATAAAATTGATACACTCAAGTGTACCCAAATGCTTCAAGTCAGTCAAATTTTTCCAATTTTTTTTTGCGTAATAAGCAGCTAAAACTTTCCCAGTACAAGTAAAATGTTGAACCCATTTGAAACTAATCAAAATAAAAGAATAATAATTAGAAACAAAATAAAAAAATCGGCCACTTTCAATTGATGAAAGGACAAAAAGGGCATACTTCATAGAAACCTATATGTTTTTAACATAGTATTACCAAAAACAATGCACAAAATGTGCATAACATGGCCCGACACAAAAACATGGGCAATTCATTAGAAAACTCAGCACACAAACTAACCAAGAAGAAGACCATAATGAAGACAAAAATATTGAAAAATGTATTAATCACCTCATGCCTGTAAAGTGTTTCTACCTTATCAAAATGTTATCAAAACCAAACCCACAAAAAGAACTGGGTAAAATCCCAACAGAAATACACCACTTCGTCAAAATCATCCCATCAATACCCATACCAAAGACATTTTATAAAGTATTCGCATAAAGGTCAATTATTAAACCAAACACGTAATGAATCCCAACAAAAGAATCAATCCCAGCAAGAGAATCTATTACTGTCGTTGCAGATTCCCCAAATACGCAGCAAGCAAAACTCTTTGTCGAAGATGTTGCTGCTGTTGGTAAAATAAAGGATAAGAAGATCAAGCCTCGATCTAATTGATGACTCGACGACCCGAACAAAATTAATTGCATCCATTCTCTATGTGTTTTTCTAGGTTTCTTTATTGTGTGTTGACCAAATATTGGTATCCAGTGGGAAAAGAATAATGAGTGTGTCATTTTCATAAATTTTAAAACAACAGCATGGAAAGTGGAGCAAGCTTACCAAGTGGAATGAAGTTTCTCAACATCTCTATCCCTCTAGGCAGGAGCTTCACCATCTTTCATTTGCTATTTCATCAAATGGTCTATGAAAACCTGTGTATGAAGCAAATCAATCCAAACTCAAAACTTTCACTCAAACTAACTATTTAGTAAGAGGCATATGACTTGAAGGAACATGTTCCACAACCAAACAAAAACTAATTGATAAATCACGTACTACCTTCCAGTAGAGATTAAATATATAAGCAAAAACAGAATTCAAAGAATATTAATTAAAATTATTAGTACCTAAACAACAATACACATGAATAGTTGAGGCCAAGGAAGTGTCAAACATCAATTTTATGAGAGATCAAACATTAAGATACTCAACCTGTCAGCCACATGAAATTAGTTTTGAAAAGCAGGATTAACAATGGATGGTAGCAAACTAATAATACAATAGGGAAAAAAAGTAGATATAAAAAACAAACAAAATGGAATAAAATATTGAACAACAATTGTTAAAATGGTAATGCAGCAAAAAGATATTACAATAATGGAAACTAAACACAAAATTTCCGTTGCGGAGCACCATATTTTTTGCCACCAATACGAAAATGTGGTCCTACTGCTCTTGCATAAAAAAAAGAAAAAAAAGGATTTAGTTAGAAATTATTTTGAAAATAAAAAAACAATTAAACCCCAAGGAAGGGAACCTAACAAATGTCGTATAAATAGTAACAAAAATCAAGCAAACCCTATCCAAGTGAAAAATAAATTCAACCCATCGCCCACAGAAAGCCAAGAAACCAAAGAGTGGACCAAACAGAAACCAAAAAACCATATCCTTGTCAGTCATTTTTTCAAACATCTTGCGAGCAAGTCCAAAAAGTGGAAATTAACAAAGCCATCAGGACGTGTCTGTTGTGTGGGTGTGTGATGTGTGTATGCATTGAGGGTATGCGCAGAGAGTAAAGGGAGAGAAAGAGGAGCTGTGGCGGTGGCGGTGGAGAGGTTCTGATGGTTAAGTTTGGTGGGGGGTTGGGGGGAGGGGGGAGAAGAGGAAAGGGTGATGGGTGATGGGTGATGGTGGTATGTATGCATAGAGAGTAGAAGGAGAGAAAGGGGGATGTGGGCTTGGGCTTGGGCTTGGGCTTGGGTTTGGGTAGGGTGAGTTTGAAGTATAGTAGTACAGAGTGGGAGATAAAGGAGAAGAACAGGGGAGGGGAGGCATAGAATGACCGTGATTGGTGGAATCAGAGATAGGAGAGAGAGGAAGAGAAAGAGAAAGAGATGAAAATATCTGGCGTCGATGGGTGGCTATTGTTGGGCATCATTGGGTGACAGTGGGTCTCCGTTACCAACGGGGCAGAGATAAGAGAGAGAGTGCAGAGAGAAGAGGGGGAGGAGATGAGCATAGATAGTGAGAGAGAGACACACACATACCTGGCTGCATTGACGGTGGCTATTGTTGGCTTCAATCGGCGAAGAGAGCGAGACAGGAGAGAAGGTGAGAAGGGAGGGAGGGAGGGAGTCGACGGGGGGGAAAGATGAGAAGAGACTGCAATCGAATATTGCCCAAGGATTTAGACCTGTGTGGCCAAAATTGGGGACGAAAATTTGGGTAAAAGATAGGGGAAGATTTCGTAATAATTGAAATTAGGGATGATCTATATGCCTGCAAAAGAAGGAGAATAAAGATATTATGTGATTAAGGAATCAAATATGAATATTTGTGGGCGTGAATTTGGGGAAGGAGTTGCGTTAAACTTGAGAAGTAAAAATGGAAAGTGGCTTGGGAGAAAAAACAAAAATCATCTATTAATTTGATCCGTAGGATCAATATTATTTAGTTGATTTGAGCTACAAAAAATTAGTGAACAGATAGACAACTTGATATAACTTATCTTTTATTCAGAATTGATCTGAACCACAAAAAATTTAAAATAAGTTTTAAAATTCAAACTCATCTCTATTTTATTATATAGATATATAGAGAGAGTGAGGAGATGAGGTAGTGTGTTTAAAATGTTTAAGAGATAAAAGAAAGAGAACTATATGAGAGATAGGAGTGTTAAAGTTAAATCCAATTATGATCATCGGATCAATATTTATGAGATGATCTGAATCATATGTTTTGTTAAAATTATGTTGTCTGTTGAATATATTTATGTTTTGTCTCAAAGTGATCTAGACCTCTCTTTATCTCCAAAATTCAAACTCTGTTCCACTTTATTATATAGATTTACTTGGAATGGGCAAAGCAAACAGTTCTGGCAATAGTATCAATTAGATTCTATCCGGACCCACACACGAACTTTTACCCACCTTTTGCCCAACGGAAACGATGGCCAGGTCGTCTACCCCCACACCCCAACCCACTTTTCACATTCCGAAACTACCCCATTATGCACCCGAAATTACGTTCTAACCCTCAGCCTTAAAACCGAAGAAAAAACCTGTACTAATCCCGAACCCCCACTCCTTCCTTCCTTATAACCAACCACCTTCTCAAAAAACAGAGAGAGAGAGAGAGAGAGAGAGAGAGATGGAGAAGAAGGCAAGTTTGATGTTCCTGGTCAAGAGGCTAGGAAAGAAGAGTTCATGGAGGTTGAAAAGCTTTGGGCTAAGGTGGAAGAGGAAGTCCAGCTTGGGTGTTTGGTTCGTTGATGATTTTCTGTTCAAGATTGTCTCTGTTCTTGAAGCCATCGTTTTGGTGTCCGCTCTCTGTTTCTTCTTCCTCTGTTTTGGGTGTCATATCTGAAATATGGTATTTTAGGTTTATGGCTTGGATCAACAGTTTGTGACTCGTATTGTAGAGAGAGAGAGAATGAGGGTTGGAGAGAGAAAGTACAGAGGATGTATTTGTACATGGAGGAAAGCCCATTATTCAATATTCATGTAGCTGTAAAATTCTCTTTTCTTTTATTTTGTTTTCTATTTGCTCTCTCCTAACTCTTTCCTTTCTAGAGGCAATACTTATATTCCAATGCTTTGGAGTTTGGGTTTTTTCTTTGGGCAGGGGATGAAGTGTATCTGTAGTCTGTAATCAGATGTAACTCTTGTTGTAATGTAGTATTTGATGATGCACAAAAATGGTTTTGCACACCACCCGTCAAGTATAGATAATAAATGCAATGAAATCAACGAAAAAATTAGAGAAGACACAATTTATAGTGGTTCGGTCAATTCGACCTACGTCCACTCTTCAATGGCTTCAGTTGCCGGGTATTTTATTGATTCAAAGGTATGGAGAATGGAGATACAAGCTTTGAGAGGGGGAATGGAGAATCAAAAATAATAATCTCCGGTAGTCGGTTCGTCTTCTGTAAGTCTCTGATGGAGCATCTGTCCCTTTCTCTCCCAGATTAGAGCCATTTTATAGTAGATAAGAGATCATTCTTGTGGAGATCATGACATATCCTCAAGGCTTCTTTATCGCAGCTTAGAGATTATCTTTGGTGGAGATCACGACTTATCCTCAACGGAAGGAAGAGGTTGGGGAGCTCTTCATGAAACGTGGTCAAAGATTGGACCGTTTCCTTCCTTCGGTGGTGCGGATAAGCTTCCCGTGCTCTCTTCTTGGTGACGTGCTAAGCAAGAAGTCTAACCGGCCTTGGGCTCCTTAAGGCGGTGCAAATAAACTTCTCGTGCTCTCCTCTTGGTGACGTGCTAAGCAAAAAGTCTAACCGGCCTTGGACTGTCTTGGACTTGGTGGCCTCTTGATGACGTGCTAAGCAAGAAATCTAACCGGCCTTGGACTGTCTTGGACTTGGTGGATTCACAATGAGGTTGGGCTCCTCAACCGGGGTTGGACTTTAATACATAAATTGGACTATTTGGGCTTAACCCATCAGTATTCTCTCTCTGTCTTTTAATCATATGGTCACAAATATTCACTGCCTACCACCCCCCCACCCCTATGGTCTCTGTCACTCCGCCATCACCTGCGGGTAATTGAAGTATTATTTTAGTAGTAATGTAGTATGTGTTTTGTATTTTTGCATTGTGGTTTTTTCTTATCCAGTTTGTGCACTTCTCATAAATTTTTATCACACAAATAATAGTCAAGATAACATTACTTTTAATTTATTGACCTAATTTATTTGCCCAATCATTCGTTATGGTGAATCAACAGTGGTCTCCAATTTTAATTTGGATTTGCTATCAAGCCATTCATGCATTATGATTGCTTATATTGAATCGTTATATGAATTTGAAGAGAAATGGAAGGAAATGTTTCTTGTCTTTGAAAATGGATATGAGTAAGGCTTATGATCAGGTAGAATGGTGTTTTCTTGAGGCAATAATGGTTAGACTTGTGTTTAACAATCGCCGGATGCAATTGATCATATAATGTATAACTTCTGTTTCGTATTCAATTAGAATGAATGGAGATCAGATGAGCTATTTTTATCCACATCAAGGGGTTAAGGTAAGGTGATCCATTGCCTTCCTATTCATTCTTATTGTGTTCTGAGGGGATTTCAGCTCTATTAAAGAAAAAAAAGAGGATAGAGAAGGCATCCAAGGTTTATCGGCTGGACGGAGAGGTCCTAATTTTACTCATCTACTCTTTGTTGATGATAGCTTGTTCTTGGCTAAAGCAAATAAGATAAATGCACAAAATATCAAGAATTATTTATTTAATTCTTTCTGAAAAGGCATCGGGTCAGACTATCAAGATGTCAAAATTAGAGGTAGTTTTTTCAGATAATGTTCCTCTGGTTGAGAGAAATTCTATTTTGGAGTTGCTACCTTTTAAAGTTGTTGTAAGCCATGAGAAATACTTAGGTTTACCTTTAGTGTTGGGGAAAACAAAGAAGCAGATGTTTGACAATATTAAGCAGTGGGTTTGGGTTGATGACATAGTAAGCTTCTATCTCGTGTAGGTAAGGAAGTTTAATAAAATATGTGGCTCAGGCGATTCCCACTTATGCCATGCCCTGTTTCAAACTTTTAGTCTCCTTTTGTTCCAAAATAAATAGCATGATGTCTAATTTTTAGTGGGGTCAAACAGATGAAGGTAAGAAAATTCATTGGGTTGCTTGGAAGAAGTTGTGTTTATCAAAGTGTAAAAGTGGGATGGGCTTTAGTGATATTGAGGTTTTTAATATTTCTTTATTGGCAAAGCAATATTAGAGGCTTATTTAGAATCCTGATTCATTATTATTCCAAGTTATTAAGGCTAAATATTTTCCTTCTTTTTCTTTGATGGAGTCTAAACTTGACTCTAATCCTTCATATTCTTGGAGGAGTATATTAGCCTCGAGACATGTTGTGGAGGCATGATTGCGGTGGAGAATTAGCAATGGTCAAAATGTAAGAGTTAAGCTTGATAGGTGGATTCCAAGAACATATGCTTTCAAAGTTTTTAGTGAATCGTCGGATCTCAGGGATGACACAAGAGTGAGCTATTTTATTGATATTGTGACACAAAGTTGGAATGTCGAATTGTTTCGTCAACATTTCTTGGATTTTGAAGTTAGAGATATCCTATCTACATCGTTATATCCACATCTACTGAAAGATCGTCTAAGGTGACATTATACGAATTTCGGCCATTTTTCGATACGTAGTGCATATATCTTGCTATTGAACAAAATTTGGTTGGTGTTCAACATAATTCAACTCTACAAGCAAGGAGGGTGATAGATGGTCTGGTATGTTTATTTGGTCTCTAAATGTGCCTAAAAAAATAAAGAATTTCGCTTGGAGACTATTTATTGATATTCTACCTATCTTACGCAACTTACATGATGATGCACAAATTAATTTTTGTGCAAAATCAGCAGTCAAGTGTATGAACGGGTGGAGTTAATGAGCAATAAATAAAATAATCAATAATAAAGCTGTAAATAAGGAGCCAACACAGAGAATTATAATGGTTTGGTCCGGGTGACCTACTCCACTCTCGGGAACGGCAGCGATAACCTGGATCTTTTATTAATTGGTGAGGTTACTGGAGAGAGTATTCTCCAAGAGTATTACAGTGCTTACAAGGAGAGAAAGAGAGAGCAATATGTGTTGGAAGGTGTAGTGTGTGTAGGGATCTCAAGACTATGAAGGCATGTCCTATAAATGTAGATGACTTACATTAAATAGGTACACCAAGGCGATGAGGCAGTGACGTGAAGAATGGGTCTTCCACTATCTTGGTAAGTATAACCATAGTAGGAATGGATCTCCGCATCCCGATATTCTCCCGCTCGTGTCCCTATGCCGTCGGCGGATGATCTTGTGCTGGGCTGATCCTGATCTTGAGCTTGAACTTGGAGTGATGTGAACTTGGACTTGTATTGGAGTGGAGAAGAGGGACAGGGAGGCAAGCCATGGGCATTGGCCTTTGGCTTGGACTTCACTTAACTCCGTCTTAACTTGTGAGCAGGTCCAATTCCTTTTAGGTTTCGATAATTGGGACTCCTTTTGATGAGTTGACTCAGCTTTGATTTAGACTTTCCTTTAAACTTTCTCGATTTATTTTTATTAGGTCTGATCCAGTCAATTTTAGGCTCATCATTACAAAGGAGAAGAGTTCATGCTCTTAATGAGTGTTACTTGTTTGGTGAATCATACAAGTCTTCATTCCATCTATTTTTAAGGTGTTCCTTTGCAATTGCTGTTTGGAAAGTTGTTGGATTACATTTTTCGCAGGCTTTAATCATAAACTGGCTGGACAGTTAAGTGCAAACAATTTTGAAGCTTTGCCTGGTTTTCCTGCAGTTCGTTTAGGCCAGGAACTTGGTTGTAAGTGAATTGTTTTAGAAAGAGATTCCAAAGTTGTTATTGATGTTATTCAGAAGAATTAGTTGGAGTTGTCGAAGATAGGAACTTTGTGGAGCAGATTCAAGTTTATGGATCCACTTTTTAGTCCTTTTCAGTATCTTGGATTCATAGAAAAGAAAATGAAGTCGCTAATTATCTTGCTAAATTTGTTGTGGATTGTGGTTTTCAAACTTTATGGATGGAGGAGGAAATTCCTTCTTTTCTGTGTGTCTGCCCTCCATAAAGATGTAATAATTTCTAGTTAATGAAATATATATCGTTGTTTTATCTTAGAAAAGTACGGTTTTAGAAAAAACTGTTAGGAATTTAATTATTTTGATGGAACAACTTGAAGTTAGGAAAGGTAATAATGATCGGCCCATATCTTATTCCTTTCTAAAGTCAAGAATGTAGTGCCTGTGCTATAATCTATCTATACCTCACATGGTTCAATTAGATTATTCAGTAAGATATGATTTGATGTTTAAGGTCTCGCTTCACTGACTGAAGTTGGTTCCTCGTGAACTCTGTTAGCTAGGCGAAGGTACTTCCCCCTCCTAGTAGTCAGGCCGTTCTCTCGGGGGGAAAAGTCTTACTCTCGTTTAGTTCAAACGTAGCTCGCAACAGTCATAGGATTGTAGGGGTGATTTGCAGAGAGAATTACGACGAGGAGAGCTTATAAACAAAAAATGAGCAATTGTAGCGACTTTTCCCACTTATGATCAATGTTCACAAGAGAGAGACGGTTTCATGTCTTACAATGTTCAAGCAACATTTTTGTTGAAAGGATTTTTTAGGAGGCCCTGACAAAAATCTAACATGCCTGAAAGATGAGACAAGATGATGAAGAAGGCAGCGTGTGTGATAATGTTTGAAATACACTAAACAAACATTCACTTTTTATTGTTTTTTGATAAAATTGTTTTTACTTAAAAAATAATTTGAAATAATTATGCAATAGAACATTAGTATAGAGACAAGTTTTCAAGTTGTAGCGTCTTGATTCTCTAAATGGTTGGCTGAATAGTCAATTTAAAATGTTGACCTAATTTGTTAACCTAATAAGTTTATATTATTGAATTAAATAAAAGATATCGATTTTATCGGGGCTCAATACCAATTCAATTGTCATGATTAATTAATTCAACAAATCAATTTAACATTTTTAATTCCAAATAACATTTTCTTCTTGCAAATGGTATTGTGATTAAAAAACTCTAATTAGATTAACAAAAATATGTAATTGAGTGACATTAAAGTTAAACATGAATAACTTAACTTTATTCCGTGAATATGTTTAATTAGGTTAATGATTAAAAAAACTCTAGTTTTTTGACATTTTATAAAATGATTTTTGAGTTAGTTTGATATAGATATGGATGGCAAAAAATAAACTCCAACCATCGTAAGTTTGAACTTTGTAACTCTTTAGAGTCAAATCATAAAAAATTTATTCTTCATGAATTTTCTAATTTTAACGTAGACAGTCTATATTTGACCAAACTAGAAAAATAATTAACCAATGTACATATAAATTTGACTCGAATAATTAGAAAAAAAAAAGATGTGGATGATCCGTTAACGGTCAAATTCTATTGCCGTAATCATGAGAGGGTTTTTTTATTGACAGTTGTATTTGACTAAATTAAAAAAATGATTAACCAAGGTATATATTAATGGACTCGAATAATTTAAAAAAAAGAGATATGGATGATCCGTTAACGGTCGAATTCTATTGCCGTAATCATGAGAGGGTTTTTTATTGACAGTTGTATGATAAGATGTTTTTGTCTTTTTGCCCAAGAAAATTTAAATTATGCATATGCAATTGTCAAAAGTTTTCTACCTAATGAGCCGTTAAAGCTTTAGGACCGTTGAGTTCTGTTAAAAAGAAAATTCTTTTAATTTTATTTAAACATAAATCACCACAACATATAATAAGGAGATCCACTTGTAAAAAGTCTTTATAAATTAACTAGTTATTGATTGTGTCCGAAAACACAGAATAATAAAAAATAAATATTTATTTATATTTATATTCAAAATCAAATCACAAACATAAAGAAGAGATAAAATAATTTAAATATCGGTTTATAGTGGAGGTGAGAGGTGGTGGGCGATAGTGGTGGTGGTAAGAGACGGTGATAGATGTGGTAGTGACAATGACTGTGGCGGTGGCGGCGGTGGTATAGGCGGCGGCAGTGGGAGTGGTGGTAGAAATAGTGGTGGGGCGGCTTCAAATACTATTTTTTTTTTAAAAGTATTTCTGATAAATAATTTCTAAAAATAATTTTAAAAAGTCACTTCAAACACATCCTTAGAGGCATATTTTTTCTATTAAATTTAAGGTATTAATATTAGCCGTTAGATTAACTTTAAAGTAAAATTTAAAGCGATCTCAACTGCAAATAGTAAAAGTCATTTTGTTTATCTTTTGAGATTTGAATTGTAAGCTACTTTATTATATAAATGGTGGGTAATTTATAAATTAATGGTGGGTAATATATCTTCAAGTGAAATTAAAAATAAAGATATATTAAAAAGAATTTAAATTTGTAATTTAGTTATCGGTCTTAAATATTTTTTCGAATCAATTATATTTTTTTTCTTCGCCTGCTTTATCCTCCCATCTAGTTAAAAAATGTTGGGTCTTGTATAGTATTTTTTTAAAAAAACTTTTTTTGATGATAGATTATTCATGATGAATTTTAATGAAATTCATTATATATATATATAGCAATGCTATATAGACTTAAAAATTTGACTTAAAAATTTGACTTGATAATCTCAACCATTGATTTCACTGTGTGTCTCAGCATTTATTGAGACCCACTACCTATTCAATGATTGAGATTATCAAGTCTAATTTTTAAGTCTATGCAGCATTGCTCATATATATATATATATATATATATATATAGAGGTAGAACTTTACTGATTTATCACCAGTGATCTATTATTTAAAGAACTTATCCACCTCCAATGACAGATTCTCCGGGATTGACTATGGTATCAAATTTAAGTGGTAAAAATATTAAAAAATGTTGTAAAGATACACACAAATGTAATAAATAATTCACAAAAGTGATAATGTTTTTGTACATAAGAAAAGTGGGAAAAATAATTACCACAATTGTGATAAAAATATCTACAATTTTTTATTTTTTTATTGTAAAATAACTCATAAAAGTTATAAAAATATCCTTTAAAATAATAAATTTTGGAGGTATAGAATTAAATTTTTTTTTGACAATACCATGGTCCAATCCTAGATTCTCATGTTTGAAAGTGAAATAAACCACAGACATCATTACAACCGTCATATGACAACTGAACAGACTATGGGTTGTATTCTTGTCATAGCATAGCACTGTGATACAGTGCCAAATTGTCTGAGACTTTTGTTTAGAAAAATTTATTTTGCTTCATCATCGTTGTTATCTAAGTTCCCTTCGAGCATCATCAGGCTGGATTCAAATTGTTTCAATCTTTTGCCCAGAAAATTTTGTCAGAACCCTTACCAAGTTTCCTTTTGTTCTACTGATGCCCTTGGTAAATCCAATTTTAGTAAGGCATTTACTTTTGAAGTTCAGGTGTTTGATGTAATGTTTTAATATGAACTATTAGCTGGGTATGTGTTCACATGCCCAATTGATATAATCTCGTTTGGGTTTTTGAATTGATAGCTAGGAACTTCCTCGATGGCTTGGTTTGTGATCATTATTTCAGGGATGCTTGTCTGGTTTGCTTCTCTCTGCAAAATTATTCATGCATCATGGTCACCTTCCAAGGCAACATTCTTAAAATAGTACTGGTAATCTGCGTGCAGTTGACGCGACACAAATGAACATAATAGCCTAAGTAATGCTATGTACTAACTATATTCACAGGTTTGTATTGACAGGTAAACCGACATCTCCTACATTACATAAGCATGCAAAAGCAAGGGAGGAAAACAATTCCACCCTTGTAAATGGTCGACTGTCGTCAAGCTTTCACTGACGGCGAATGGACTGAACTTAGGTTGTACTTTGATCACCCCAAGCCTTGAGCATCATAGTCATATCTATTCTCACTAGGAAAACTTTTGATTGCTGTTGGAAGGACAGGTTGTCCCTGACTGTGACTACCTCTTCCGGTTATCACTAGTAAGGATTTTCGTCTTTGCCTAAGTGACGCTGATACTTGAGATTTGAGATTCAATCATTTGCAAGTGCTCCCCTACGGCTTGAAGTCCAACTTCCACATGTTATTACGGTTCTTGATCGTAAGAATTTCTTTAGCTGCCTTCGCACGAAGTATCTCACCGGCCATTTGTTCTACCTGAACCACAACTCTTGGGCAGAAATATGGTCCCTTTTAGGTAAGCATCCCAGGATGCTTTCGAACGTAGGAATGCAAACTTCATCATTTTTATTGCATATTTTTGCCGTATCAATTAAATATCATTACCTCCCTCCTAATTAGGCTCTATTAAATTTTCAGTCTTCGATATGGTAATTTTGCCTTTTGATTCTCATCGTCATCGTTATTATGATTTCTTGTGTTTGAACTTTTATCAATATTGTTATTTAAACATGTTGTAAGGTTCCTGTCAATACAATAATCAAATATTCCCAAATTTTGATCATATATGGATTATTACCCATATTGTTTTGTTGTTGGTGATTAACGTGGAACGAAACCCATCAGAAGGGTTCGGATTCCACCATCATCTTTGAACTTTGGTGTTAAATTTTCCTGGGTATAGAGTGTCAAAAAAAAAACCCTAATGCTACCTCATGTTCTTTCTTTGCAAACCAGAATATTTGATTGTGTGGTTAAAATCCAAGATTTCAAGGAGTTTAAGAGATTACAAAGACTAGAAGATATGTTGCTTGAGTGTTCCATTTGAAATGGAAAACTAAATTAAGAACCTTCCAAGTGTACTGTGTTAACAGATGGGGAAGGAACGAAGAAGGAGGGTAAGAGCTATGGTACTACCGTCTCAAAAATAATTTAGACCATTAATTTTAATTTGAGTCCGATACAAAGCAAACTTAAAACTCAAATTCCCAATAAATGGACCCCAATAATAACAAGAGTATATACCCTGTTCAAAAGAGACATAATACCATATTCAAAACACGCACACATACGCCCCACTCTGTCCTGTTTGAATATTTAATAAAAAATTATATTTAAACCTTCTAAAGTTTGTCACTTAATCACTCAGATTCCTTAATATTTAAAATATTACACACAGACTCTTTAAGGTTTATACGTGCATAACACTTATATTGTTATAAATATATGTTAATAAATTATACTTATACCCCTAAAGTTTATGTGTATATAATACTTAGACCCTTTAAGTCTAAAATATTATATTTAGACCAAAAATATTCCAATCAAATATTAAATATTAAATATTTTAAATTTTACAACCAAAATTCATGTTCTATTATATCATTTATTAAAATAAAATCAAAAATAAAAATTCATTTTTTTCTTACAAAATTGTAATTAGTATACAATTATGTTATCTATTAGAATTTAATTTAGTCGTTTAAAATACCAAATTAAAATATCAAACTATCTCAATTAAATCTAAAAGATATTGTGTTCATTACAATTTGATTCTTTGTTTAATTTTTTAGTTTGTTCTTATAGACAATATAAATATATACTATGTTTTTTTTAAAAAAAATAAATTTTTATTTTTGATTTTATTTCAATAAATGACATAATAGAACATGAATTTTGGATGTAAAATTCATATTTTATTATGAATGACTTAGACCCATTATTTGTTTTTTTTTAGTTTTATTCCAATAGATAGTATAATTATATACTAATTATGATTTTTTTTTTAAAAATTAATTTTTTATTTTTATTTTTATTTCAATAAATGACATAATAGAACATGAATTTTGGATGTAAAATTCATGTTTTATTATGAATGACTTAGACCCATTATTTGATTTTTTTTAGTTTTATTCCAATAGATAGTATAATTATATACTAATTATGATTTTTTTTAAAAAAAATTAATTTTTTATTTTTATTTTTATTTCAACAAATGATACAATAGAACATGAATTTTGACTGTAAAATTTAAAATATTTTATATTTTATATATGATTGGACTATTTTTTGTCTAACTATAATATTATAAACTTAAAGGGTCTAAGTGTTATATATTCGCAAACTTTAGAGGAGTCTAAGTATAATTTATTAACGGATATATTTATAATATGAGTCTAAGTGTTACATGCGTACAAACCTCAAGAGATCCGAATATAATTCTCCTAATATTTAAATGTGTATCTGTTTGTGTAAATATTTAAATGTGATCATTTTGTTGTCGAACCACGGCCGCAAAAGCCAAAATTTTCTCCACCCCACTCTGCCCTGTTTAATATGTTCGGAGCTAGACATTCAAGACAATGAAGAATGAAGGATTTGATGCAACCCACTTTCCTCTGTAGCCCACAAACAACAGAAGTGTAAAAAAAATAACAATTTGGTATAGTGACAAAAAACACATTCCAATTTGCACAACATCAATACAATCAATTGATCAAATATCCAAAACTCCTCCAAACAAGCATCACCCAAATCAAACCAAACACCAAAAAAAATCAAATCGAAATACAAGTGGTGCGCACACAAGGAATTCCGTCAAAGTTAATTGCGAATTTGGATAGAATGGTCATATTGACACAAATTATATACTTCAAGAACTAAATTGACACAAAACATAGTTTACAAGCTTAATTAATACAAATGATATACTTCAAGGGCCAAATAAATAATTAACTCTAGGGGGGTTCAAATTTTTAACTACTCGCAATTTTCTACCCTACCTGAACCTACCCAACCTTATTGATCGGTTAACTGAAAAAATCAGGTAAAAATGCACAAAAATTTTTGGTCTTCTGATTAAATCGGGTAGGAATACAGAATACTCATTAAATTTTCGTTTTCCTACCCTACCCTAATGATATATTATTTGTGGTAATCTATTGAATCAGTTATGATTTTTGATGTATTTCATATGATTTAAACATAAAATAGTTGTTATTGTTGATGTTTATACATTTGGCTTTCTTGTGTTTTATTGTAATTGTTTTAAGTTTTAATGATATTAGTTTATTGTGTTGTTAAATTGATTCAAGTTATTTAATTGAATTATTACAATGATTTAAAAATTAATAATTATAAAACGTGTTCATCCGATTTCCTACCCAACTTTCTATCTGATTAATTTAGACAGAATTCGGAAAGGAATATTACACTTGATTGGATAAAGTAGACCAAAAAAAAAAATTCTTTCACAAAATATCAGGTAGGAAAATAAAAGATCATATTTTCCACCCACGTGGTAGGTTGAACACCCCTAGTTAACTCAATGATTAAGTACATTCTCATTAATTTAATTTTTCAGCTTTTGAAATAAAATTAATCAAGGGATAAATATCCTAAATAGCCTTGACACTATGATGTCATAAAATTTTAAATTATCTCAATTTTAATGCTTGAACTTCTAAAGTCATTCCATTCAATCACTTTCCATACATTTAAAAGTGAAAATAAACCATTTTTCTCTCCTGAGAAACACGTACTTCTGTTATGGGCAAAATAGAGATGTAAAATCTAAAAAATCTCATTATAGATCATTCTCGCATTTAAAGACTCAATATCAAATCTCAGAGACCTAGCAATAGCAAATGGTATTTAACTCTTTAAACAGTAGCCCATGATTCTGAAAATGGGAAAAGAAAGATGCGCTTTTAACGCCAAAAATGGAGGATGGAAGGGGATGCTTGAAGTTTAGGGGACAAATTGATACAATTAAAAGTTGGGTTAATCTCAAATTACATTGATGATTCGAATTTTAATTTGTACTCTTAAAGATCAAAAATTTTAATTTAGACCCCCAAAGATAGAAATCTGTTTCAATATGCACCTCAAACTAACAGTCATCGCCTATTGGTTTGCTATTGATAAATTACACCTACACTTCCTCATACTTATCACTTAATCATTTAGACACCTTATATTTGAAATATTAAACCTACATCCTTTTAGTATCCAAATATGATTAAAAATGTTCCTCCAATTGGGCATCCAAATAATTTTGTTTAAATGATGTATTGCATTGGATATAAAGAACGTTATATAAATACATGCATTATATTGGACATTCAAATAATAAGCTTAATTTTGAATTTTAAAGTAAACGGATCCACAAAATAAAAGGTACTATAAAAATTATAATATTTTTATTAAGATAAAATAATATTTTTTAATAGTTATATTAACAGATATCAACGACAAATAGTTACGTGTTACATGTGCAAGAATGTCAAGAGGTGTACGAGTAATATTCTAAATGTGAGGGGGTCCAAATGATTAAGTGACAAGTATGAGGGGATTTAAAAATAATTTATTCATTTAGTTTTAGACGACAAACTACGACTGTTAGTTTCAGGTATGCATTAATACAAATTTCTATCTTTGAATATATAAATTGAGATTTTGATCTTTGAGGTTGCGAATTGAGATTCAAACAATCTTTTCGAAGTGTAATTTGTGATTAACCCTTAAAATTTTATGGGTTATTTTAAATTAGAGTTGTTATTTAAAAATCAATTATATTATTCATCTCTCTCCTTAAGATTAAGAATGACAATTTTTGACACAAAACAAAGAGATTAATAAGTTAAGGTTAATCATTTCTTAAAACAAAGTCGTAAAGGACACAACTCATTAACACGAATAATAAATAGATTGGATTAGTGTTAAACAAGAATAACACAAAATTGACACGAATAACACATTTAATTAGTATTGTAATATTAAAATGTCAATTATTTATTATTTTTTTATCAAATATTGACATAATTATTGTACCAAAAAAAGATAATTTTAGTCATTTTTATTGATATGTTTATTAAGTTAATTTTTATTTATAAAAAAGTATAAGTATTAAGTCAATTAAGTGATAATAAAAAATTAGGGCATTAAATCTTTTCGTCTTCGCAGCTTGGTCTTCTCAACTGGTTAAAAATTTTGCAGTTCCGTCTGATTTTAAGGCGACTAGAGGAATCGGAGAGTGTCATCGTGATTCTATTGCTATGGTAGAATGAAACAACTTCTTATACTAACAATTCAGGTACATTTCTTTCTTCTCCACCCCATCTTTATTAATAAGAAAGGACCTAATATGAACCTATTTTTATTTTAAAATTTAATTTAATTTAATTTATTTGAAAAAACGCTAACGGCTCAAATTTAATCTATTTTTAGTTTAATAACCTTGATTTCATCTTCATTATTCTAAGTTAATTCAAAGCCGGACAATGCATTCCACACAAACAACGTATTCCGCCCAAACTTTTTGCACAGTGTCCAACTCAATTGTCGGACAGAAAACTCCCCAAGTGCACAACGTCTTTCTTCTTCTTCTTCTTCTTCTTCTTCTCCTGTCTGTCCGTCTCCTCCGTTGCGAGCTCTCTCTTCCCTCTCACGCTTCACCGGCCACCCCACCGACCCAGGTAAGCTCTCCTCTCTCTCTCTCTCTCTCTCTCTCCCCTCTGTTTCTCACCTCCCTTTCTACACACGCACACACAGTCACACACACGCACAGAGTCGAATAATCTAGGGTTTTGAATTGGGTGTTAATTTAGGGTTTTGAAATTGGGTGTTAATTCATCTCCCCTTTCTGTTTTCCTCTATCTCTTTTGTCTCCACCGCCTCTGCCACACCATGCCATTGCCCATGTCCCACCGTAGACCCACCAAACCCACCCCACAGCCCACGAAACCATACCAAAATAGCCGAATTAGCACTAATTTTTAATTTGTAATTCTATTTAAATCAGATCAGTGTGTGTTCTTTGTTAGAAGAGAAAGTTTGTTTCTTGGTGGACTGTTAATCTACAGAGTTAAAAATCAGTCCTTTACCCTTCTGGTTTCTAAATGCTTCACATACTTCCACCGACTTGGAGATTTTATTCACATACTTCCACCGGTTTTTTCTGCTGTTGAATGGGAGTTAATTTTCCGGGAAAATCATGGCCATGGGAAAGTCGTTCAAGGATTCTCTTAAAGCTCTCGAAGCTGATATTCAGCTTGCCAATACTCTGTAAATCTCTCTCTCTCTCTGATTTTTTTCCCTCTGTTTTTTCTATCTCTGAATTGAATGTTGTTGTAAAGCTTTATTATCCTTGCTTTTTTTTTTCCCGGCTTTGTTTTGGGCTGATGATCATGGGAAATTAGTTACCAGTACTTTCTAAATCTACCTCTTTATCTCTTTCTAAATCCACCTCTTTGTCTCTGATTTTTTTTCCTCTTTTTTTTTAATCTCTGATTGAAAGTTGTTGTGAAGCTTTGTCATTAATTTTTTTGTGCTTTATTCGACTCAGAAGCATGAGAAATCTGTTGGGGAGCTCTTATTCTATGTCGTTTTAAATTCCATAATATTTGTATATGCATTAATTCATGTGATGTTGATGAGTTCTTTGACATTTCCACCTATCTTAACACTTCTGAATGGGTTAGTAGATTCCTTGAATCCGAGGATGGTTTATGTGAATTATGATCATGAATTAATTCTGAACTTTGTCCTGTCAATAAGTTTGATGCTTGAGTTGTAGAAGTAGACAATGAATGAGCCAATGGGGCTAATTTCATCCCATGTGTTTCTATGTTACACAGTTGCAATTGTCTTGATTACAATGAATAATTAGAATTCTATTTCTATGTTACACGGTTGCAATTGTCTTGATTACTAAGTTGTGCTAACAACCATCTCAATGTATCTTTTTCACTTCATCTGCATAGTAGTTGGATATCAAGAACTCATCCACTATTTTTTTTTTAAGAAATGAGATTTGTATTCATGTTGAAGTTGTTTTTATTTATTTATTTCTTTTACTTTATATTTCTTTATTTTATTCCCTCGATTTCGTAGCTGCATCAACATTGACGCAAAATAAACGGATGGTTAAACTGTAATTTTTTTTTTTTTTTTTATGACTAAGGTATCGTAAAATAAGAAATGTGTGTGATTTCATGTGGGTTTATGTGTTAAAAGTTTGTTGTTTGGTAGTACTTTCATTAGTGGGTCTATGTTGTGGTAGTTAGTAAATCTTTTTATTAAGGCAGGATTATGGTTGGTGAGTGCGATGACTTTGGGGTTCTGTCAAAAATTAGTGACCCCAATTAATTTCAACAAGGTTGAAAATCAACCAGCGTTTGAGTTTCAACTTTGTTTAGTGGATTTTAATTTTTTAATTGACGATTATTTGGCTTATACAGGGTGAATGAATGTACTCAGTTATTCATATTAGCTTAAGTTTGGTGTTAGTTCAGTTTATATTTGTATCTTATTCATTTTGGTATTAGATATTTGGGTCATTATATTGCGGCACTTGATAAATAGTGGTAACAACAATATGTGATGTGATGAGATTATTTATGCAAGATAGTTTTTATTTACATAGAGGTTTGATTATGAATTGTGTACTGGATCATGTTTTTCAAGAGAACTTTGTCGAATATTTTTTTTAAATAACAGATTGTTTATATTAACTATTAAAATTTTGTTTGTTGCACCAACTATTTTGATATGAGATTCATATGTGTAGTTATAATTACATGTAATATGTTATTGGTAGTAATGTTACTGAATAGATGATTGAATATTTAAATAGTGGATCATTGTGTAATGAAAGATATATTTCTCAATGTTCTCAGCGCAAAGTTATTTGATATGCCTTTTAATTGATCATAGTCTTTTTTTATTATTCCGTGCCTTTAGGCACAAGTAATTACTAGTTCTAACCCTATGCTTGGCACTGTGTGTGAGACAGTTTTTGTAGTTCAGTCCAATTGCAATGGTCAATCCTACACTTTTGTTTGAGCAATACATTGGACTCATAATCCAGTTTGTGATTTATCCTTGTTTATATGATTATATCAGGTTACTTTAGGGCTTGGTGATGCCAGATTCCTTATTCAATCCAAGAAATTGGGAATGATTCTAGTTCATATGTGTCGCTTATAGAACAAAAAAAACAAAAATATGGGCTGTCTTCTTGTCATTGCACTGTGATATTGTGCCAAATTTTCTGAGACTTTTGTTTAGGAAAAATTATTTCGATTCACCGTTGTTGATATCTAATTTTTGAATCTTTGCCTAGAAAATTTTGTCAGAACCCTTACCAGTTTCCTTTTGTTCTAGTGATGCCCTTGAACCAACCAGTCCTAGCAATAAATCCAATTTTAGCAAGGCATTTAATTTTGAAGTCCAGGTGTTTGATGTAATGTTTCTCTAAAACTATTAGCTGGGTAACTGTTTTAATATGATCTCTCTCTGATGTTAATTATGGGTTTTTTCGTCACTGATTGCTGTAATATTATGCATATATTATGGTGAAGAGTATGGTCAGTCTTAATTCTTGATATTCACATGCTCAATTGATATAATCTCATTTGGGTTATTGTATTGATAGCTAAAGAATTGTGTGGTCTAATCTGTTGTAGAAGCTTGCTCGATGGCATGGTTCATGATCATTGTTTCAGGGATGCTTGTCTGGTTGGCCTCTCTCTGCAAAATTCTTCATGCATCATGGTCACCTTCTAAGGCAACATTCTTAAATAGCACTGGTAGGTAATCTGTTACATGCTTGTTTGTGTATTTGATTTGTATAGATGAGTTTGTTGGTTATGCATAATACCACATTTTCTATCAAATATCAGGTGGAGCTCTTCATAGGAAAAATGTGTTGCTGGTTATATCCCATCCTGATGATGAGTCTATGTACGCTTGAAAATCCAAAAATGTGTTGCTAAACTCCTAGTTATGCAGTTGTTAATGTTACAAAATGATTTAAACTGACCTTTGCAATTTGTTTTTTTTTCTTTTTTTGTTGTTGTGTGCCATTGAAAATGTGAAACTACATTCATAGTTCTTAGTATTTCCTTGCATCTTTTTGGGCCTTCGTAATTGCATGTACATGGGCTGGACTACTTGTCCACCTTTGCTTGGACAATATAATTTTTACATATCAAAAATAAAAGTTTATGTATGAATGTTTTCTAGATACAGCTCCATATAACAACACTTTAGAGAAAGCTTGAACACTTTTAGCTAGAGTGTTGATCTTAAATTTTTGTACTCATAATCATGTAGTTTTCCCTTGTTATAGCCATGGTTTTGGAAGGCCATCCAATGGCCATGATCAGCACCTTAATATGCATGAAAGAAATTCTTTTTTGGTTAACTTAACGTAATTATGAGTGCTGTTCAGGAAAACTAGCATGTCTGTTGATAGGAACCATGTTGTTGGACGGTGACTTACGGAGTCCGTGAATACTACACCTATTTTAAAAATATATCAGGCATTTTTAATGAGGTCAGTTTGCTATCTGATTTAGTTATTATAAAAACCTTTGTTCATTTATGCAGGTTCTTTAGTCCAACAATTAATTACTTGACTTCAAGGGGGCATAATCTTCACATACTGTGCTTATCAACCGGTAATATGCTGTTATTGATTCATGAAAATCGTAGAATACATGTCCATTTAGATGTTTCTTTTTTGTACAAGTAACTTTGCCTGTAGAATGAGCTAGCATCATTGTATAAGTTAAACAATTAGTGTATATGATAATGAATGAATTAATATATATTATTCATCCTTTAAGAAAACATTATATTAGTAGGCCCTAAAGAGGGGCCAGAACTCATTCCATTGTCCCTCCTTGCCCAATGTGCATGGTTTGGTAGGCTATTGTGCATCTGGAGTTTATGTTTTATCCATGTATCAAAAGGGTGCCATTAGGAAAAAAATTAAAATTGAGAGACTACTCCACCCTATAAGCTAGTTTGGTATAATACTGCGAGTTGTTTGGCCTTTACTCAATTAAAAAAAGGTTGTAGTTCCTGTTAAAGCATTCCTTTAGCCTGATTCACTATGGCCTTAAGGGTTCAAAAAATGAAAAGGGATTGTCATAAATAAATGCAAAATTAATTGGAAAGATTGAGGGTACCCTATTTTGAATTCTAAAGCATTACCTTATGCGAGCATCCATAGTTGACACTGAGTGGAGAAGCCCAAATGGCTCATATATACAATAACAGTGTGGGATTACTTCTAACATAGCCCTTTGCATGCATCTCCAACTAGTAGATGGACAGACAACAAAAAATTAAAAATACTATCAATGTGCAGAATACTTGAGTGAAAATACAAACATAACCATTTAAGTGGATTATGGGAAAACAGTTGATTGAGGCCTGACCCCACTTTGATTCGTCAAGTGTCCAATCCAAAACCAATTGAAAGGAGCAGCGGCATCCTATTTGGTTTTATAGGATCTACCTCATGCTAGAACCCACGAGGCCACAACTATCAAAACCGCCTAGTAATGAGTTTAGAGATCCACAAAACTCATATCCTTGTTTTGCTGACCTTGTAATACCAATGTGGTATATGCTCTGACAGTTTTTATTGATGTTTACTGTTTTTTTACTGGATGTGGTCATTTTCTGCTCAGACTACATGAAGTGGATGTTGTTTCGACTGGACTGATACTATGTGCTTAGATGATGCCCAAAGCACAGAGCAACGCTGCAAGAATAAGAGCAAGGCTGGAAATGCCGGCATGTGGGATTTAGGTTTGAGATACCTAAGTTGAGAGAGTATTTAGATTGTCTATGTCATTTAACAATGTTTTAATGCTATGCAAAGAGGATTCTTACCTATCAGCAAATGTTCACACCACAATCTGTGCACAGATATAATAAGCATGGACTCAGTTGTGGTCAAGTGACAAAAGAAGTTGAATACACATATCATTTCAGTTGGTTTCACATTCTTCCTGAAAATAAAGTTGGTTTCAAATTCTGTTTGTATTTCTGTTATCTCCTCCTCTTCTTAATTATCCATAATTATGTGTATGTGGTACAATTTTCAGTATTTTATTTGTTTATACCATTTATTACTTTGAGGTCATTTATCAATGGAAAAATTATGGCTAGGTGATTCACAACGTACACAAAAGTATATCGGTAATCTGTATGTGCAAATTAGTTGCCAATTATGTGGGATGCAATTTCCTACTTCACAGGACATGTAAGAATAAGGTGGAAATTTTCTTACATTCATTTTACATCGCTTCCCTAACATACATGTTATGTAGGCAATGCAGATGGAATGGGAAACATTAGAAAAGAAGAGCTCTATCTGGCTTCTGCAATTCTCAAGGTGCTATATTATTTGACACATTTCATAACCTGCCTGTTATAATGCTGATTACATGAATACCAAGCCTTTTTTCCACGTCCATGCCTGCCTTGTTTTCTATGCTAGTGATTCTTGTCAGGGTGAATCTCAGAAAGGATGTCACCTTGGTATTTATCGAGATTTGAATGTATTTATGTAGGTTCCACTCCAACAAGTAAAGATCCTGGACCATACAGATTTGCAGGTTCTTTCTGAAGTCTCCCATGTATAACTACACTTTGAGACAAAAGTTTTGACATAATTTGGTTTTAATTAGTAGGACGGTTTTGGCAAAGTGTGGAACTGCAACTTAGTGGCAAGGATCATTGAAGAGGAAATTCATACTCGAGAAATTGAAGTGGTAAGATCCGGTTATAGCAATCATCTATGTTTTTCTTTTCCATAGTTTTTTGTCCAGTTCTCCTGTCTAGTAAAATATGTTTAAAAATGATGAAATTATATTTGAATAAGAGTGGTGTAATTTTTGGTGTTTTAACATTGCTGCGACTAGCTTCTAGTCCTGTGCAGCACACTATCCAACAAAACCTGCCTATGTGGTTTTTCCATCAATTTCTCTATTGTTGTGCTTCAGGTCATTACTTTCGATAACTATGGCGTTTCAGGTCATTGCAATCATTGCGATGTGAATCGCGGGGTGCGGTAAGTTGATTTTGACTTTTTAGGCATTCTTTTCGTAAACATTTGACTTAGTTTTTTTAAGGCATTCTTTTTTTCCTTCAATCATACTCAACCTTATCCATTTCTGGTCCTTAAAAATAAAAATTTCTGTTTATTTTCCTTATTATCTGCCACATCATGGTTCCAAGTATCAAGTGATATTGATACAACTTAGTCAGTTTGTATCCAACTTAGAACCATCCTATAGGTGCCGTTCCACAACCATGTATACCACAGCGATATTGAGACTTGGCCAAGTCATTTGAGACGCCTTCAGGTCAACCCCTAGTCATTTGAGTTATCATTTCTGATAACGTTTATTGAAGCAACAATATGAACTAAATCTCTAGTTGTTTCACCTTATTCTTTTATGTAGCATTAGAAGTGTTATCATCTGATACTGTTTTGTGACATTGCAACCGAAGTTTCTAAAAACCCTTTTTGAGGCGATGACTAATATCGCGATCTTGAACCATGTGCTAGATATTTGATTGTTAAGGTGAAAATTGAGTTTTTTAATATTTTGGGAAAATTAAGTGATCACTTAATAATGGATTTTTTTTTTTGTTTGTTTGTTTGATTTATGGCATGGATTGATTGGTATTTCTCTCCCTCTCCCTCTCGCTCTCTGATCTGGCGTGTTTGTGTGGTAGGAGTTGGGTGTGTCTATGTTTTATTTTGAGGTCTAACGAGAATAATAGCGTTGAGGGGGTTATAATTGTGACGCACATCCAGTTCTGCATTTTGTTTACCAGTTCAGGAAGGTTTAGTGCAAAAGTTCTAAGTAGATGGGGTTCATCTATAACTGTGGTCGAGTACCAGTCCTTAAAAATAAAAACTCGAGCAGGAACTTGGAATATTGTTTTTGATTGCTAAATTATATGAGCATTTTCTGGTGACCATGGTTTGACATATAAAAGTAATACGGATTTTACAACTGACAAGTCAAAATTTTGTAGCTTTAGGAAATTGCAATCCTGTCTGAAATTATATCTCCATTGACCACTTGTGCAATTCCCGCTACAGGTTTTTGGTTTGCTGACTTAGTTCTTCATTTTACTTGTGTAGTGTCTTATAGTGCACTACTGTTTACATGAGGAAAGGAAATGGGTAATTGAAAATATGAGTATGTCAACTTTCTGTCTGAACTGGCAGTTGGCATGTGGAGTTATTATGGCTCCATGCAATTAGATACTCCTAGTGGTTGGCAGTATCAGCAGCTGATAGTTTTGTATCTGCATAAATTTACTTGGTTTTTTTTAAGGCAAAGCCTGAGCAAAAAAGGAAGTAGCTGTATGATACTCTGAAATTTTCCTATTATCAATGAGCAAATAGTGGCGATACTAGATTGAAAATTGTACCAACTTCCAGTTTCTAAAGCCAAATGGCTGTGCATACTCCTATAAGTTTTGGAATATAATTTTACTGCATGGATAGAATATAAGTAAGGTGGTAGCAGTTCAATATGTTATGAAATTGGTTTGACTTTTTTTTTTTCTAAAAAAATTTAAGCAGGAGGCTCTTGCATGATACGTCACAGATAAATGTTGAAGCTTGGGAGCTTGTACGTATTCTCTCCATAGTCCTTTTAACATGTTTTACATGTGCATGTCAATGGCTTAGATGTATGTTGACATGTTGTTGAACAAATCATGAGGTCTTGAACCACCCTTTCTTAATCTTCTAACTAAATGTCTCCAAAAATTTACAGCACAGCAACCTTGTTTATGCTGAACTGCCGGATGACATGTCTTCTTGTTTAAATACTGTAGATAAGTTAAAAAATAAATGAACTGGTTGGGAAATTCTTACATTGTGGTATTTAGTTTTCAAACAAAAGGTGAAGAATCTGAAGCGGAATTTTTAGGTTCATATAAAATTTATCATTAGCCTGAATGCTAAAGTCATGAATATTGTTTTCACAATCCTCAGGTCAGTACTAACATTTTACGCAAGTACAGTGGGCCAGTTGATATCTGGTTGTCCATCTTGTATGCCATGCATTATCCAAATGGGCAGCTTCATTGCTTGCTAAACGAACATCCCCGCAAAAGCTATGTTGCAATGGCACAACACACAAGCCAGTGGGTTTGGTATGTTTGCTTATGCTTTCTTCTTTTATTCAAAAAGGAAAACATATGGCAATAAATATTGAACCTTTTCCATTTTGTTATTTTATATTTTAATGTGATAAACAATTGGCTGCATACTAGTTGTCAAACTCATACCTAGTTTTTATGCTTTTTCTTTTGTCTTGCAAAGTCTTTTGCATCGATCATCATTCACATCCATGGCACAGATTTTGTATGCACCGCTTAAATAAAGCATCTCATACGAACTGGTTCACAGTTTATTGTCTCTTTTAAGTGAATGTTGGATTCCGTTGTGCAGGTTCCGGAAGCTTTTTGTATCATTTTCCAGTTACACTTACGTGAACACGCTTAGGAAGATCAACAAGTAGTTGTCAGGTTGTAGATAAATCTTGTTCTTTCAACTTGAATATCATATTTCGTCTAAATCTTTTGCTCCGTGCTCGGGGATACGCACCATCACTATTTTCTTGGCCTTCAATTGTCCATATTTTCTCCAGACAAAATAAACTGTTGTCAGGATAAACAAGTAGGTACATGCGAGTTTATAGACAGTTGGAAGAAAAATGGCTCTTGCTATCCTTCTCGACTGCTTTTATTTGTTGAAATATTTTGTCTCACATTCTCTTTTTTTGTGTCTCAGGTACTTGATTCAATCTGCGGCCTTTCATTTCTTTTGTGTAACCAATCTATTAACATGTCTCAAAAACAGAAAAGGATCTGCAATCAATGATAGGAGTCGGGATCTGGGAGAGCAGACACTGCAATCAATAGAGCTGCTGCAGTTGAATATAGGCAATGATCTTGACTAAGAAAGGTTGTCTATATTACATCACTGACAACAAAATATAAGACTCTAAATTGTTATAAACTCGAGATTTGTATAGGACCAAGGTCTGTGAATGCTGAGATGACTATTGTTTGCTATGTATACATACTATGTACAATTCCTTTTTGATGGCTTGATACTTGAGAGCAAGTTTCTTCTCTCTGATTTAGCTAATATGTCTGTACTCTGTCAATTCTGCAGCGGTGTGTGTGTGATTTCAGGCTTCGAGCTTAGCAAAAGAAGATACTATTTCAGAATTATTGTATGTCAGGGTCTTGGGTTAAGGTTTTAGTTATTGATTTATAACATTTGTTCATTCCATGTCTTAACAGTTTTTGTGCAGAATTGTAGTTTCATCAACTCTCAAGTTATCTACATCTTTTATAAATTGTCAAGATTGTTCTTCAAAGCGATCCTCTCACACTCTTCAATATCCTATCTTCTGTTCTTAAACTTCCTTTCGGATAGAATATAGCAAGTTAAGACTCGGTTGCTGCGGTTATTTCAGTTTGTGCCAAATAATTCCTTTTGGATAGAATTATTGTAAGACTGGGTAGCTTTTACTGCGGTCCGTTTGGGGTATGAACTTGGTTACGAGAAAATTGTGCTTGAAGGAGATTCCAAAGTTGTTGTTGATGCTATACAGAACAAGCTAGTGGATTTATCGGAGATAAGGAATGTTGTGGAACAAATTTAGGCTTATGAGATTACTCTTGATTCCTGTTCAGTATCTTGGACTCGTAGGGAAGGAAATGACTTCCTCAATTGTCAAGCTAAATTCATGATAAATTGTAGTACCCCAACTTTGTGGATGGAGGAGGAGATTTCCTCTTTTCTGTTGTCTTTCCTCTATCAAGATGTAATAGTTTCTTGTTAAAGAAATATATATCGTTTTACTTCAAAAAAAAATAATAATAATACAAGCCTGTCCTTATTTATTTATTTTTAACAAAAATAATTTGAGAATAATTACAAGTAAATTTTTTAATATTTTCATAACGATAACAATAATAGAAACATTATGTAATTTTGTGTATTATTATACAAATATTCTCTTCTTAGATTGTGCTGGAAGGTCACGTGATTAGGCCTGTCCGTGAATTAAATTGGGAATTGATATTCAAGTTAAATTCAAATTTGAATTAAAAACTCAAATTCAAATTTAACTTGAATATAAAATAAATTCTACTTTCACAATCTATATTTGTTTGCACTAAAACTCAAATATCTGATCTAAAATTTCAATTTGGTTCGAAATAATTCTATTAGAACTAGATTTATCTGAATTTTAATTTAATTTTATAAATAATAACTAATTTTATTGTATATATGTAAATCTATATAATAAAGTAGTTTATAATTTAAATTTTAAAAGATAAACAAAATGATTTTTGCTATTCGCAGTTGAGATTCATTTAAATTTTATTTTAAAATTAATCTAACGGCTAATATTAACACCCTAAAAGATGTGTTTGGAGTGACTTTTTAAAAATACTTCTAGAAATTATTTCTTATAAATATTTTTTTTTAAAATAGTGTTTAAAATTGTCACACTACTATCTCTACCACCACTGTCTCCGCCGCCATCGTCACCACCACTACCATCACCCTCACAGCCCTCGTCGTCGCTGCCACCACCACCACTGACTCCACCGTCGCCGCCACAATCATTGTCACTCACCACAACTATCACCGTCTCCTACCACCACAACTGCTGCCCACCACCTCTCACCTGCATTACAAATCGATGATTAAATTCTTTTCTCTCTTCTCTAGATTTGTGATTTTATTTGGGATATGAATACAAGTATATTTATTGTTTATTATTTTTTATTATTCTGTATTTTCATGCACAGACAATAACTAAACTAATGTTATGTTATGAATAATTAATCAAAAATTTTCAAACTATATTCGATTAATCAAATTCGAAGTCCCGGGCATTCCTATTAAAACCGGACCCGAGTCGGTTCTTATTAAACTGCAAGTTATCCAAACCAAAATATCTTCTGAAACATATTAAACCAGCCAGCTTCTCTTATCTCTTATCTCTTCCCTCCCAGCTTTATAAACACAAAAAGGCACAAAGACAGAGAGGGAGAGATGAGTTCCCTAATCAGCACGCCCATTGCACCCACTTCACACACCCTTTTGAAACCAAATCGCAATACCCTCTTACGTGGTGATTCTCTTCTTCCAAAGCGCCTTTCATGTACTAGAACGAGAAGTTCTTCAACTACAAGGGCTTTGCTTTCAACTACCAAGGAATCAGTCTTAAAAGATTTTCATGAAAGAAGAGCTCTCAAGGTACATCCAACTAGGCTCAACTTCCTACCTTGATCTTTTGTTATTGTCTTTCACAGCTTCTATTCAATACCCTTTTTGGTTTAAGAGAAAGCTGAAGAAAATAAATGGAAGAGAAGTTTGAGTTTAAGGATATACTCAATATGTCTTAGAACCCATCTTTCTTATCATTTTCATTGTTTCTCTAATTGAGTTTTGTTTGGCTTGCTTTTCAAATGCTGAATTTTTCTGTAAGAGCTCTTCTTGGGTATAGTAGTAGATAGTTACTCTGTAGTTTAGATACAGCAGTGTATTGATACAATTTTTCGGAATCTTGGGCATATCTGTCTCTGTGATTCTTTTTTCATCACAAGTTACATAAGTTGTCTTTACTCTCTCTCTCTCTGTTGGGCTACTTTAATATTTTCGAAACTAAATTCTAGAACAATTGTATCCTGGACAGATAATCTCAGGCTTGCAGAATTTGAATAAGGAGAATGTTGCTTCTGTTGTTACTGCTGCAGATAAGGTTGGACTATCTTAATTCTTTAGTTATCATCTGTAACTCTTTTTTTTCTGTACGAAAATTGTGTGGTGTGTGATTAGAGATCCTCTGCTACTGACAAACCGCTACTCAATTGGTTTATCAGATGGAAAGTTCATGAAATATGTTAAATTTATCTGTATGTTGTCTTTGATAATTCATTAGCATGATTCTTTTCTCTGTTTCATTTTGTGAGGAATTGTCTGGCCAGTGGTCATACATGTTTCCACTGGGAATATTCTTCTGCTTTTAGGCACTTCCTGTTCTTAAAGTTACTTCTAGGTTTCATTTCTTTCTGAACAATTGATTACACTATGATGTTACTTAGTGACACTGTTGAGGGAAGTCGTGATTATATTCGATGTGTAGGGAGGCTGGGTGCTCTGTTGAATGGGGATTAGATTTTGAGGGCCTCATTCATGTCAATGAATACTACTGGTTGACATTCCAAAAAAATTCACCTATCATCTGATACAGAGATTATGATGTCTAAGTATCTGCCTAAATGGTAGTCTTCTTTGTTTTTAAACTTTCCATCTTTCTACACCCTTTCCTCAAAATTGATAAACTTATGACTTCTTTTAAGATATAAACAAAATGTTCTTTCAAACATCTGAACCAGTCTGTTCTGTCTTTTTTAAATTTTGTTTTTGGTTTTTTAGTGGTTAGGTCCAAATGAGTCAAGCCAAACATTTCTTAAAACCGATAAGGTAACACCTATATATGCACAGTAGGGTGCATGAAATTTTTTGAAAAACTCAAGCAGTTGGCAATGCAGTCACAGGAGATCATTACAGTAGTTTTAAGGTAGTAGAACAACTTTATTGCTGTGCTAAGGCCTCCGTCTAGATTCATATAATAGGTTTTAGGTTATTTATAAATTACTAGTCATTATTTTAACATGCATTTGGGGTGCTGCTCTGATGGTTGTTTTCCAAAAGGGGCAAGACACTATTAGCTGTTATTCTCAGCTCAAAATTTTTGCTCAGACCATTTAAACTTCTTTTTTCCCTGACAAAATGCAGGCTCAAGTTTTCTCCAAAATGGTGTTCTCTATTTGTAGTTGTAAAAACAATGTTCCTGAGCATATGTTCCTAGTTTTTCTTCAGAAAGGATAGTTGAGATTAGAGCTTAAGGATTGATCTTGCCAGAGTCTCACCGAGAACAATGCTTGTCTAAACTCTTCTGTTAATGTTGAATCTGCTTTATCCCGAGAGTACCCTTCACATACTTTTCCCCTCCGCCCTCTCCCCTCTGACTGCACACCGTTTCCCTTGGTATTCTATTTAATTGACAGAGTTCTTCGATTAAGACTATTCCAACTAGTGTACAAAGGTAAACAAAACCTGGCTAAGTGGCCTATGACACATCCTAGTTGGATAACAATCATCTAGATCAAGATCAACTGGTTCTCCAGATATGTTGATTAGGAGGATTAGAAGAGGAAACTGATGTCTGAGAATTAGGGGCAAGTGAGCAATGGAATGATTCTAAAGATAAGCACCGTTTTCATCGACAATGTGAAGTTTATGTGCTTCACTTTTTACTCTGTTCTCTTCCTCAACACTCAATTCTGAACTTAGCTAGTTGATGACGTGCTTCTAAAAGCTCAAACTGCTTTGCCATAGTGATTTCTATTCTTTCAATAACTAATGCTCACTACTTATCTTATCATACATCAAGGGGGGTGCAACACATGTGGACATTGCCTGTGATCCAGATTTGGTGAAGCTGGCGACTAGCTTGACTTCTCTTCCGGTAATCATAGTCTTTAGATAAACTTTTATTCTCTTTCAAATTATAATCTCATAGAAAACATTTTCCTTTCCATCATTTCCTGTTTTCTGATATCTTGTCAAAATGACACTACACTAATTAAACATTGGTTTAGGTGGAATAATCAAATCAAATCAAATAATGACACAAAAGTGTACGAACATCTTGAAGAAGAGAAGAAAAATATTGCTTTATTTTTTGTACCTTTGTCCAGTTGTCAGGAAATTTGTTTTCTCAACCTATGAGATGTTATGGAGATTTCCAATGAGATTGTCTGAGGATCTTCTTTATGTCATTTGGATTTTCGATCAGGTTATTTCAAGTGTATCGAAATTGAATCAACTTTTGTATATTTTGTGGATCATGATCTTTTTTTGATTGCAGACGGTGAAATGATTTCTCTCAAACGACAACCTGACAGCTTTTCAGTTCCATGAAGCATGAACACACTCGTTTTAAGTCACTGCATTGTGACTAAACCTTTTCCTGCCTTCCCTTCTAAAATCTCTTCTAAGTTTTTCATGTCGTCTTCTCTGAATAAATTGATGCACTGTAAGCTACAGCTTTCAACAAATGTAAGCCACATCGTCAGCAACTTTAGCTGCCTTATCTTCAGAGAGCAATGCTAATATTCTTCCAAACATGTTATTTGTGTACTTTCAAAAATGATACCTCGTGTTTGCAGGTTTGTGTTTCTTCTGTGGATCCTGCAGCATTTTCCGCAGCTGTTGAAGCTGGAGCTTTGATGGTCTGACCTCTATCTTGGTTACAATTGTTCTCCATTTCAGTCCATAAGATAGAAGTCAGACTAGATGACCCTGTACCTAACTAATTTCACACTTCATGAATTGAGTTGAAGATGACAAGTCAATTTTGTGATTCCTTTATTAATAAACATATTTTAATGCAGGTGGAGATTGGAAATTATGATTCGTTCTATGAGATGGGCATAGTTTTCTCCCCGGAGCAGGTATCAAAATTTATTGGGTCGGCAGAAAACATTCTTGCATTACAGCTTCAGTTGAAATTGCAAATCAAAGTGTTTTATCACAAGTGAAATATGAAAGATATATCCTAAGAGCATAGGAAGAATCAACACAAAATCAATAGTCCAAACATAATACTCAAAAATTGCTGTGTTTTTTCTTGGAAGTGGTATGCATTTCATGAGGAGTTACAAATTCAACTCTAGTCATCTCTATTTGGACTAATTTCCTACTTTGTCTTCTCTTTTGGTAGATTCTTAATCTAACGAAGGAGACCAAGAGGATTCTTCCATCAATGACACTATCCGTCACAGTGCCTCACACACTAAGCCTCCCTGATCAGGTTAGAAGCAGTGGTTCTAACGAATATAATTCATTATTGACTGACACCATTCATTATTTATATATATAATTTAAACTACCAACAGATTAAGCTAGCAGAGCAGTTAGAACAGGAAGGTGTTGACATTATCCAGACTGAAGGAGGAAAAGGGTCTAGTCCTTCAAAGCCTGGTGTTCTTGGCTTGATCGAAAAGGTAAGAAAAAATGTATTACTGAAGCACATACACTTAAATAGGATGTACATGCATTACAATTAGGGAACTTAATAAATTTTGGAAACCATTAATTCAATTGCTGAAAAATGCAAGTCTAACCATCATCCATTGATCGAACAAAAGCTTTGGTGGAATCCATGGATTATATGGGCTTCTCCTTTAATGATTTTTAACCTCATCTTTGTTTGGTTGTCAAGAAAATGAAGAGGAAAAAAAAGGAGATAAAAAGTATTGTATCATAATGTTAATGAACTGGATAAAGAACAAAATTTCCACTTCACTGGCACTGACACAATCTTTGTTGTAAAGCCTTACGTCTTTTGTTTTTCAAAGTTGATTTATACAGAATCTAGTGACCAAAATAGAATTTTCTTTCCATGGAATTAACTCTATGATTACAAACAAAAGCTGCTTTCCCTCGACGACTCGTTTTTTCTTGAAAGCCCTTTGGTGCATATACTTCAGGGGATAACTACATCATTCGAACTCTCTTTGATGTATAAATTCATATATATTGTCCTATGTATCAACGTTCCCTCAACTAACCTTCTTTTCGCCAAATTGGAAATGTAGGCAACCCCGACACTAGCAGCAGCATATGCTATTTCACGAGCTGTCAAGATCCCTGTTATGTGTTCATCTGGACTAAGTGCGGTCACTGCTCCAATGGCCATCACAGCAGGGGCTTCTGGTGTGGTATGTGCTTTCAGTACTGTTTCTGCAAAATGTTTTCATCCACACCCGAAAAATAAATTAAGTCTTGAGCTACATTAGTAACAGAAATCGTATGTTGGAACGTAGGGTGTGGGGTCGGCTGTGAACAAGCTTAATGATGGGGTTGCGATGATCGCAGAGGTCAGAAGTATTGCTGATTCCTTGAGCCTTTCAACTGGTAGACATATTGTATCTGAAAAGAACACCTTGAGACTCTGACTTCTACAATCCATTCTTATAATAAAATAAATATGTAATTCTGCCTATTACAGAATATGTTTGTAATATTATACCAGCACGAAATGCTTGAGAGAGATCTCTTGAGGGAGTCGAGGACTTAATACTGGGGAGTAGTTAGGGTGCAACTTGGGCGAGCCAAACGAATTTAACCAGAATCTAACCCGACAAAAACAGGACTTGATTTGAGATTCTTAATACTTGGGTGAGATCTAGGTAGAAAATACCAACTCGAATTGAATTCGGACAGTACTCAGGTTGAGGTCTCTTGCTACTAGGTTCAATCCAAATTCTAAATCGGGCTTAAATCAAATTCTAAATCAGGTTCAACACGAATACCCGAACATATTTAAAAATAAATATATAAATTAATATAATAATATAACTTACAAGTTAAAATATTAGAGATCAGTCTTTTGGTTCAATCTTATGTTAAACGTTTGATTATTATGTCTTTATGTTAAACATTGCTTTTTATATTTTAAATATTGTGGCCTTTATGTTAAATATTTGATTAAAGTTGTTGATTGTTATTTTAAGTAAATAAATCCAACTCAAGTTCTAACCTGAAATCAATTTGAATTACGTAATCCGAATTAAACCCAAATTCTTATCCAAAATTTATCTGTATTACGTAATTCAAATTTAATCCAAACACGTTCGAATTAAACTTGGGCAATACGCGGGATTAAATATCTTGGGTTGAAATCGAATTAAGTATCTTGGGTTGAAGTCGAGTTAAGAGTTAGCATTGAGAATTATATACCTAAAATTGACTCCTCAATTTGCCCAACTCGCTTGAATTGCACCCCTATAGTAATAGTAGTAGGGACAATTGTCTTGTGTGTTTTTTGCCCTTTAGATGAGAAAGGTAAGTAATTAAATTTTAAATTCGAAGAGCAACTTTACGAAAAATCAAAACAAGAAAATAGTTAGCTTATTAAAGAAAAACATATGATGGGTTGTCAATAAAGTCGTGTTGTATCATATTCAGGTAGGTAGTCTTGTTTTGAATTCCTATCAAACATTATTTAGACTTTCATTTGAGTAACCTTTTGTCACTAATTAAACTTATCTATACTAAGTGTTTTAATTTATATTATTATTTAATTCTAACCCACTAATTCCGTTTTGCATGACAATGTGATTCCCCCAACCTCCCACTAAAAAGGAAACAAGAAAAAAAACTGTTTCGAGGGCATTAGCTCTGACTACAAACCTGCAAACAATGAGTGTCTTCAATTTTGGTCAGCAATAATGCCAAAGATGTCAGTAATAATGCAATTAAAAAAAAACGACTCCTTCAAAAAAGTAATGACTATAATCTAGAATAAGTAAAAAGCAAGCATAATTATGTTTAAAAAAGAGAAAAAATAAAATTCTATTTTTATATGTTCATAATTGTGGAATTTCATCACACTTCAAACACAAACAACAATCATACAGTGCCACCCATAAAAATAGAAGATTCTTTTTCCTCAGCACTGAATCTAGTTTTTTTTTTTTTTAACAGCCCCAGTGGATGATAGGAACAAGAAACAAATGCTAGAGAGAAAAGAACTACTTAAAAAGATGTTTCTATTAGATTGGTTGCTTGGTCATGGATAAAGCATAGAAAAACTCATTCAAACAAGAAGATTCAATTCTGCTAGTGAGGATTGAACCCCGTAATCATCTACTTGCACATCAAGCCTACCAATCACTGCATGCACATTTTTGTCACATAGAATTCAATTTGTGAACAATGATTTACACAAAAATCTTATCAATATACAACTGATTGCCAAGTACACACTAAGCCTACCGACATTTTTGTCCAAAACAAATAAATTTAATTCATTACTCGAACTCCGAGTCATCCTCAGACTCCTGATCCTCCCCACTTTCCTGCAATGGCTTCTTCAATTAATAAAATAGGCACGCTGCTGTATACCTACAGCCATAGACGCCACTGAAGACATTACGAAGAACTAAATGCAAAACAAGCTTACCTTTCTTTTGATGTAGTCCGCCATGGCACTGTCAAACTCTGCACGTTTCTCTGTAGCTATATCATAGTAATGAACCTTTTCCTATAACAGACAAATTGAAGGTTAGATGGCTATATAATTGCTTCTCTAATCTGTCTCTCTTTCTGGGACAGCCATAGTTCGAAGGACCCAAATACGTAAAACTTGATGCATCAAGACACTAAATGATTAGGCTAAATCGTGACAAGATTTCAGAGTTTCATGTGTGCCACTGAGCCATTACATAAATGAATGCAAGTTGTTTATTTAACACCCAGACAGCAAGAAGTGATTGAAGAGATATCTGTACATTAAAAGGCCAATGCATAGAGAGTCAGCCATATCAACCAAATTGAATATCGAATCTAAACGCCCAGATTGAAATAACTACACGTCCTAAAGCATACAACATAATTCGTGGAGGTGTAGAAACAGAAGAACACAAAAGATAATATCGATAGTGTATAACAAGCTTGAGTATACAGTGCCCACACCTCATAAGTCATTGTTTTCCACTTCTCTCCACAAGCCTTGCCAACCTGCAGTATGGAATTATTGCAAAATTTATGTGTATAAAAAGGAGGAAGAGGAAGCTATAACAACATACGAGCCAAGTTAGGAATCATTTTTCCGAGAAAAAAACAAAATTTGAAGTGTATCTAGTACATACATCGCGCATGGACTTGATATCTGGATTCCGTTCTTGGAATTCCTTACGAAAATCCTCCCTGGAAGATCACGTGAAATATTCAGGTGAAATAATGAAGAGAGAGGATTCAAATGATGGAACACATTCATTTCCAAATATTATCAGTTTCAAATAAAAATAAGAAAATAAGGAAGAAGGATCTAATTAAAATTCAAAAAATAAGGAAGAAGGATCTAATTAAAATTCAAAAACTTACATTTAAACAATGATAAAGCAAAGCCATCATGGCATAGCACATGAAATGATATAACTGAAAAGATCTAGACAATCAGACCTACTATAATACTTCTGCTTCAAAACTTGCTGCAGGCATCTTAATGACTTTTCATATCCTTCAGCATGGATATTATTTTCTAGTTATCAAGCAACCCGATTGTTGCATCAAACAATGCAGAACACAGTCCATAGATCTATACAAAAGTAGATTTTATAAAAATTAAAAAAAAAAAAAAGTACAATGAAGACAGATTTTTGGCAAAATTGATTTGGATGGGGCATGAAACAGTGACCTTTAACATTATACTATACCATTTTAAGTTTATTTAAGAAAATTTAGAAAGGTTTCTGTTTCTGAAAAGTCAAGAACATCAGCAATATTACTTGTCATCCCCCAATTTCAATGGGATAAAACAATGTGTCAGGGATTTGCATGCTTTATGAAGTCAGGCAACTTACCTTTGTTCCCCATAACAATTAAAAGCACAAACTATTTGCATAAAGATATAGGTAATACATAATGTTGTTTCACAGGGAACTCATAGACAATGCTATCCAACCTACACCAAGATGAAAAAACAAGAACGAAGATCTGCGTATATTGCTCATTTTAACAGATATATTAGATGGTGCACTGAGAGGCACTCCTCCTCAAACAATTTCCTTTTAAATTTCCTTCGTTTCATTTCATTGTAAGATGTTTCCAATCAACTGAAACCTTTAAACTACTTAAATTCATGATGGTCCACAGAAAAACATATCTCCTCTGACATGGAGCTGTGGAACCTTGTAGTCAGGGTGCAAGTTGAAGTTGACTAAAGAACAAATTCTCAGAGCACTAAGCAAACTCCTCAATCACACCTAAATTTCCTACCTAACCAGAAACCCAATCACTAGAAACTGGAGTGTCTAATAACAACTACCAAAATACTTAGAAAAGTACATATAGAGAAGAATAGTAGGCAATATTTAATCCATAACTAATGAAGACAAACAAATTTCAGATACCCTTTCTTCAGCCCCAGCCAACAATGCTTTCATTTTGCCTCCAACAAGTTTGTCCAAACCCAACCACTATTCACAACTGCATCCAACCCAAATTAATTAGCAATAGGTGGAGTAGCCCCTCAAGTCTACAAACCAAACTTGGACCAATTTAATCTTTTGATGTGGGATTAGCTCTCTTCACATCTCACCACGTATAAGTCGAACTCGCACGTAGGCTAAGCTTGCAAGGAAATGATACCTACAAGTTCATGCACACATCTAAGCCAAGAGAATGGTACCCCAAAGTTCATATACACACATCTAAACCATACTTTACCGATATGGGATCTTAACATTCCAACATGATTTTGTAACCGGATGTCTATGGCAACCTGCTCTATCAACAATAACCCAACGTTACCCATTTCCCTCTGGCAGCTCCATGCGCCTATCAGGAAATTCAATAGCTTACTACTACAATCATACGTAACACCCAGACATTTAAACTGAACATATAGGTCGCCCCTTTCGTGACTCAACAACATAGAGTCGTAACCCATATTGCACCCATGGGTCTACTTAATTTTTCAGTGTGTAGCTCTCTTCCCAGTACTTGCCAAATTATGATCTAATAAACCATGTACCTTCCAAAGCTTTAACCAAATCCTAGTAGCCAAATATCCATCCATGGAAGTTAGTTTTTTGGCACTTTCAAATTCTCACTAGATACCATAAAGTACTATAGAATTGAAATTTTTTTTATCCTCGACCCTTTGATTTAGGATTTGACACTTCTATTTCTAGCTAGGGGTAGGGAAGGAATCTAAATGGTAAAATATCATGGTGGACCGTGGAAGCCTATCGATTCAAGTCTGATTATCCCTAGACCCAATTTGAGTTTTCCTATTTTGATTTGCTCCCCATCCGTGATTGAGTGAAAATGTATAAGAGACTCATGGGACTGGGGTGAGGGGGAAGGGACAGTTATAATTCTAAAAGCAAACTCTGGATGAATATAAAGAGCATGCATACAATAGGGCCTGTAATGGAAGGCAATTTTGAATATGCTTTATCTATGAACAAAGAAGCTATATGTATGAAGAGTTCGATCCTAGCTCAAGATGAACGCTCCCAACTTGACAATATCTTCTCAATAACTAGCATATTTTCAAATCAATCAAAACTTTCTCCCTCCAACCCTCAAACATTTTGCAATACCATATAGGTGATAGAGATGTAGATAAAGATAATATAATTGGACTAACATAGACAACACAAGCATATGGAAACGAACATGTGTTGTAGAGTTCTTGTAAAATGCACACCCAATCTCTGGTGAATTATGGGTGTGCTTTAGTCTCTCACATCTTCAGTAGCTACTAGCTAGTCCCAAACGATGCAGAAAAGGATTGCACTAAGTAAAGCATAATATTGATAGATGTGACATGAAATTGAACCCACTAAATTGTATAGGCCTAAGAGAGAGAGAGATCATGAAATTGAACCCACTTAGTCGTATAGGATAAATAGAGATGATTTGATTAGCAAACATATCATTCTAAGGGAAAATTGCATATAATGAATGCTAGGGGTTGGCACTTAGTCGTATAGGATAAATAGAGATGATTTGATTAGCAAACATAACATTCTAAGGGAAAATTGCATATAATGAATGCTAGGGGTTGGCCCATAGCCATGTGCTATTTAACTTCTTAGCTTAGAGAATGTTAATTATCCTTCAAAATCAAAATGATTTCCATTGTGCTTCCAATAGCATTTCAATGTAATGTAGATATTCAAAAACCAGCACACGGACTTCAACAGAACCTGCATACAAGAACTGGAAAATAAAATCTAATGAAGTAATTTTAAGTATCACCAAAATCAGAGAAAACCCAATTCAAAATAACTTATAGCACAGGTAGTACATTTAAAGTTTAATTGACGTCAATACTGTAAAATTAAATCAGCAGACAGATATTTAAAAAGAAAAAAAATCAAGTAACATACAAGAAGTAGAAGAAAGCAGTGGGCGGTTTCTTGGGCTTCTTGGCGTCAATTTTCGCGGCTTTCTTCTTCGCCACCGTTTTGGGCTTCGTTCTTGACATGGGTTTTCTCTGCTTCTTCATCTTCTCCGTTGGCTTTATCCTCAACACCATTGTCCTGCAAAGTTTTCACTTTTTACCATATTATTTTTTGGGAAAATGGGTAAACCAGAAATCGTCAAACAAAACGAAAATAAGCTGAGAAGTTGGAAGTACTTTACCCATCAGTCTCTTTTGCAGGGCTGTTAGCAGAAGCAGAAGGAGAAGCTGAAGCTGAAGACGAAGCTAATATTCGAGACTTGGAAGGTCTCTTCGCCATGTTTGTTGTCTAACTCTCTTGAGGTTTGGTGAGTTTGTTTAGTGAGAGTTCGGCGCCGAGTCGGTCACCCGTTGGGTATGAGACTGGGTTACGAGTGTGTCAATTGACGTCTAAGCCCCTCAAGTATTTCACGGGTTAGGGGTGACAATGATTGTGTTCCGATTTATAAAATGATCGGATAGTTTTATTTTAAAGGGTTAATGTCACTTTGCCCCTTTAAAGATGCTTTGATTTTTAATTTGTATTATCACACATTTTAAATTTTAATTTATACCCTTAGGGAGTGTTTGGGTAATGAGGTGGGATAGGGTAGGTTTTCCTTTTTTATATTCTAACCAATCCAAGTCAAACCCACTCATCCACTTTAAAAGCCTAACCCAAGATTATATCCAATCATAATCTTTGTTTGGAAAATAAATGTATAATTTAGTGGGCATCATAGATTACACAAATAATTTTGTAGTAGTTTACCATTCTACCCATGATTCTATCCATTCCAATCCAAATCAATTTTATCCTATGTTTGGTTAACCCATCAAAACTTAATAAAATTATACATTTTTTCACATATACATAAAAACATATAAAAATAAGGAAAGTTAAATATATATATATATATATATTTTTTTTTTTTTTTTTTTTTTATTTTTTTTAAACAAATCAACGCTTTATTTTATTTCTTAAAAATTGATTACAATGGGAGAAAAGCAAACAACCTTTGCCTTAATATGTTTCGACCGGTGGATTATTTTAATAAAATTATATATTTTTCACATATACTTAAAAACATATAAAAATTATATATGATTTAGACCTCTTGTTAATTTTTTAGTTTTATTTCAATAGATAGTATAATTATATACTAATTACGCTTTTTTAAGAAATTATTAAATTTTTATTTTTAATTTCATATCAATAAATAATACAATAAAATATGAATTTTGATTGTAAAATAATATTTGATATTCTATGTTTGATTGAAATATTTTTAGTCTAAGTATAATATTTTAAATTTAAGGGATCTAAGTATTACGCGCGTATAAAGTTGAGGGAATTTGTGTTTAATATTGTAAATATCAGGGGATTTGAATAATCAAATGATAATTTTCAGAGGATCTAAATGTAATCCTTCCTAGATAAATCCCTCAAACCCAGAAGCCAGAACCTTCTGTCTGTCATTAATGGTCTGCACCTCCCATAAGCTTCAACTTTGCCTCTCTGCTTCAACAAAGCACCCGATTGAAGCTTAGTTTTATTCACACACACGTGTATATATATATATATACAAAGATTTTGAAAGATGGATATTGAACAAAAGCAAGAAAATTCTTTGATCGAGTACTTCATCAAGCAAGCTTCAGTATACAAAGGCTCTTCACTTTCCGTCTTCTTCTTCGTCTCTGTGCAACAGCCCTTGGACAAACTCTCACAGTGATACTTGGACGAGAGTGCCAGGAGAAAGAGAGGGGCAAATAGATCTGGATCTCCACAGTGAGCTAGATCTGCTTCCATCTTGGTTCAGAGAGAGAGAGAGAGAGACATACCAGAGACCAATAGCCAACAATGTCTTCGTCGCCGCCTGCATAGCCTTGAAATGAAGAAAGAAATAGAGGGTGTAGATAAGTAGTTACTATGCTTGTCCAGTTGGTTGGAATTTAAACCCAAGGGGGAGGTGGGTTAACTTTTATCCCATGTAGGAGGGGTAATTTGTACTGTAACAACCGAGTCAAGGTTTGACTCGGGATTGTTATCCAGTCTCAAAAAATGCTTCTCAAACAAAAGATTTATGGGACCCACAGTCTTAATAACCTATCCTTATAATGTTAACTCACCTTAACATACTATCCAAACACACCATTAATGTTATGAATTGGTAGTAATGTGGATCTTGCTCAAACTGCTGTTCAATTTTTTGTCATAAATTGAAACACGTGAGTTATAAGTATTTTCGATCGTGAGCTTGTGTATTAATTCAAAGACTGTTGATGTTTCACGTGAGTTACACGCGATAGACTTAATCTCTATTTAATTAATGAAACTTTATTTTCGATATATAAAATGATGTAAAATTAATCGCAGACGAAGATCTGCAACAATGGACACACTTCATCCTCAAGCTCAAAGTGCTTGCAACTTATATGCTTCAATTTATGATAAGAAACTAAACAACAGATTGGGCAAGGTCCGAGGTCCACATTATTACCAATTCATAAATGCAAATTAAAAATCAAAATATCATTTAGAGTATAAAATAAGATTAATCCTATTTTAAATTTTAGGATAAATCTTGTAAATGTCCCTTAAACTATAACATTTGTTTTTATATTGGTCAACTCATCCTTCAAGTATTACACGGGATTAGGAGCCACAATTATTAGGTTAGGATTTATCTAATGATCGGATAGTATTATTTTAAATTTTAGGATAGATTTCATAAATGTTCCTTGAATTATGAGCATTGTTTTTAAATTATCTATTGAACTTTTAATTTAAATAATTACACATTTTAAAGGGCAAATTGGGAAAAATTCAGGAACAATTTAAAACAAATGTCATAGTTTGGGAGATATTTATGAGATTTATCCTAAATTTTATCACCACAATATCATGTTCGTGTTCGTGTTCGTGTTCGTGTAGACATAAATATCTTAAAATTATATCTCAATACTAAGAAAAAAGTCAACCAAATCTGTACATAATAGTTCATTTATGAAAAATATTCCAGTAAAACCAAATTAAAGAACCATTTAATTTTATAATAATTCTTGCAATAAAAAATTCAATAGACTTATTTAATAATAGATATTTTCCGCACATAATAATAGAAATAGATTAATGAATTTTTCGTGTCAAAACCAAGTTATTTGTGGTTCATACTAACCCAATCTCTAATTTGCTTATCATTTCGTACTATTTTTAAGTTAGTATCAAATGTTCGAGTTGATTAATGTCTCAAGTCATGGTGAGAGCATCATAAAGCCTTAATTTGAGTAAACAAATCTTACTATTTTCAGGGTTTTTTTTAATTGTAAACTAAATAATATGAATTTTAATCACTTAAATATTCTTCTCACAAGCAAAGACATGTAGACAAAATGCACTCGTTACGGTTCGATGGTTGACCGCTATACTAGTTTAGTTATATCTGGTTATAAGAGGTGTTCCAGACGCGATCAAGGGCCTTATGATCTAACCGGTGAGGGCCTAACGGGTGGTCGTTGGACACTCTTCATTGCCCCCACCCTGTTTTTAACCAGCAAAAAACAAAAAAAAAAAAAAAAAGACAAAATGCACTATGGTGTCCTCTCTCCCCTAAGTCCATAGTAACAATAGATTTGTGCACTGGATTACTTATTTACAATTTTTAAAATCTACATTAGGTCTTATATGGAGCTTTTATTTAAATTTACTTTTTTTTTTTTTGGAAAGTGTTTTCACTTAAATTGTCAAGGTAAGAAAAAATATTATTTTGTTTCTAGGCATCTAAGAAAGAAAATGACCTTCGTCAAAAAAATAATTTATTTTCTTGAAATACTTATCGGTAAGGTTGCTTAAATAGTAACAAAAACGAGCTGTAAATTCAGACGTCTTGAGTTTAAAGTTTGACAATCCCTTGGAATTAGGTTATAAGGGACTTATCCCATATAAATACCTTAGTCTCGACGTAGGTGATCTGCCACTGACCGGACTGGAGAGACAATTAATCGAGATACGCAAAAACTAGTCTTGACACTTCTGACTATTGAATCAAAAAAAAAAAATCAATGTTAGTTATTGCCGAACAAGCATTGATGCTAAAATTATGTCTGTCTTTATAATTGTACATTGAGAGTAGCTAGTCTTACTTATATCAACCATTTACAAATGGATTGTACAATTGTATAATTAAGTTAAAGTTAGGGGTCATTTTATGAATTTGTTTTACTTTCAACATTTACACCTTTTCTCACAATCGATCACATGCACCGGCCACATACGTTCTTCATGTCAATTATTTATATACACATTTAAATTGGGGTCAGAAATGTCAAAAATACTCATTAGGGACCAAAGAGAGATAAAAAAATCATACTTTTATAGTTTTTAGTCGGAGCTGATGAAATTCAAACCTTAATGTGCATTATTTAGTAACTCTAGATTTATCATCAGGTTTAGACATTAACTACAAGAAATATACTTGAGAAATCATTAGTGTATTCTAGATGATGTATATCTTGTGTATTATGGCCCTGGACTATTTTTTTTCGGTTCAAAGATCAAGAGTGTTTAAATCAGTTTACGTGCACCTCAATTAATTTTCTCCTTGGTTCAGTCAAAGGCAGGTCATCCACGCGCGGGATTAGACTATTTATGAGGGATAAATCTCTCTTGGTCTAGCCCCAAAGAGTTATTAAAATTCGAATTTAGGAAGTTCGGATTTATAACTCGTTCATGTTATCACTTGACCTGCCTTTGAGGTTAACAAATTTTTTTAAAAGGGTTCAACACGAGGACCTTAAAGGATCACTCATCCTAGTACTACTCTCGCCCCAAACACGCTTAACTACGAATTTTTAATAGAATTTGGTACATTAATGTCGGTATAATCGCACCCAAAATAATAACTATTTTTCATATGATCTTATTGATAGCACACATAAGACCCACTATTTTACTCAATTTTTTTGATGTAATCCAAGCAACGATTAATAAATTGTAAAAGGTGACTAATCTTCTTGCATATTCTTAAAAATAAAAAATGTCACACGAGAAGTAACCAAACATTATCATAAGTCTAGATCCTCAAGTAATGTAGAGATTTTCTGCATAAAAATTTGTTGCTTGATGCACACAAAATTAATTTTTTTTAACAGTAAATGGCGAATGCCAATTTAATCGATTCCTGCATTATTGTGATGGCTGCTTCTTTAGGCTACAAAAAATTAAACTGAAAAATCAATACTAGTTGCTGTGAAAGAAGAGAATAGAGAAGGAATAGCAAATGTATATTATTTTTGTATATTTTATCATATGCATGAGGAGGTTGATTTAAAGTGTAAGAGAGTAGTGAGTGAGGCTTTCTAGTCTAATTGATGTGGGATAAACATATAAATATTAATATACCCCTCAAACTCAAGGTGGAATTGAAGAAGTTAACTGACGTTTGCAAACCAAATCACGGTGGCAACTAGGTGAATGAGCCTTCGTGAAGATATCAGTAAGCTGATCAGCCAAAGCAATTAGAAAAAGACGAAGAGTATCCCCTGTAGATGATGACGCACAAATTGACAATCAATCTCGGTTCGTTTTATGCGCTTATGAAAGACATTATTGTGAGTAATAGTATTATGGTGGCCACAATAAAGATCAAACGGTCCTTGCAGGATGATCGGGAGGTCGCTAGAAAATGGCAGGAGCAGATCAAAACGTCGCCGAAGGATCGCCAAAACAGTTTAGAACCTCACCAGAGCATAAGCGGGGGCAGATTGGATCCTTGTGCAATGGATGGCTAAAACAAATCGGAATGTCACTGAAGGATGGTCATAGTAGGTAGAAACATCGCATGGAAGATAGTCAAAGTACGTTGGACCGTTATTGGAGGATGGCCTAAGCAAGTTAGAACCTCGTCGAAGGATGGTTGGAACAGATTAAAATAACCAGGAGTGGTGCTTGGTAGCCAGTAAGGAAATTTTTTGTAGGTGCACATTAGAAATATGTGACCTAAAGAAGTGACAAATAATAAAGGAAGTCTGAAAATTTTCCTGCACATATTAAGGAAAGATTTATCTAAAAAATAGTTGTGACACCATATACAGAAAAGGGGTGCATACCACTATAAATACAGAGTAGAGCTTAAGTCTTAGTTACAAACTTCTTTCCTTACAAATTCGTTTACTTAGCCCTTACTAATTTGAATATTGATGTGTCTTTGACCGATCAATCCCCAGTTTCAAATAGTTTGCTCGTGTGTACAAGAGCATTTTTTTTTGTTCGCTCTCTCATTTAATCCCAACTTCACATTATCAACAATTAAAGATACAAGATTTTTTACTTGTACGAAGAGAAAGTTATAAATAAAAAGTGACCAACAATTAATAGTTGGGAGGAGATGAAGTGCCAATTGATTACAAAATGATATTATGTAGATTAGGTGAATAAGCAACCAACAAATTGATGGGGAGATGAAGTAGCAGTTGGTTAAGAATGGTGTTATGTAATTTTTTAAGAATACAATATGTCAATTAATCAAAAGTTGTGTTATTAGATAGAAATAGTTTTGGTTATCAAAAATTTGTCATAAAATTTAGACATCTATATAATATTATAGCTGCGAATTTAAATTCTCAACTATAGAAACATTGTATGATATTATAGATAGAACGTTGAATTCAAAACTTATAAAAACACAATAAAGGGATTGATCTAAGTTCATTTACTTTGATCAAAAAGTACAAAATTTATCCTAATTTATTTTCCACTCAAAAAATATTATTCTTTGCACATCCCTAATGTCACAAAATTCATTCTACACCGGACAATAACAAACAATCTCATTAATCTACTTATACCTCTTTCTTCTCTCTTCCTTTTTTTTTCTCTCTCTATTCACTTTATTTTAAATTATATAATTAAAAAAATAAATAAATTACATTTAAAATATAAATATTACCAATCAAATATTTAATTTTTTGAATTGTAGAATATCTTCAGATATGTGGTTATTACTAGTTTTATAATAGTATAGATGCAAATATAGATTTTATAAAGGTCTATGATTCCTCTTATGAAACATATGTAAATTACAAAACAAATCAAATAATTAAATACACATAAAAGACAAAAGACAAAATTATAGGCCTCCCAATCTCAACTAATTTTAACACTTGAAGACTTTTCTTAGAAAACCATCTATAACATAAACACATCGAGCTAGAAATCCATGAATAATTATTCATTTGGTCTTTTCACTTAAACTTTGTTATGGATTAACATCAATTTTCATAAGCAAAAGAAATCATATATCACAGGACAAAAAAAAAAACAATTGACAATGCCATCATAAATGTTCGAAGCAAAGCTTTTGTTGAATTTATCATATTTTGATGGGTAATTCTATGGTATTGGGAAAAAAAAGTTTGATATCGTACTAAAAAATATTATTTTTTGAAGTCGAGTTACACCTTTTAAAGGTGATAATAAATAACCTTATTAGTTGAAACTTTATCTTTAAAAGTATAACTTGAGCTCAAAAAATAACTTCATTTCCAAAAAATTATCAATTATATGATTTTTTTCAATTTTAAATTTTATATAAAAAATATATAAATTAATTTTTAAAAAAATATAAATATTGTTGCGGTATCAAAGTTTTATAAAATAAAATATATTGTTAACATTTTTATTTGATCGAGAATGTAATATGAGAATTAACCTATCAACACTATTGAGTGGGTGGCTCAGCGGGGGTATCAATAAAATTTCTCACCGAAAGTTTGTGTATTATAATTTACATCAGGACTCGGTGATTGACCGTTATACTAACCTAACTAAACTCATTATTAGAAAAGTAACGAACGCGGTCAATGACCTCATGATTCCACTAACGAACACGGTCGATGATCTCATTATCCAACCATGATTCAAATTTTAATTCAAGTTTAAATTAACATTTGAGTAAAAAATTTGATTTGATATAAAAAACTCTAATAGACAAACTCAAATTTAAAAAAGGAAAGACTTAAATTTAAATGAGGACACATTCAAATTTACATGAGAGTAAAAATGATCATTGAATCTTTAAAAGATGATAAAATTTGACCATTAAAAATTTAAGTATCTCTTAATTTGAGTTAAATTTTTTTTTTAATTTAATATAAATTTGAGTCAAGGGATAAAATAAATTTTTTAATTTTTTTTATTCAAATTTAAATTTAAGAAAGGTTCTGAGATGCTTTAAGCGTTCTTCTTTGCCCTCATTTTTTTTTTTTTTTTCAAAAAACAAATCACCGTATCAAATATTAAATTAAGAATGTTGGTCTTTTGAGTCATTTCTCGAAAATAACGAGGAAGACACGACCTTTCCAAACCACAATCAACAGCGTATCCAAGTGTATCTACCTATCTATCTACCTCTTGACACGTCCTGTTCCATCAGCCCCCATTTCCTCACCTCCGCATCGGTCTCATCGAATTCATCACCTTCCTCTCTGTCTCCGTCTCTCAAAAATACACACAGACACCAGAAAGGCACTAGCATTTTTAGCTCCACCATCATGCAAGCCCTTCAATCCCCACCTCTCCGAGTCTCCCCACTCGACCCACTTCGCAAGCAATCACCAAATCTCACGGCCACCAGAACCACAAAGAGAGTTTCATTCATCTCAGCCTCAACCCAACCCATCACAACTTCACCTCCCAAGCGCGAAAAAGACCCACAAAAACGGGTTGTCATCACCGGCATGGGCTTAGTATCTGTCTTTGGCAACGACGTTGACACTTACTACGACAAACTACTTAGTGGCGAGAGTGGTATTACATCCATTGATCGTTTCGATGCGTCCAAATTTCCCACCAGATTTGGTGGGCAGATTCGTGGGTTCAGCTCGGGGGGATACATTGATGGCAAAAACGATAGGAGGCTCGATGATAGTTTGAGGTATTGCATTGTTGCTGGCAAGAAAGCGCTCGAGGATGCTGATCTCGGTGGCGATAAACGTTCGAAGGTTTGTGAATTTTTTTATGTTGAATCTTTCGCTATTGTTTGATTGCCGGTTGTTCGATTCAGTTTTTGGTGGGTCTGTTGATTTTGTTGGGTTTGTGCGGTTTATGAGTTTTTGGTGTTGAATTTTGGAATTTTGTGTATTTGGCTTTACGGTTTTTGTGTTGCATCGTGGAATTGAGTGAATTTTCGTCTGTTTGATTGTGGATCTGAAGATTATTTGACTTGCTATTGATGGGGGAAATGAATATGCATGGCCTAAATGAAAGAGTTTGTTGGGTACTTCCGGGATAACATGCAGCGGCAAAATGTTTTGGGTTTGAATTTGTTACAGTTTTCCATGGACATTTGTGTTTATAGGTGTAAGATGCTTTTAAATTGTTGAGTTTGCCTGTAATAATGACTCCACGAGCCCAGAAACTAAGTGAGAAACTCACTTAGCTAATCTTGGGATTTAGACTGATGATTCAAAACTTGCTTGACATGCTCATTGGCAGTAATTGGCATCTTTGATGAAATCGATATTGTGAGAGTTTCCTCCAATAGTACTTGGATGGGATTTCTTTCCACAGATGGCCAAGAATCCCTAACATATTCAATCAATGGAAAATAAGGACTTCAACAACGAATGGCTTGGGGAAGAAGTGGTCCACACCTTGGTGTACATATTATTGATTCTGGTCTTGTACAACTGAGTCAAATCTGTAGTCTGGATTTTCATTGGGAGTGGAGACTTGCAAATATAAGTTTTTTATTTTACGAGAAAACTTGAGGCATAGCTTTCTTTATTATACTTTTATGATGAGTGTAGGCCTTGAGATAATGTGCAAGTATAAGGAAATAAAGAACAGCCTGCCCTGTATGTAAGCAATAAGGAGACTAAGTTGCGTTTCCACGCCCCATCTTGTTTATTGAAACTGGTTGCTTGCGCTTCTAATTTTGGGAACTTCTCATCACTGGTCTAGCCTCTCAACTTGAATTGAACACTGAAAGTTATTGCTGGGAGCAATATAAGGGATGATGTTTTTTGGGAGGTATGCATGTTCATGCCATTAAAAACTCTTCCTCTGCTCTTCTGTCATATTTTAATGTCTAGATGATAGATTTTTGGCCATTGGATTGTTTCTTTGATTATCTAAGAAGTAAGTTGAGCTTTCTTCTTCCAAAAACAATGAAGTACAGATGAACAGGAACACTGATTGAGCTTAAGTAATGATTCTTGTCGCTCTTAAGATGGCACATTTGGGTTCAGATCCTGGTAGGGAGTGCCTATTTTGTAAAAGCAACAAAAAGGAAAAAAGAAAAAAACATTGCAAAAGAAACATGGTGAACATCTTTAAGAAAATAAAGAAATTCACATATATACAATGATGACGTAGGACAGAAAAAAACTGATCAATTTGACCATTGAAGGCCCATATTAAATTAAAGTAAGTAAATATTGACATAAAATTCTGTGTTTTATAGGCCATAATTGATATAATGATGGCATTTTGGTGCTTATTAACCTAGCTATTCACTCTTATGATCTTGGCAGATTGATAAGGAGCGAGCTGGTGTGCTTGTTGGGACAGGGATGGGTGGCCTTACAGTTTTTTCTGATGGTGTTCAGGCTCTCATAGAGAGAGGTTACAGGAAAATCACACCATTTTTCATACCTTATGCTATTACAAACATGGGTTCTGCCTTGCTTGCAATTGACATTGGTTTTATGGGACCAAACTATTCAATTTCAACTGCTTGTGCCACTTCCAACTATTGCTTCTATGCTGCTGCAAATCACATCCGTCGAGGTGAGGCTGATATGATGATTGCTGGTGGAACTGAAGCTGCCATTATTCCTATTGGATTGGGAGGTTTTGTTGCTTGCAGAGCTTTGTCTCAGAGAAATGATGATCCACAAACTGCTTCTAGGCCATGGGACAAAGATCGAGATGGATTTGTCATGGGTGAAGGAGCAGGAGTTTTGGTAAGTTGGCACTGGCACAAGATTAAAATTAGGTTGTATATATCAAAGTCTTACTGGTGATACTTCAACCTACACTACTGGCTAGAATTTAATACCTTTTAACTATGCATGAAGAATTGCTGAGTGGTCCCTTCTGTTGCATGATTTGGACAAATATGCAGCCATGGTGTATTGCTTGGGTACACTATAAAGTAAAATTCTAATGGGAAGTGTGGACGATTTTTTAGGTTATCACTGGTTTAGATGAATTGCGGACTGGTCCTTTACATTCTTGTTGGTTGCTGGATTGCTTTGCATCTTCTAACTTGGGTCGTGCTCAAACAAACTCCCTCTTTCCTCGTCCTCATCTCTCTGAATTATAAATGGTTATAATGATATGAGGTTTTAGACTATGATAAGAACTTTCTGTGAAAATTTCTGGAACTTTTTGCAGGTGATGGAAAGCTTGGAACATGCAATGAAAAGAAATGCACCAATAATAGCTGAGTACCTTGGAGGTGCAGTAAATTGTGATGCTTATCATATGACCGATCCAAGATCTGATGGACTTGGTGTTTCTTCATGCATTCAGAGTGCCCTTGAGGATGCTGGCGTGTCACTAGAGGAGGTATTTGCTTCCTTTCCTCAAATCAACTTTCTTGTACCATAGCCTGTCTTTTCTTAGATGGTGTCATATCTTGGATACAGACAATTATTATAACTTAGCAATATAGGTTGTATGCTTGTTCTTTATTTCCAAAGCCAGATTAATACTCTCTCAAAAATGATGGAAATCTGATATCTGCGAATAAAGCTTTAGGAAAGTCCTTTTCATACATTCACATATCAAAAAGAGGGAACACTGAAGAAAGGTAGATTAAAACTTCTTTAGAAAGACTGAGTTTCACAGAGATGTTTGGGCCTCCTTATAGTCCATATGTCTCTCATTTCCCAAAAGAGTGTCCACATCCCTAGCTTGTGTCGTTGAAATCTTTGGCACTTAATTTTCAACCACTACTCCTTTGAAGCCACTTCTATCAACCTAGCCCAGCCCACCAAGTAACAACGTTGCAACTCCACCAATCATCTTTATTACCACCACTAGGCATGATCTCAATTTTGTTCTCTGTTGGTGGAGTTTTATAATGTTTTAGTCCAACATTTCTTCTATATCTAAAGAAATTAGGTCTTAAATCGCATGAATTTTCAAAAGTATTGGACGATCTCCTTAAACTCCAATTTTATCCGAACTAGGCATATGACTCCGATTCTACTAACAATTGCAAATGGGTCGCATATGGAGAAGGTTGGTCTTTGATGGTGTCCGAAAGGAAGCAGGCCTAATAGTATAGTAGTTGCATAAGCAGAGGTGGTGTTGCGATGTTTCCATTCTAGCAACACTAATGCAAGGGTGGCCCGATATATTTTGGGGCCTAAAACAGAAATAATAAATAAGATTTTTTTTAATACTAGTTATAAATTTATTTTTTATTTTTTGAAATGCAACTTAATGGAGGAAGGGGGGAGAGAATGATTGAGAAATTTGATGGTAAGTTTAAACTTGATTTTTTTTGGGGGGGGGTTAAGACTTAATTTTTAGTAGCTTTAGTTTTATTTGTAACTTTTTTCTTTTGTTTTCAAAATATTGAATTTTAGGATCTTAATTTCATGGGTTGAATTAATAGGTCTAATCCACTTAAGTTGAAATATTTTGTTTAAGCTTAAATCTAAGTTTTTTGTAGGGCCTATTTTGTATGGTTTCAAATTTTTTGTTAAGGCTAAAAATTATGGGGCCTTCCTTAGTAGGCCCTAAAGTCAAAGCTTTATCGACCTAGTGATTGGGCCGGCCCTAGGTGGAGATTGCTATGGTAAGTTGTTGGTGCTATCACCGAATATCCAATAGCGATCTCGATGATTGAGGTGTTGATTTGGTTGACTGTGGTTGCTTTGATGGTGAAGTAAATGCGGTATAACCCTAGGCACATAATCCTTCTAAACACTTAACGCTCTTGCGCTTCGCTCTCTCATTATACGAAATTTGTGAATCAATTTTTCAATTCGCGACTAATTCACGTTCTTACTTATATGTTTATTTATTATTACTAAAATTTATTTTTTAAGCAAACTCAAATTTTTATTTGAGAAGTACTGATCCAGGTCTGAAGATACATATTAAACTAGAATAATATTTATATACTACAATTGTCATTTTAAGACTTTAAAATTAACATATTTAAAATTTAAATAGTTTGTCTCATAGTTGTGCAAGAAATTTTAATTTTTTTATATCTTATTTATATTAAACTTTTAGGGGTGAGTATGTGTGTCTGTATGCTAATTTTAACAGCCGGAGCAGTAACTATGAAAATAACTCCCTCTTTAGTTAGATTATATGAACGAATGCTTGAACCAACATATGTTATTATTATGGGAGTATATGCCCTTTCTCAATGCATTACTTTAGACAAAGACTCATTTTTTTCTCTTTCGGATGAGAAATATTTCTCAGAACATGGAATGTGAATCAAACCCATGGTTAGACCAGATCTACAAGTGTCCTCAATAGTTTGTGTAGCCATAAATCCTATTTTATTTATTGAGATCTATTGACTTTGTATATCATTCCGTTGTAAATAAACGATCTTATCATAGATCCATCCTACGAATTTTAAGGTGTATGAAGTTTTCATTTTTGATTTTTAAGCAAACCGACAGAGACTTCATTTAATTTAGATTGAATCTAGGCTATGACGCTATCAAGGCGCTCCAGTTCTCAAATTTTTTTGAATGTTGACGCTTTTACACTTCTTCTCCCACCTTCACTCTATGTGATCTAGGTTATAACTGGCAGTCAAGCATGCCGTGTATTTTGACTGGGGCATCTTTAGCCATTGTGATTTTGGGTTCACGTTCTTGTGAGATTTGCTTGCTGAAAACTGAGGATTTGGGTTTCTACATTATGGATTCGTGCATTCTGGTTGTAGTGACAAAATTTTCTCATAGCATTGCTTAGTGTTTGTCCTAGTTTGCGAATGATGTAGCTTATGTTTTCATTTTGCCGACATTGTTTGTCCTACCTTTAAGAGGAAAAGTTTTTAAAAAACCCATATTTGGGAGTAATATTGAACACAATGGATCACACAGAACCCAATAACAAGTCACCATATATGCATGGTGTATCCCACACTTGTATATTCAACATAGTCCAATAGCTACTGCATGTGTATATGTGGGGTACATCATGCATATATGTTTCTTTCCTTTGGATGCTTATACCTTATATCATTGATGACGTGATGTCACTGCTGGAACAAAGATTTACTCCATCATTGGGCATTAAAAGCTATGAGAAACATGAATTCCTTTGCCTCTAAGGTACAAAGGTGATATGAAAATGTCAAAACTGCCAAGTTTCTATTCTCATGCTCGTAAACCAAGGAACACCCATGAAAAGTATTCATCTACAAACACATGAACCAGAGCATCCCGTTGGAAGCCTGACAAAATATAGCTCCGAGGTGGTCTCCACTATCTAGTAGCTTTTGACTCTCCTATTACTGATTATTACCTAAAAAGAAAATTTATTGTTGATGCACTGCCCATCAGAAAGCTCCTTTTGACACTTCAAAAGAGTCAGAGTTATGAAATTGAGATTCGTATCGAGAATTAAAATCCCAGATTTGAGAATCAAGAATCATATCGAATCAGAAAAGTAAGATTTGACACAAAATTCGAATAGTGATAAAAAATAATATGTACATATTTAAAATAGGTAATATATTAAATATTGAACATTATTGTATTTTAAAAAGAATCAATTGACGTGAGTTTTATATTTGGGGGTGGGCCCTTTTCTAGTAAAACAACGTTGATTTGACTATCTAACAGTCAAAACGACGTCTATTTACTAGAAGTATGGTTAAAAATAATAATAAAATGGATCATGCGATTCCTTCGAATTGAATCGAATTGTACGATTCCTGCGATTCAGGTGTGATTCTCAACCAAAAATGATTCCGTAATAAGATATGAATCGAATTGAATCATACGAATCGAATTGCAAATCATACAATTTTGATAACAATGGTTAGAGCTAGTACTGATTTTGCTAAAATTTGGATGGAATCGTATTGCAGTTTATATCACCATAAGTAAATGAATTAAACTTATATTCTTTGTCAGGTTAACTATATAAATGCACATGCTACTTCCACAATAGTTGGTGACCTGGCTGAGGTGAATGCTATTAAAAAGGTATTTAAGAGCACATCAGAGATCAAAATGAATGCGACGAAGGTTATCTCCCTGTCTCTCTTATTTGCGTTTATGCAGCATCCTTTTTTCTATAATTCCAGCTTTGAGGGGGCTGTGTACTCATATTGCTCTTGTAAGAAAACAATATATATTGATATTACTTTCTAGCAATCTTCAGATCCATGTTTTCTTCTCACTTTTATTGTTCTGTTTCAGTCTATGATAGGGCATTGCCTTGGTGCTGCTGGGGGTCTGGAAGCTATTGCTACAGTGAAGGCCATTACGACAGGGTGGCTTCATCCTACTATAAATCAATTTGTATGTGCTGCTTTGGATTTTACCAAGAATTGTTAATATCAGCGCACATAATTTTGTTATGATAATTATTCTTGTACGTTTGCTTGGACAATCGCAAAGGTTCCCAAGTTTCCTTCATAATTTTTCTATCTTTTCAGGAAGCATTATGCTGAACTGATTAGTACTCTTTTTTGACTACATAGGACCACGTTTTGATCATTTGCTTAAAATTTGCACTTAATGGATTCTGTTGAATGAATGCAGAATCCAGAGTCTTCGGTTGAGTTTGACACTGTTGCAAACAAAAAACAGCAGCATGAAGTGAATGTTGGTAAGATGCTTCGCATTTCCACCCCCCTCTCCTCCTTCTCTCCCTCCAAACCCTTCGCATCTTAATTGTTTGCTTTACCCATGGACAAAACTTTTCCAACGTGGACTTTATCATGATTTGCAGCCATCTCAAATTCATTCGGATTTGGAGGACACAACTCCGTTGTGGCTTTTTCTGCGTTCAAGCCCTGATCGAGTTGTCTGCATTTCTTTTAGCTGACAGCCATCACTGCTATTCGAGGATTGATTTAATTTCTCGTAGAGGCTGTTTCACTATCTTTTTGCAAGTTTCTGTTTTAGCACTTCGAGCATTTAGAGTTGTCACTGATGTAACTATTTTGGGTTTAACTCTAGATTAAGGACTCATGTTTGTTTTACCAAAAGATCCATTGGAAGTTGGAACCTATGAGGCTGTGTTAGGCACCGAATTCATCAAAGTTTTGAGTTGTGTAGTTGAGAGGGATACTGTACTTTGCGTTCAAGAACCTTCCATTGGCATTTGTGTTGCTGTTTGGAGCATTTTTTTTTATTTGAATCCGATAATGTAATATCAATAACCAGGTTATCTGGCATCTCAAATTTTGAAAAAATTGCTGCTTCCAAGCAATTCCATTATGTTCCAAGTGGATGTTTTTAGATTTTTTTTTTTTTGTTGTTGATTTTCATACTAAAAATTGTGAAAAGACAAGATTTGAAATTCGTATAAACAAAATAAGGTGTGTGGAATTACATGTAAATAATTATGAAACACGATCTTTAAGAGTGATTCAGTGGTCAATTTTATTTTTTTGTAATCAAGGGGTTTTAATTTTGATATTTTTCACGTCTTTTAAAAGTCGACCACTCTTGTTCTTTAGAATACATGCTTTTAAACTAGTTTGAATTACAATAATAAGTTCAGAGCTAGAGAAAATAATCTGTATAAGTTTGAATACTCTGTAATAGAAAAAATAATTATAAAATGCACGAAATTTACTTGGCGAATATTTGCTTGTGCTGTACCCTAAGCTCCTCCATCAAATCCATTTCTTCTTCTTCGCCTTTGCTGACTCTGTTGTGTGTGTGTGTGTGTGAGAGAGAGAGAGAGAGAGAGAGAGAGAGAGCTATTTTTCACTCTAATTAAAAAATGCTCCAAATAGAAACACAAATGCCACTGGAAGGTTCTTGAACCCAAAATACAGTATCCTTCTATCAAGAACACAATTCAAAACTTTGATGAATTTGGTGCCTAACACAGCCTCATAGGTTCCAACTTCCAATAGATCTTTCGGTAAAACAAACATGAGTCCTTAATCTAGAGTTAAACACAAAATTATTACATCCGTGACAACCCTAAATGCTCGACGTGCAACACCAGAAGCTTGCAGAAAGATAATGAAACAGCCTCTACGAGAAATTAACTCAAGCCTCAAATAGTAGAAATTGATGTCAGCTACAAGAAATACAGATAACATGATCAGGGTTTGAACGCAGAAAAAGCCACAACGGAGTTGTGTCCGCCAAATCCAAATGAATTTGAGATGGCTGCATATCATGATAAAGTTCAAGTCAGAAAAGTTTTGTCAATGGGTAAAGCAAATGATTAATTAAGGTGCTAAGGGTTTGGGGGAGAGAAGAAGGAGAGAAGGGGTGGAAAAGCAAACCATCTTACCAACATTCACTTCATGCTGCTGCTTTTTGTTTGCTACAGTGTCAAACTCAACCGAAGACTCTGGATTCTGCAATCATTCAATAGAATCCATTAAGAGGTGCAAAGTTTAAGCAAATGATCATAACAAGGGTCTATGAAATCAAAGTAGAGTACTTGGGAACCTTTGCGATTGTCCAAACAGGAGTAAAATGATAATTATCACAAAGAAATTACGTGCGCTGATATTAACAATTCTCTGTAAAATCCAAAGCAGCACATACAAATTGATTTATAGTAGGATGAAGCCACCCTGTCGTAATGGCTTTCACTGTAGCGATAGCTTCCATACCCCCAGCAGCACCATGGCAATGCCCTATCATAGACTGAAACAGAACAATAAAAGTGAGAAGAAAACATGGATCTGAAGATTGCTAGAAAGTAATATCAATATATATTGTTTTCTTACAAGAGCAATATGAGTACACAGCCTCCTCAAAGCTGGAATTATAGAAAAAAGGATGCTGCATAAAAGCAAATAAAAGAAAGACAGGGAGATAACCTTAGTAGCATTCATTTTGATCTCTGATGTGCTCTTGAATACCTTTTTAATAGCATTCAACTCAGCCAGGTCACCAACTATTGTGGAAGTAGCATGTGCATTTATATAGTTAACCTGACAAAGAATATGGAGAAGTTTAATTTGTCTACTTATGGTGTTATAAACTCCACTACAATTCCATCCAAATTTTAGCAAAATCAATACTAGCTCTGATTCTTTGAAGTATCAAAGGAGCTTTGTGATGGACGGTGGTGTATCAGCAATAAATTTTCTTTTTAAGCAATAATCAGCAATAGGAGAGTCAAAAGCTACTGGAGAGCGGAGACCACCTCATTGCTATAAATTGTCAGGCTTATGAATGGATGTTTTGGTTCATGTGTATGCAGATGAATACTTTTCCCGGGTGTTCCTTGGTTTACGAGCATGAGAATAGAAACTTGGCAGTTTTGACGTTTTCCTGTTGCTTTTGTACCTTAGAGGCAAAGTAATTCCTGTTTCTCACAGCCTTTAATGCCCAATGATGGAGTAAATCTTTGTTACAGCAGTGCCATTACATCATCAGTGATACAAGGTATTGGGCTCCAATGGCCAGAAACATATATGCATGATGTAACCCACATATATACATGCGGTAGCTATTGGACAATGTTGAATATACATGTGTTGGATACACCACATATGGTAACTTGTTATTGGGTTGTGTCAATGATCCATTGTGTTCAATATTACTCCCAAATATGGGTTTTTTAAAATTTCTCTTAAAAGTAGGACAAACAGTGTCTGCAAAATGAAAACATAAGCCTGACATAACCTAAATCATTCGCAAATCACAAACTAGCACAAACACTAAGCAATGCTAAGAGAAAATTTTGTGTCACTGCAACCAGAATACATGGATGCATAATAGAGAAACCCAAATTCCCTTTTTTCAGCTCATTTTGCTCAGTCTAAATGTAGCACCTTGACTGCCAGTTATACAATATTTACTTCACCACCAAAGCATCCACTGTCACCCAATTCAACACCTCGATCATCGATCTTAATTGCTACTAAATCTTCAGTGATAGCACCAACAACTTACCACAGCAATCTCCACCATCAGCATTGCTAGAATGGAAATATCGCACCACCACCTCTGCTTATGCAACTACTATACCATTAGGCCTGCTTCCTTTTGGACATCGTCAAAAACCAACCACCTCTATATGCAACACATTAACAATTGTCAGTAGAATCAGTGCCAGATTCCTTTGGGATAAAATTGGAGTTTAAGGAGATCCTCCAATACTTTTGGAAAATTATGCCAATTTAAGACCTAACTTCTTCAAATATGGGAAAAATGTTGGCAAAAACCATTATGAAACTCCACCAACACAGAACAAATTTGAGATCATGGTTGTGGTGGTAAGAAAGATGATTGGTGGAGTTGCAATGTTGTTACTTGTGGTGGGCTGGCCTAGGTTTGATAGAAGTGGCCTCAAAGGAGTATTGCTTGAAAATGAAGGGCAAAGATTTCAACTATACAAGCTAGGGACGTGGAGACCCTGTTGGGAAATGAGAGACATATGGACTACAAGGAGGCCCAACTATCTCTGTGAAACTCAATCTCTCTAAATAAGTTGTAATCTCCCTTTCTTCAATGTTCCCTCTTTCTGATATGTGAATGTATGAACAGGACTTTTCTGAAGCTTTATTCACTGATATCAGATTTCCATAATTTTTTGGAGAGTATTTTTCTGGCTTTGGAAATAAAGAACATGCATACAACTTATGTCGCTAAGTTCTAATAATTGTCTGTATCCAAGATATGACACCATCTAAGAAAAGACAGGCTATGGTACAAGAAAGTTGATTTGAGGAAAGGAAGCAAATACCTCCTCTGGTGACACACCAGCATCCTCAAGGGCGCTCTGTATACATAAAGAAACACCAAGTCCATCAGATCTTGGATCGGTCATATGATAAGCATCACAATTTATTGCACCTCCAAGGTACTCAGCTAGTATTGGTGCATTTCTTTTCATTGCATGTTCCAAGCTTTCCATCACCTACAAGAAAGTTCTTATCATAGTCTAAAACCTCATGTCATTATAATCATGTATCACAGAGACAAGGACAAGGAAAGAGGGGGTTTGTTCGCGCAATGCCCAAGTTAGAAGATGCAAAGCAATCCAGCAACCAACAAAAATATAAAGGACCAGTCAGCAATTCATCTAAACCTAGGCACATGACTGGAGATAAGTCCCACTTTGCGTATTGAAAAAGTGTAGTGGTGGGATTGTCACATTTGGAGACGGAAGTGTCTCCAAGGTTGTTGGAAAAGGTTCCATTCAACCATTGGGCATTCTAAAGTTGAATAATGTCCTCTATGTGGAAGGGTTTAAAGCTAACATTATCAGTATTAGCCAATTGTGTGATGATGAAAATGTTATAATCCTAAAAAATTGTCCACACTTCCCATTAGAATTTTACTTTGTAGTGTACCCAAACAATACACCATGGCTGCATATTTGATGTATACAACCCAATTTTAATCTTGTGCCTGCCCCAACTTACCAAAACTCCTGCTCCTTCACCCATGACAAAGCCATCTCGATCTTTGTCCCATGGCCTACAAGCAGTTTTTGGATCATCATTTCTCTGAGACAAAGCCCTACAAGCAACAAAACCTCCCAATCCAATAGGAACAATGGGAGCTTCAGTTCCACCGGCAATCATCATATCAGCCTCACCTCGACGGATGTGATTTGCAGCAGCATAGAAGCAATAGTTGGAAGTAGCACAAGCAGTTGAAATTGAATAGGTTGGTCCCATAAAACCAATGTCAATTGCAAGCAAGGCAGAACCCATGTTTGTAATAGCATAAGGTATGAAAAATGGTGTGATTTTCCTGTAACCTCTCTCTATGAGAGCCTGAGCACTATCAGAAAAAACCGTAATGCCACCCAACCCTGATCCAACAAGCACACCGGCTCGCTCCTTATCAATCTGCAAAGAACATAAGAGTGAATAGCTCGGTGAATAAGCACCACAATGGTGTCATTATATCAATTATGGCCTATAAAACACGTAATTTATATCGAGGAAGCCCACGAAGATATGCATATGTATACACATGCAGCAGCAAAATCAGTAGCTATATCAAGCCAAAATAATTGATGTAATTGCACCAAAATGCACAAAATGTCAACATCCCCAATAAATAGTTAACCTAGAGAGCTATAATTAGTTATTTTTTTTGTCTATATTTACTTTAATTTAATATGAGCCTTCAATGGTCAATTTGGCCAGCTCTTTTTCTTTGTCCATCTTTGTATATATCTGAATTTCTTTATTTTCTTAAAGATGTTCAATATGTTTCTTTTGCATTGTTTTTTTCCTTTGTGTCACTTTTACAAAATAGGTCTCCCTACCAGGATCTGAATCCAAATGTGCCATCTTAAGTGTGACAAGAATCATTACTTAAGCTCAATTGGTGTTCTTGTTCATTTGTAGATCATTTTTTTGGAAGAAGAAAGTACAACTTCTTAGATAATCAAAGAAAAGATCCAATGGCCAAAAATCTATCATCTAGACATTAAAATATGACAGAAGAGCGGGGGAAGAGTCTTTGATTGCATGAACATGCATACCTCCCAAAAAACATCATCCCTTATATTGCACCCAGCAATAACTTTCAGTGTTCAATTCAAGCTGAGAGGCTAGACCAGAGATGAGAAGTTCCCAAAATTAGAAGCGCAAGCAACCAGTTTCAATAAACAAGATGGGGTGTGGAAAGGCAACTTAGTCTCCTTATTGGTTACATACTGGGCAACTATGAAACACGGATTCTTTGTTGAGGTTGACGTATCTGTATTGAATACCATATCAGATACGACATTTGTCAGATATTTGATGATATGTATCGGATACACCTCATGCGTATCCGATAATAATTAAATATATTTCACGAATTCACATATCACATATCCTTTCGAATTCACATATAATACAATACATTACCAAAAAATCGTACTACTTCAAAGGCACATGTGTATTTTTTAAATATTATTTACAATTACATGTCAAAAGAGTATAAAATAAATCTATTATGTTATAGTCTGAGTAAAAATTACTTCTAAATAAACCGACTCGATAAATATTAGTTTTGATTCCTTTAATTAATCACTTCATTTTGTGAATATACCATAATGATATGATATATATTTTCTTGAAACTAAAAAGAATTACTAATTTTTTTTATTGTATTAAAAAATTATCAAAATATATAAATATTAAGTTGGTTAAAAATAATAAAAATATTTTATTATAAACGTATATTAACCGTACTCATATCCTACTGTTTTAAATTTTATTGTATCACCATATCTGAATCATATCGTACTCGTAACCCGTATCCATATTTGTGCTTGCTGGGCCGGCTGTTCATTATTTCCTTATACTTTCACATTATCTCAAGGCCTACCCTCATCATAAAAGTATAATAAAGAAAGCTATGCCTCAAGTGTTTTCGTAAAATAAAAAAGCTTATATTTGCAATTCTCCACTCCCAATGAAAATCTAAAATACAAATTTGACTCAGTTGTACCAGACCAGGATCAATAATAAGGACACCAAGGTACGGGCCAAGACATTCATTGTTGAAATCCTTCTTTTCCATCGAGCGAATATGATAGGGATTCTTGGCCATCTGACCCATCTAAGTAGCTATTGGAGACTAACAATGTTTTGATCTAATGGTATTCCCTACCTTCTTGAAGTCAAGGGTTAAAATTCCTTTTTTCCATCCCTCAAAGTCCCCCCAAAAAAAAAAAAAAAAGAAAGAAGTACCTATTAGAGGAAACTCTTACAATATCTATTTCATAAAAGGTACCAATGACTGCCAAATGGGCATGTCAAGCAAGTTCCGAATCATTAGTCTAAATTCCAAGATTAGCAGTCCCGACCTCTTATCCTATCAAAAAATTCAATAAATAACTAAACAAATAAAACAATTCTAACAACATTAACCCTAGACCTCGTGTTGAGATCATCTTCCTTGATCATTTCATAGTGAATTTCTCACTTAGTGTCTGGACTCGTGGAGTCATTATTATAGGAAAACTCAAAAGCCACTCTTCAAAAGTCATTTCTTAGAGCAACTCCGACCCACTCTTCAAAAGCCATTTCTTAGTCATTTTATCGAACCCAACACCAAAATAACCTCTCCAACTCACTCTCTATCCCATTCTCTATTTCTCATTTCATCAAAAAGGCTCTCCAAATCTGCCAAGCCCGTCGGTCTCGCCAAAACGCCCCTCCCTCCCCTATGCTGAGAACTCTATTGGATTAAATTGATTTAAATTTTAGTTTAAATATGACCGTTAAAAATATGGCGATGACGTGGTAGGCTACGTGGTATTTTTTATTTAAATTATTAAAAATTAATTAGCTAAAATAAAGAGCAAGGTCAGAATAAACTTAAAATATAGAGTTGGGTTGGAATTGCTCTAATACCTATAAACACAAATGTCCACAAATTCAAGCCCAAAACATTTTGCCGCTGGTTGTTATACCGGAAGTGCCCAACAAAATCTTTCACTTTGACCATGCATGTTCATTTCCCCCATCAATAGCAAGACAAAACAATCTTCAGAACTGATGGTGTAAACCGAATTGTATGAGTAATGAATCGTAATTATACTTTGCAGTGATGATATAGTGATAATGAAAGAAATATTTTTCTAGGGGCTGGGAGGATTAACATAGAAGAAATATAGTAGTTCACCAGTTCGGGAGCTCGGTTAATCCACTTTTTAATGGAGACTCTTGCTCCTAATCTTTCAATAGTGATGATTGCAAGAGTACAATGACTAGTTTTTACCTCTAGGGTCCTCCCATCTTTGGGGGCGTTACATAGTATTTATAGGGCTGTTCCTTATTCAGTGAGATCTTGGCCGAGATTTTTGCCCTTATTTCGTGGGGTTCTCCTTAATTCTAGGAGAAGATCTTGATTGGTTGAGATTAGGTGCCTTGATTATAGTTTTCTAACGCTTTAGGAACCTCTCATGATTATCCAGCCGTTGCCTTCTGACCTTAGTTAATATGGCTGACCTCCCGGTCTGAGTTGAACTCCTGAGCTAACACTTGAGATTTACTTTAGGTATCATCAGTTGCCCCCCTAGCCCTTGGCCCAAGCGAGCTTAGGCATGGGCTGAGCTACTTTCGCATTGGACCAGGCCTGCACCTAGCTGACCTTAGTCCACATGTGAGATGCACGTGGGGAGGCTCTTTGACGGTTTACAGCAATCATGGCTTCCTCGATTCTCGTGCATGTTTCAGCCCACGTTACTCAAGTTTTAAATGCTCAATCGACTGCTCAAAACTCCCTGTTCATCTTCTACGCTATTTACCTTTGTCTCCGGCTCTTTCTCTCTGCAATTTCTGGGTTTTCCTCCACGCGATTCTCTTATTCTCTGCTCAAAACTGTGCTTTCTGGGTTCGACTCGAAGTTCTGCTTTGCTCTTCTCCTCCAATTTTGTTCTTTGGCTGCTGTTTGTTGCTCTCTTCCCTGTCTAGGTACGCTTCCTTCTGCCCCTTTCTCTTTCTATTGCCTTTCCTCACTCAGGATCCCTTGACTTCGAGGTGGCCATTATTTTTATGGGTTTTTCAGTTCTTTTTCTTTAGGAATCGCGATCGTTGCCTATCTCCTCTTCCCCGCTTTGTGGATTGGAACTCTACTGTGTGAATTCTTACTGTCGGGAGGTACAGTGCTAACCCTAGGATTATCAGGGGGTGTTTAGTTAGTATTCCTCATTTTTATAATTCTTTCGATTTGCCTTTCTCTTTGCTAATCATGTCTGCCTCCTCTGGAGCAACTCCCTCCTCTGTTTCCCTCCTAGGCGACAGGTCTGCCGAGAGAGATTCTGATTTAGGGGATGTAGGTGATGAGATTGACAACTTCCCCAGTGTTGAGGCTATCGATACCGAGGTGGACTCCAAGGAACTCCTCTCATCTTCCTCTCATGTACCTCCTAGTGCTGACAAGGATAAGGGCAAGGTGAGTGAGGTTAGGATTTCTGATAGTACAGCGGGTATGGGGGCTGCCTTCAGGCATGTTGAGCTCGTGGGTCCCAATGGAGTGGATCCTATTCTCATGGAAACTCTTAGTGCTCGTTTTGGTTTTTTCCCTGGTGTTCAGCCCTGGTGCCCGAATAAACTCACCCCATACGTTGCCCACGTGCACAAAAGAGTTTGTTTCTTTGTGGCTGCTTTCAAGAATGACCTTCGTTTCCTTATGCACCCCTTCATAAAAAATGTTGTGCAGCACCTCAATGTTTGCCTTGCTCAGCTTTCTCCTAACGTATAGGGTGTTTTAGTTGGTCTTTTAGTTTTCTTTAAGAAGCATGGGCTGGGGACTCCCACCATTTCTCTGCTTATGGACCTTTTCAATGTCAAGCTTACCTCAACTGAGGGCTTTCTATATGTTTCTAGGCAGACCTCGTCTAGGCAGATCATCACACACCTCCCGAGTTCTCATAAAGGCTGGAAAAAGAATTTCTTTTTCGTTGGGGGTGTCAACTGGGAATACAACCCTGCTGATAAAACAGACACTATTGGGATTCCCAGAGCCTGGTAAGCCCTAGATAACTTAGGTGAGTTCTTGCCTGACTGAACTACGGTTTGAAGATTTATGAGTTGTTTTCCTGACCTCTGCATTTTTGGTGTTCCCCCTTTCTTAGGCATTCGACCTGAACTCAGCGCCGAGGACAAGCGGGTGAAACTGAAGTTGGCTAAGTGTAATCCAGAGAGGTACTCTGAGCTCCTTAAGCCCTGGAAATTAGAAAGGCAGGGATTCAGTCCTCCTCCAATCCCACTTTCCTTTATCCGACCTGAGGACATAAAAGATAATGCTCTTTCCCTTATTTGGTTTTATTGTTTTCCTCCTTTTTTTTTTTCCTTTTGACTAACCAGCTCAAGCCAAATCTCCCAGGGTCTTCTACAATGAAGCCTATCCCTGAGATGCTCCAAGCTAAGGTAGAGCTATTGAAGAAGAAAAACAAGGGTGGTACCAAGCGCAAGGCTGAGGGCAGTTCTGGTGGGAGCCCAGTTACTCGAGCTAAGGTTCAGAAAATGGGTACTTCCTCTGCCTCTGCCTCTATCCAGAAGGCTCCACCATCCCCCTTACATGCTTCACCAACCTCAGGACTTCCTCTCCCCCAAGGGACCCGACCTGCCACTGAAGATGCTCCTGGGCGAGACCAGTCCTCCCCTTCTGCATCTGAAGTTGAAGGGCCCTGGAGACTGCTCGCACTTTCCCTGGTCGTGCTGCTTCTGCATCAACCAAGGAGACCTCCCAACATCTCATGACAGGCAAAGGGGTCTTCTCGAAGTCTGAGAATTCTCTTATTACCGATGTGAAGCGTGCTGCAGAGGCCATTGCCTCCATTATCCCAGAGTCTGACATTGATGCGGCCACTTCTGTATCCCTGGGAACCTGTGTTTCCACTGCGCTGTATGGCTGTACCTCGGTGAGATTCTAATTTGTCAAATTCTCCTCTTTTTTTTGGTTGTCTTGTGCTCTTCCCTTTACACTAATCTTTCATGCTTGTCTTCAGACCGCCATTCAAATAAGCAGCTTGTTAAAGCGAATCCAAGCCCTAGAGGGGTCGGTCAATGCTTCCAAAGCTTTTGAGCTGAAGTGTGCCAATCTGGCCTTTGAGAATAATGACCTTAAGGTCCAGGTAAAGGAGTTGCAAGAGCAAGTGGAGCAACAGTCTTCCCTTGCCAAGTCCAGACAAGAGGAGCTCAGCAAGACTAAGGAAGACCTCCGGTCAAAAACCGATGACTGGATCGAGGAGAGCCAGAAGTTCCTTGATGCTCTGGCTTCCTTCAGGAACATGAAGAGGGAGTACGAGGTGCTAGCAGAGGCCAATGATGCTGTCAGGGAGGAGTTAGGGGCTGCCAGAGAGGCGCTGGAGGTGCGAGACACTACCATCCAAAAAAGATGAGCTGATTGCCCAGCTAGAGGATGACGTTCTCACCAGGTGGGCAAAAGGGTGGATTGCTTTCCAGGGTATAGCTGAAAGGACTTACCCTGAACTGAACTTTGACTTTTCAATTCCCCCTGAGGAAGAGGCCGAGGGGTCTGATGAAGAAGAGGATGATGCTCCTGCTCCTCCTGTTTCTGAAGATGTGCCCATAGACTCTGGAGGGCTCATTCCTCTAGTTGGGACTTCAGCTCAAGATGCTTCTGCCTCCTTAGGCATCTCTACTCCTCTGGCTGCTGAGCCTGCTTCTTCCTTCCTGCTGAGCTGGCCACAAGAGCCTTGGTTGAATCTGAGGTCCCTGCCTCTTTGCCTGCTCTTGGCCCTCCTGAAACTTCAACTGTTGCTGTGCCAGAGAGGTCGCCTGCTGAGCTGGAGAGCCCTTCTTCCATTCCTCGTGCTGAGACATCAGCTACTGCACTGCAGGGCCCTTCATCTACTCTCCCTTCAAAAACTTAGGATTTGTAGCTTTGGGCTAATTATCTCAGAATTGTAACATTTTGAAACAAAATTTCAGAATTGTAGCATTTTGTATCTTTAATTTACTGCTTATAGCTCTCCTTCTTTCCCTTTGCTTTTAATTTGTTGCTCTACTCTACCATCAATCGAATATGATATTCCTCAACTCTTTGCCCCCTTTGCTTCAGGGGGTCATTCAGATCTCCTTGAAGTAAAAAGGTTAGGAATAACTGATGTGCCTAGCTGAGCTTCCAGCTTCTCAACCTGCTTCTGTCCGAACTCCAGCAACTGACCACCAGAGCTCTGGCCTTACTTCATCCTCAAAGATTTAGGATATGAAGCCATTTTTTAAACTTATCAACTCATGGTTGTGACAATTTTAAACCAGAATGCAACTATGTAACTTCTACTGCGTAATGCAATCTTCTCAACCCTTTCCCTCTCTCAGCAAATGGATAGGAAATTTGCATGACCAGTTTAGCATACACAGTAGGGGTGTAGTTTTTAGCTGTTTGAAATATAAGACAATGAGTACCTGAAGTCTTACCCTTAAGGAGCTTCCATTTGCTGACCTGCGTAGCTGACCCTTAAGGAGCTTCCATTTGCTGATCTGCATAGCTGACCCTTAAGGAGCTTCGATTTGCTGACCTGCATAGCTGACTTGCTCCAGGGCTAAATAACCTCCGAGCTGGCTTGAGGGGACCCTTTGGTAAACCTTAGGAGTCATGTGCACGTGTAGCCATTGGTCAGGTTCTCTTTTCTGCTCGTGAGTTCAGCAGATCTGATTAGGTGAAGTGAAGTGCTTACAATCATGCTCTGTCCAGTGGTTCCGATGTGCCGAGGTCCTGGACTGCCATGGACCACACGCAAGGTGACAACCTGGAAGAGCATGCCTAGATGCAGCTGCTTGAGTGCATTGACTTCCTCATTTCCGACTTGCTGACCTCCCGATGTGTAAGGTTTTGTTTTGACCTTTCTTTTATGCTCTGGACCCCTCCTTGGAGGTCTGCTTGTTTTATCCCGGGGTGTCGTTGATGTCTACTTTCAATGCATATCCTTCCTACCAAAAAGGTTCCTGCTTCCTTAATTTGGAAACCTAGAGACCCACCGACTTAAGGTTTCGTGTAATTAACAACTTCCTAAAAATCTGGGGTCTTCAAAGGATTTCTATAAGTACTGGCTATCACTTCCCTCCGGGTATCCCTTTGTTATTCTTGAGGGCTTAACGCCTTATATCTCCTTCTCTTCTCTTTTTCGCCTGAGTCCACTATGTCTGCCCCCTTTTCTGCTCTGTTTCAAGAGCGAACCTCCTTTGGGGTTGAGTGGATGTGGCATACTCACTACTTTGTTCCCTCAGTGGTGACGTCCTTCGATTTAGAGAGGATAAGAAAGAATTCTTTCTTGATTTGGAGTTACCTCTACGTGCTCCAAGCTCCGATGAACCCTGTAATTACCTTCCTCCTGGGGAGACGTGCTTCTTTGAAGCAGCTTTGGAGTTAGGTCTGTGCCTTCCCATTCATCCTTCTATTGGATTTATTTTGGCCTATATTGGCTTGTGTCCCTCTCGTCTTTCACCCATGGGATGGGTTGTCATGACCAGTTTCTTCCTCTTCTGGCGTCTGCGAGGTAATGACGAGTTTCCTACGGTTGCCGAGTTTCTCCACTTTTTTACCCTTGAGGAGGATGAAGTTCCATGCTTCGTCTGCTTCCGGTGGAGAGATTTTTGGCTTCGTCGTTTAGTGTTTGGTCTCCCCTCCCTTCCTTCAGGATGGGCTCAGCGCTTCTTTTTTGTTTCAAGTGACTCGTGGAGGTCTTCCGAGATGGGCAAGAGAGTGCAGAGTCCCTCGGTCCTGGAAAAGCTATTCTTACCCAGGTGAAAGCGATGAGGATCTCTCTGTTGGGATCAAATTTTATGATGTTCTCTGCTCATCTTGTTTCTTGGTATGCAGGTGTTCCTGATCTGGACTTACTTGAATTGATAAGGGTGGAACTAATGACCCAAGCTGAGCCTATGTCTTTTCCTGAGCTCATGACACCAGGCAATCTGTTCTTGTTTAGTGCTGCCGCGGCTGAACGAGACTTTTTCAGAGTCTGATAAAAGCGAAGACACTTGAGCTCCTTCGAAGAGGCGTAAGAGGGATGGTTCTTCCTCCCCTACCTCCGATTCTGGCCTGGGGGAAGTTCTGTTCTCCACTGCTGGGCAAAAGCTGATGGATCTTCTGTCATCAGCTGAGAAGGAAAGGGATGAGCTGAAAGAGGAGAACCTTCGTCTGAAGGAGAGGGTCAGTGAGTTGGAGAGACGACTAGGAATTTTGCTTTGATTGTACCCTTGTAACTGCAGATGTTCTGGAAAACTCAATTTTCCTATATTTGCATGGACCAATGAGTTCATCGTTCTTGTTATGAATTAGTAAGTTCATCCTGAGCTCTTCTCATGAACAAGTGAGTTCTCCGTAAATGTTTTTTTTTTATGAACTAATGAGTTCATCGCGAGCTCTAAAGCTCTTTCTATGAACTAATGAGTTCATCGTGAGCTCTAAGGCTCTTTTTATGAACTGATGAGTTCGTCGTGAGCTCTAAGGCTCTTTTTATGAACTAATAAGTTCATCGTGAGCTCTAAGGCTCTTGTTATGAACTAACGAGTTCATCAAGAGCTCTAAGGCTCTTTCTATGAACTAATGAGTTCATCGTGAGCTCTAAGGCTCTTGTTATGAACTAATGAGTTCATCGTGAGCTCTAAGGCTCTTTCTATGAACTAATGAGTTCATCGTGAGCTCTAAGACTCTTGTTTTTTTTTGCGTGCTCATAAGGATAGATGAATCACAGAATTGCTACTTTTTTTTTTTTTTAACAATGGTTCATAATACAAGATAAACTTACTGAAAAATTTTCCTAAGATGTTCTGCATTCCATGAATGGGGCAGGACTTTCCCTTCTTCCATTTGTAACTCATAATTTCCCGGTTATGTATGGACCTTCCCAGTTAGGCCCCAGTTTCCCATGAGTGGGATCCTTTCTTGCCAGCAGAAGCTTCCTCAACACCAGATCTCCGACCTTGAAACTCCTATGCTTGACCTTCCTGTCGTAGTACCTAGCTGTTTTCCTTTGGTAGTTCTTTATGTTGTTCAGTGCTGCCTCCCTCTTTTCTTCCAACAGATCCAAACTTAGCAAAAGGGAATTACCATTGTTTTTCTCGTTTGCTAATTCTGTTCTAAGTGAAGGGAGCCCAACTTCGACAGGCGCCACTGCTTCGGAACCGAAAGCTAAAGCAAATGGAGTCTCTTGTGTTGCTGACCTGGTAGTTGTCCTGTAGGCCCATAGCACTTCTGGGAGGTGTTCTACCCACTTGCCCTTCAGACTTTCCAACTTGGTCTTCAGGGCGGACTTTAAAGTCCTGATGGTGACTTCTGCTTGTCCATTGGACTGGGGATGAGCTGGGGCAGAGAAGTAATTCTTTATTCCGAGCTCGGCACAGAAGTTTTTGAACTTCGGGTTGTCGAACTGCTTCCCATTATCCGACACAATTGCTCTGGGGATCCCAAATCGCAGATTATGGATTTTCAAGTAAAATTCTGAACCTTTTGTTCTGTAATGGTTGCTAAGGGCTCCACCTCTGCCCACTTGGTAAAGTAATCCACCCCTATAATGGCGAACTTGCATTGTCCTACACTAGTGGGAAGAGGTCCTAGAATATCTAGACCCCACTGTTGGAATGGTCAAGGGCTTATTACTGAGGTCAGGAACTCTGGTGGGCAGTGAGGGATGTTGGCATGCATCTGGCAAGCCTTGCATTTCTTGACCAGGTCTGTTGCGTCCTTGAGCAAAGTGGGCCAATAATACCCCTGCCTTAGAGTCTTTCCTGCCAAAGTCCGTGCCCCAATATGATTGCCACAGACTCCATCGTGGATTTCTTTGAGTATGTAGTTGGCGTCTTCATCTCCCACGCATTTAAGGAGTGGAGTTGAAAAACCTCGCTTATACAAGCTTCCCTGCAGAATGGAGAATCTAGCTGACCTGGTTCTCAGCTTTGCAGCCTCCTTGGGGTCTTCTGGCAGGGCTCCCTTTTGGAGATACTCCAAGATGGGGTCCATCCAGCTTGGTGGATTCTGTATGGGGAGCACTTCCTCATCTTCAACACTAACGGATGGTTCCGCCAGATGCTCCACGGGGATCAACCTGTCCAGATTTTCTTGTGAAGCTGTTGCCAACCTTGCCAAAACGTCTGCTCTCGAATTTTCAGTTCTAGGGACATGTCTGATCTTTACTTGCACAAATTTCTTGATTAATTCTTGCACCTTTCTAAGATAAAGGGTCATCTTCTCACCCTTAGCCTCGTAAGCACCCTCTATCTGTTTCACCACGAGTTGTGAGTCACTGCAGATCTCCAGTTGCTCGGCTTCCATTGAATGAGCTAAGCTGAGCCCTGCTATGACTGCCTCATACTCGGCTTCGTTGTTTGAAGCTTTGAATCCAAATCTCAGTGCGTATTCAACATCTATCTCATCGGGGATGTCAAAATCAAACCAGCTCCGCTGCCCTGAGCATTGGCAGCTCCATCTACTGAAAGTTTCCACGTGGGGAGGTCAGGTACTAACTGCGCTGTCTCTGCAGGTATTCCAGTTGTGAATTCTGCAATGAAATCTGTCAATATCTGCCCCTTAATGGCTGTCCTTGGCTTGTACCTGATGTCAAACTCACTAAGTTCAATGGCCCATTTAACCAGTCTCCCCGAAGATTCTGGCTTGTGCAGCACCTGCTTCATAGGTTGATCTGTTGGAACTTCGATAGTGTGAGCCTGGAAGTAGGGTCTAAGTCTCCTGGCGGTTGTCACTAAGGCTAAAACGAGTTTTTTCATTTTAGGATATCTTTCTTCTGCCCCCTCAGAGCTCTGCTGCAGTAAAAAACTGGTTGCTGAGCTCTGTCCTTCTCCCTTACTAGCGCTGCGCTGGTTGAGAACTCTGAGACAGCCAGGTAAAGGGTAAGTACTTCTCCTTCTAACGGGCTTACCAAGACAGGTGGGGAGCTCAAGTATTCTTTCAATGCTTTGAAAGCTTCTTCACACCGAGCATCCCATTGAAAGGCTTTCTTTAAGACTTGAAAGAAGGGCTGACACTTGTCGCTTGATCTGGAAACGAAACGACTCAGGGCAGCTATTCTCCCGGTTAAACGCTGTATTTCCCTCGTGTTGGAGGGAGGTTGCATATCCAACACTACTTTTACCTTTTCTGGGTTAGCCTCTATCCCTCTGCTATTAACTATGAAGCCCATAAATTTTCCTGCTGACACCCAAAAGGCGCACTTAGCTGGGTTGAGCTTCATCTTGTATTCTCTCAGGACTTGAAACGACTCTGCTAAGTGTCCAATGTGGAGCTCTGCCTTTAGTGATTTGACCAGCATGTCGTCAATGTAGACCTCCATGGAGGTCCCAATCTGTTTTTGAAACATCTTATTCACCAGGCGCTGGTAAGTGGCTCCTGCATTTTTTAACCCGAAAGGCATCACTTGATAGCAGTATGTCCCTTGCTCAGTTATGAATGAGGTCTTCTCTTGGTCACTGGGATCCATCCTGATCTGATTGTACCCAGAGAAGGCATCCATGAAGCTGAGGAGCTCATGTCCCGCAGTGGCATCTACAATCAAATCTATCCAGGGTAAAGGAAAACTATCTTTCGGGCAAGCACGGTTGAGGTCTGTAAAGTCAATGCAAAGACGTCATTTGCCGTTTGTCTTCTTGACTAGGACTACATTGGCTAGCCAGACTGGGTAATCCACTTCTCTAATGGCTTTCGCGTGAAGGAGCTTGCTGACCTCTTCGTTGATGGCTTTCTGACGCTCCGGGGTGAAGCTCCTCCTCTTCTGCTTAACGGACTTACAAGCTGGATTCACGCTGAGCTTGTGAGTGATGACAGAAGGATCAATCCCTTTCATGTCCTCTTGCTTCCATGCAAAAACTTCCTTGTTCCTTTTCAAGAATTGGATGAGGAGATCTCTCCTTGCTCAGCTTGGATCCAACGTAAACAAGATGCTCTGGCTCCTCATCCATTTGAACAGGTTCCAGCTCTTCTGATGGTGTTGGCCTGGTCTCGAGTTCATCCCTCATGTCAAGCTCATCCAATTGGATGCTCTCAACCTCCTTATTTCTCATGGATGCCATGTAGCATTCCCGTGCTACGCGCTGGTCTCCTCGGACCACTCCAACTCCGTTTTCTGTTGGAAACTTCACTACAAGGTGATAGGCAGAGGGAATAGCCCTTATAGAATTGAGCGAGGGTCTTCCAAGGAGCATATTGTATGCTGAAGGTGCATCAACCACTAGGAATTTCACAGTTGTTGTAGTCTGACAGGGTGGGTCACCTAAGGTCAAGATGAGTTGGATTGACCCTAGGGGCAGCACCCTTTCTCCTGAGAATCCCAATAGGTGGGCACTTACTGGTTCAAGCTTTTCCCTTCCTATATCCATTTTATCGAAAGCAGAAGCAAAAATGATGTCTGTCGAGCTGCCATTGTCAATCAAAACACGATGGACAGTCCTGTTGGCCACCACAACTCTTACCACCAAAGGGTCATCATGGGGATGTTGGCAGCCCTCTAGATCTGAATCTGAGAAAGTGATAGCCGTGTCTAAGCGTGGAGACTTAGACACAGTATATACTTCGGGAGCTTCTGTGGCTCTGATTTTTCGCAAGTGGGCCTTTCTGGCAGAGCTGGACCCTCCTCCTCCGACAAATCCTCCAGATATCACTCTAATCTCCCCCATAGGTTGCTGGTGTGGCTCTGGTGCTTGACGCTGAGGGGGTGGAGGTGGGAGAGCTCGATTTTGATTATCATTGGCCATATAGCGTCGCAGCTGCCCTCGCTGGATTAGAAATTCTATTTCCTTCTTCAATTGGATACAGTCGTCGGTGTGATGACCATGGTCTCTGTGGAAGTCACAATACTTCGTAGGATCCCTTTTTGTCGGGTCTGCTTTCATCCGGGGTGGCCACCTTAAGAACTTCTCATGTTGCACCTCATACAGTATCTGAGACACCGTAGCAGTCAGAGGAGTGAGCTGCTGGGGTGCATACCTCGGTTGTAGCTCTGGTTGTGGAGGGCCGAGGCGATCCCTGACATTTCCTCTTCTCTTTAGGGAACGTTCTCTGTCTCTTCTTAGAGACCTGCCTCGTTCTCTTTCCTTTCTGGGACTTCGTTCTCTCTTCTTTTCTTCCTTCCCTTTCTCCTTTCTCGACGAAGAGCTCCCGACCTTGGAGAGGAGCGCTTCCTCACCATTTATGTACTTTTCTGCTTTGGCAAGCACCTCCGCCATACTAGCCTGGGGTTCTTTGAGATGGAAAACATCAGATCTTTTGACTGAACTCCCAGACCTGCTATGAAGGCTGTAATAGCAAATTTTTTGTCTGGGACATCCACCTTCAAGGATTCTGAGTTGAACCGTTAGACATAAGACCGTAGGTTCTCATCAGGTCCCTGTTTCACATTTAACAAATGGTAGCTCGGTTTCGTATAGGTCCGAGCTTCAATGAAGTGGGACACAAACGAGATTGACAGCTCTTTAAAAGAGGAGATCGAGGCTGGGGGGAGTCTGTTGAACCATGCTAAGGCTGAGCCCTTCAGGGTGATAGCAAAGGCCCTGCATCTCACTGGATCTTGATATCCATGCAACTCCATTTGATTTTTGTAGGTGTTGAGGTGGTCCACGAGATCCTTTGTCCCATCGAAAGCATCCACCTGCGGCATTCTGAATTTATGTGGGAGAGGGAAGTGCAGCACCCCAGCAGTGAATGGGGATTCGGTTTGCTGCACCAAGGCATCCATAGTGACTGGGACCTTGCTCTTCACTGCCTCCTTCATCTGGCTGAGCTCTTGTTGGATGTCTTTGAAACGTTGCTCCCAGTGATGTTCTCTTCTCTCCTGTTGATAAGGGAAGAAGTCGCTCCTCTCCCCTTCCTTACATTGACTTTGCACTTCCTCGTTGTGACCATTCCTAGAGGGTAGGCGAGGTTCTTGCCCCAAGGTCTGGCTATTCTCTCCCACCTCATTAACTTCTCTGAGGGGGTCGAGATGCGGTTGCTCCCTTGGTGGTGGATTATTCTGGCCTCCTTGGGCCGGTCGCGCCTCCTGTGGGCGTTGTAGGAGCTTTAAGAGCTCTTCGTTCTGTTTTGTCAGACGTTCATTGACAAGACGAAGGGTTTCCATCTCATTATTCATGGAAAGGCTCCCCATGGGGGGATCTGCTTCTTGCGCATTTTCAGGTTGTCTGTTATTTGCGACTTCCTGTTAATCTTGCATCCGTAGAGGATTGGTCTGACTTCGGCTCATATTTCGCGTTGATACCATCAGTCACTGGAAAATCAGCTTTATTTGTAACAGGAACAGTCGTTCCCACAGACGGCGCCAAACTGATGGTGTAAACCGAATTGTATGAGTAATGAATCGTAATTATGCTTTGCAGTGATAATGTTGTGATAATGAAAGAAATATTTTTCTAGGGGTTGGGAGGATTAACATAGAAGAAGTATAGTGGTTCACTAGCTCGGGAGCTCGGCTAATCCATTCTTTAATGGAGACTCTTGCTCCTTGTCTTTCAATAATGATGATTACAAGAGTACAATGGCTAGTTTTTGCCTCTAGGGTCCTCCCCTCTTTGGGGGCGTTACATACTTATTCAGTGGGATCTTGGCCGAGATTCTTGTCCTTATTTCATGGGGTTCTCCTTAATTCTAGGAGAAGATCTTGGTTGGTTGAGATTAGGTGCCTTGATTATAGCTTCCTAACGCTTTAGAAATCTCTTGTGGTTATCCAGCCGTTGTCTTGCCTCAAGAGACATTCAGTCCTTGCCTTCTGACCTCAGTTAATATGATTGACCTCCTGGTCTGAGTTGAACTCCTGAGCTAATACTTGGGATTTACTTTAGGCATATCAAGAACCACAATCAAAAGACAAAAAAGTTCGCTCTGTTCCACAATGCAACACAACAACAATAAAGCCAAATACGCAAAATTCCAAAATTCAACACCAAAACCCATAAACCACACAAACCCAACAAAATCAACAGATAAACTGAATCTGACAATCGACAATCAAATAAGAGCGAAAGATTCAACATAAAAAATTCACAAACCTTCGAAAGTTTATCGCCACCGAGATCAGCATCCTCGAGCGCTTTCTTGCCAGCAACAATGCAATACTTCAAATTATCATCAAGCCTTCTGTCGTTTTTCCCATCAATGTATCCCTCCGAGCTGAACCCACGAATCAGCCCACCAAATCTGGTGGGAAATTTGGACGCATCAAATCGATCAATGGCTGTAATACCACTCTCGCCACTGAGTAGTTTGTCGTAGTAAGTATCAACGTCGTTGCCAAAGACGGATACTAAGCCCGTGCCAGTAATGACCACCCGTTTTTGTGGGTCTTTTTCACGCTTGGGAGGTGAGGTTGTGATGGGTTGGCTTGAGGCTGATATGAATGAAACTCTCTTTGTGGTGCTGGTAGTGGTGAAATTTGGTGATTGCTTGCGAAGTGGGTCTAGTGGGGAGACTCGGAGTGGTGATGATTGAAGGACTTGCATTATGGTGGAGCAAAAAAATACTAGTTCCTTTCTGGTGTGTTTGTGAGAGAGGGAGAGAGAGAGAGAGGGGGGGAGGTGGTGAACTCGATCAGACTGATGCAGAGGTGAGGAAATAGGGGCCGATGGAACCGGAAGTGGTAAGAGGCAGATGGACAGATTCACTTGGATACGCTGTCTAGTGTGGTTTGAACAGTGAAGGCCAACTGCCAAGTCTCGTTCAAGTTTCAACTGTGAAAGGCTGCTCGAACAGGGGGGAATTTTCTCGACGTGACGATGGGATATGATATTTTTAATTAATAATATTAAAATAAATAAAAAATAAATTTTATAAAAATTAATTAATATGACCGTTCAATATTTACTCCCGAATTAGGGAGGGGAAGATTAGTGGTGGACAGTCTGGCCGTTGAACAAAAAAAAACTGTGAAGTCTCGTGGGATGTAACACAAAACCTAGTATCTTCCTCGTTATTTTGGACAAATGACACTTTGTACCTCAAGGATGAACTCGTGGATTCTCCCAAGCGTGGAGACTATGTGGCAATTTTGTTGGGACAAACAACGAAAGCACTTCCTGGAAGTAGGAAAGGTCAGAGTAAACGTAGTATTCATTTTACATCACAAACACCACTGGATTTCATAAGTTATGCAAACCTAATTGCATCCAACTGTCTTGTAAGAAGATCATCAATTGGCTATGAGTTTGGTTTTGCACCTTATTTGGGTTTTTTTGTTTAGCTTTGACCGGTTACGCGCATAACATTTAAATTTTTGTCGTTAATGTTTTTAATTTATTTGTTAATAAATTGTATCTTGATCCCTTAAAATTTGTAAGCATATAACATTTGGATCTCTTAAGTTTAAAATATTATATTTAGATTAAAAATATTTTAATTAAAGATAAAATATCAAATATTTTAAATTTTATAACTAAAATTTATGTTATATTATGTCATTTATTGAAATAAAATTAAAAATAAAAATTTAGTTTTTTCTTAAAAAAATTATAATTAATACTATTGATACCAAAATTTAGATGACCTCCACATTAGTTTATTGGGTTTCGATCACTTAAAAAATAGTCGAACATATGAGAGGAGCTCCAAAGATCGGCTCTCAGGTGCTTAAGTCAGTAAGTAACTCAAATGTTTAAAGTGCGGATCATAATCAAAGATAGAATATCAAATATTTAAATTTTACTACAAAAATTCATGTTCTATTATGACATTTATTGAAATAAAATAAAAAATTAAAATTAAATTTTTTCTTAAAAAATTATAATTAATATATAATTATACTATCTATTAAAATTTAATTTGATTCTTTAATTGACTAAATTAAACTATCAAATTATCCTAATTAAAGCTAGAAGAGATTGTGTCCATTACAATTTGACCCTCTGTTTTATTTTTTTAGTTTTATTACAATAGATAGTATAATTGTATACTAATTATAATTTTTTTTAAAAAAAATAGATTTTAAATTTTAATTTTATTTCAATAAATGATACAATCGAATATGAATTTTGATTATAAAATTTAAAATATTTAATATTCTACATTTGATTTGAATAGTTTTTGTCTAAGTATAATATTTTAAACTTGAGAAATCTAAGTATACACGTACAAACTTTAGGGAGATTGACTGTAATTTACTTTAGTTACAGTCATTGATGGTAGAAGTTTAAGTATTGCATGCGTACAAACTTCAGAGAGTTTATGTCCAATATTTTAAATGTTAGGGTTTAAATGATTAAGTGACAAAATTTAGGGAGTCTTGGTGTAATTTGTCTAATTGACATGAAAATCCCTTGATATTACAAAAATTACACAGCATCCCTTTATTGCTTCAAAAAGTGAGGTTTGGTACAATTACTTTTTTTATCCTGAAGTTATTTAAAAAAAAATAAAAATTTAAATAAATAAATAAAAATATGATCAAACCAATTACCCATGACATTCATATATATATATATGTGTGTGTGTGTAAATTGCACCAATGATCCCTGAGATTTGCCACTTGTTGCACTTTTATTCTTAAAATTCTAATTTCGTCCCCAAAGTTTAAATATTAAGTCAATTTGGTCCTTGACACTAACTGTCGTCACAAAAATAGATGAAAAACACCATGTACTAGTCATGTGTATATCTTCAAGGGTATTTTTGGTATTTTATAATAACCTATGCATCCAAACATTATTATTCTCTATCTAGACAATATTAGACATACACCCAAACATGAATCTTCTTCTTCCTCTTTTTTTTTTTTTTCTCTTTTATCTTTATGTGCTCTCTCTTCCCAGACCAAATATATTCCCCCCTCCCTCTCTCTCTCTCCCCTTTGTGTGCTAACTAATCCAACATGAAGAATCGAAACCCTAACTCCATGTGACGGCTTTCTCCCTTTGCCCAACTTAACCCTTTCTCTATCACTCAAACTCTACCCTCCATGTGACGCACAAACACCACAAAAGGAACAAATCTTTGTCTCAAGGACGTTGACACTGATCACACCGCCCACCACGATGACCAAATCTCCTTCTTGATTCTTGTACAAGTTTTCTCTCTCTCTTTCTCCAATTTTCCTTTACTCATCCTTCCCCTCAAACCCATAAATCCTTATCTTCTACGTCCTTGCATCTGTCGCCCTCAAACCCAACACATCTTCCCTTTCTCAAACCCCAACACACATGCAACACAAAACCACAAAAGCATATACAAAACACAAATCCCTACATGCAAACATGCACAAATGCAAGTGTGATTTTCGGAGACCTCCATATGCAATCAAGCTCTAAATAATGGACTCACCCCAAAATTGATCAACAATCATTTGAGTATCAGACCCCCAAATTTTGGATCGATGAAAAATTAGGTTTGAATTGGGTATTAGATTATGATTGTGATTTCCTTTTCTCTCTTTCTGATTCTTTCTCTCTAATCTTTGCTTCGTTCTCAAAAATTATGTGGATCATTGGTTATTGTTTTATGGTGGAGCTAGCAATGGTGGGGTTTGGGTATGTGGTGGTGGTGGTAGTGGAGGGGTAATAAAGATCGTGGCAGTCGTTGATTGGCCTATGGAGTTGTAGAGAGAGGGGGATATGCAGTTGGAACGAGGCTATTGATTTCTGGGGGGGGGGGGGAGAGGGAGGGAGGCAACCAAATTTTTATTTTTTCATTTTGCCCTCTATTTTGTTTGTGAAATACTAGAAACACCCTTGAAGATATGCACATGACTGGCACATGTTGTTTTCCGTCTATTTTTGTGACGACAGTTAGTGCCAAGGACCAAATTAACTCAATCTTTGAACTTTGGGAACGAAATCGACGAAATTAGAATTTTATGGACGAAAGTGCAACAAGTGATAAACCTCAGAGACTATTGGTGTAATTTACCATATATATTTGATGACTTCCCCGGGATAGAGCCACATGTGGATCAGGGTGGACGCTTACTTCCCCTCTTTTTGGGGTCATCTTTAATGAGAACCTATAAAATTATTTAATATATTATATTTGTCCCTCTAAATTTTTTGAAAATTTCAATAACCGTTCTAAAATTTTTTCAATAAATTAGTGGGTCACTAACCCTCTAAAATAAATGTTTTATTTTTGAATTAATTAAATTATATGTAACTATCCCGATCTATTTGTATGTTGATCAAAAGATAATATTTCTTTTTATTTAACACAATGTTTGTTACTTTATTAGAATAATTTTTCATTTTTATTTACCATTTTTTAAGTAATAATAATAGTCTATAATCCAATAAAATACGATTGTATACAACAGAAAAAATGTTGTAACTGAAAAGTATTTTAAGCTATCGAATATAGAATTTCTCCATAAGATCTATAATGATTTCAATTAAGTTTTACAATTAAATAAAAAGTAATTTTCTACAAACTTGTGATTGTGCATATTGATAGGAAATTACTGAATAATTAATTTACATTTAATTAATACTAGAAGCCTACAAAATGTTGAATATACCAGAATTAAAACAAAAAAATTAATAAAAAGTGTTAAGTATATGTGTACCAGAATTAAATATCATCTTAAATTTATCAAATTTATTTTTCATCGCTCATACTTTATTATATAATTATGAAAACTTTATATGTTCCAAAGGTTTGTTATTTTAATTATAAGAAAAAAGATTAAAAAATAGTTAAAGTTCTATTTTTTTAGAATTTTGTGATTGAGAGTGATTTTTAGTGATGTTTGAAAAATAATTTCTTTTGACATTCATTTAATTTGGATTCTATTTATAATTCCTTGAATAAAATAAAAATAATTGTCAATATACTATTCATATTCAGAATTTTAATGTAATTTGAAATTAGTCAGGTATATTCGAATAAAATTTAATATACTGCTATTTTACAGTATATATTATAAAACATATTAAAAATAAATTACAATCTATTTTTACACAAAATCTTAATATAACTTGAAAAGTTTACTATAACGGAAGAATTATCCTAATGTAATTTAAATTGATTTAAAAAAATTATATATATGATTATTTTTTATCCTAAAAATGAAAGGGTTAAATTTTTTCAGTGAAAATTGTATATATATATATATTGTGTGTGTGTTCGCACAATATTATTTTTATATATAAAATGAGTAATATTGGATTGATAGAATTTTTGAAGGATTTTTAAACACTTTATTAAAAATTTTAATAGTCCATATATTTTCTAAAGGTAATATAGTCAATCAAATTGTTTTTATTGAAATTGATATTTATACATGAAGAATAGATCACTAAAACAAATGTTACCCTGAGTAATATTATCCTAAAAATTTAATATACTACTTTACAATATATATTATAAAACATATTAAAAATAATAAAAAATTGTTATTTTTAACGAAAGAATTACAATCTACATAAGAATATGATGATAATTTAGTTATTTAATTATGAAGGGTAGGGTCGCCTTTGTAATTTTTTATAAGGATAAAATAGTGAATCAAATATTTTTAATGTTAAGATACTTTTATAAGTTATATAAATATAAATATAGATACAATATTTTAGGGATTGTAAAGAACGTTATATTTTATTGAAATATATAATTAGGTTAAAATTAAAATATATTAGAAAAAAATATTTTATTTCTTTTTATTCAAATTTTGTTTTGACTAAATAAATATTAAATTTCTTATTTCACAATAATTTTATTTTGAGTCTTAAATTTTTGTAGTCGTTGCATAAGCAATTTGGGTTTTGTGATGTTCTGATTTTGTCCAAGAAGAATGAGGATTAGGGATGTGTTGTTCTGAAATCTGTTGAGGTCAATATATATATCATAATCGACAAATAATTTTAAAGCGACTATTGTAAGGGGTTGGAATGCCTTATTTTAGGACTTCATTGGATCAAAAACAATGAACAAACACTAAGTGTAAGGAACTAATAAAAACAAATTCCTTTATTAATTAATTCAATCAGAAGGATTTTGACATGAATAAACAACTTTGATTATAACACTAACTGCTTCCTAAAACTAATGTAAAACTATTCTTAATAATGTTTAGATTGTGGGTCTTTGGGGAATTTGAGTGTATCTTGTCTTCTGTACTAAATGTCCTTTTTTATAGCCGTTGTCTTTGACGGTTTTGTTCCCATCGACGATTGCCAACTAGTAACTTCCAGTTGGTTACACTTCTTTTTCAAATATGGATATGGCTGATCTTTTTTTGCCTTCAGATTCCATCACGTGGCACTCCCTCAGTGTATCCGGACTGGCAGGTGTCAATACATTGAATATTCTTAAAATTTAATATTTTATGTCCAAACAGGATAACAACAGAAGAGGAAGGGGATGAGAAGAAGAATTAACCCAAACAAGTACTTCATTCCCCTAGAGTTAGGGAATACAAAAACTCTAGAGCAAATAAGTAATCAAAACGACAAACAAGTTCCTGAAAGTAAAATGAAAAATAAGTATAATTCTTTAAGTCTACGTCTAATATAATGAAAGACAATCCGATTCTCATCATGTTCCCCATGGTGGAGATTGTACAATAGTCAAGTGTTGGTTGGGCCACTGTAAATGGAGGTGAGGGTTGGAGTCTAAGATCGACGGTGGAGGTGTGGATTTAGGTGACAACAGTCGCTTTAGTGGTGAATTGAATGTAGTATAGGTAGCCATTTAGCACATGGTGTGTTTCGACCTCTAGGCATCTCTTTAGTCATTGTATTTGTAGCTTAGGTTCTTCTAATCAATTTAGATCTTAAAAATGAGGGATAATAGTCTTCAAACGTTAGCAAAAACGATTGGTACATATAGATGGCGCAAAATGTTTTGAAAACTTATAATATGGGTATGCATCTATGATCCTTGTGATTTGGTTGCAGGAGTATTGAATGATGTACCTGATACAGCTTGTGTGTAGTGTTTATGTCTGCGTCTTGCTGACATTGTATGTCCTAGTTTTAAAAGAGGAAAAAGTTTCTAGTACCCCTTATTTGAGAGTAATATCTAATACAACAGTGATACTGCATCATAACCGGCCAACAAGGACGAACCACCCTTTGGCTTAGGGCAGCCATGGCCCCCTTACATTTAAAACAAAAAAACACCTATGCATAGGATACTTCACTTGGCGTATTTGAAAAACTTCATGACTTGACATTTAATAATCAAATGATGTAATTAAATGGATGAGTGCTACTCTTAGACAAAGATAAGTGATGAGACTTTTCTGAAATACTCCAAGATGAAGACACGTGTCCTCGGCGTCACTAAAAAATCCTGTTACTGAGATCACGTACCATCGGCTTACAACTCCCTCGCCCCCGAGGTACTTGACACATGGTCAAGTACGTTTTACGAACTGACACGTGTCCCTCGGGTCTGATATGGTACTTCGGTCGTCATGTACAGCTCCCCTCGGCTCGAGATGTACCCCCGTCTAGATGTACTCCAGGATTTCTTTTCTGCTCCAGTATAAGCTATTGATGTACAGGTCATTAGCCTAGGTTAGTCTAGGTTAGCTATCATGGTCTCGTCTTACACAATTGGTGTCAGAAGGCACATGAAGGCATGGTCCACAGCCAATGAGGGATGGACGCGTGGCAAATTGTGTCACATCAGAGACAGAAAGACCGCATGCCCTTACTGACACGCGACTTGGGAAAGCAAATATTTAATTACACCATTCCCTTGATGAGACCGCATTCAATGCGGTAAGGCTCGGAATTGAAAGACAATAAATGTCTCTAAGGCTGGACATTTATTGCATCCTCCCCAAGTGGAGCTCATTGGACAGTCGGCAGCCCGATGACACAACATTGATTGCTCGGGACTCCGAGCAGTTAAAGAAGAGAAGACATTCCTCATCAGAATCAGTGCGCACACTGCCTGTTCCTAATGATCACCTACTGACAACACTAACAGCAATCATGAGCTTTTGAGGTATAAATACTCCTCGTAAAAGGAAAGACGGTAGGCAACAAAAACTCTTTACTATGAAATATACTCAGTGCTTTCTTTTTCCTCTCCCTTTCAAAAATTGACTTGATCGTTGGAGGGGATAAGCCGGAAAACACTCCGGCGCCCTTCTAACTTGTTCTTCTTTGTTCTAGGAACCTTTCTCCAGCCTTACTGGATCGTTCCTTCATTCCACGAGGGTCTCCCATTGCCGTTCCAGGTTACCACCGGACCTCACAGGTTGTCCCAAGCAGCGTGGTTGACCACTCAACTGACTCACTCGAGTTCACCAAGGGAGAGATCTGTTCTCGTTTTTTACATTGTGCAAGATCCTGCACGCACAATCTGGCGCCGTCTATGAGAAACGATTAGTTTTCCTAGTTTTTTCTCTATAAAGAACAGTGACCATGATGAACACTCGACAAAAAGGGAAAGGTCTCCACCAAAGAAGTCTCGAATTACAAGCTCCCTGTCACCACGGAGGAAGGGATCACACTGACAGGAATAAAAATGCCTTCACTCAGTCAAGAGGGGTTACCCCTCAAACCAGTATGGGAATTAGGTCAGGAGGATCAGCCCCCTGGCTCGTCAGTTGGCGGAGTTGATCGAAGAAAAGTTTGGCGATAGATTACGACAGCTGGAAAAGGAAAATGTAAACGTCCTAAGCCGGCTCAACGAATTCGCCGCCTCCGGCGAAGGGTCGAGGGACTCATTCCTCTCTCGTGGGCTCCCCACCCGGGAGGCGGAAACGAAAGATCTAAGGAATCATCTAAACAACAAGGTAGAGAGCTCCCGGGCTCCAAAGCGACTGAGAGCCAACGAGCACCTTCCTAACGACCGTCCAAGGAAGGCAAGACCATTAGCCCTGGACGACCTCCGGCGAGGATTGTCTAGGCGGAGGGAGGGGGATGAGTCCGAGGAGGATTCTACCCTATCCGCACGGCGCCCAGGAAATGAGGGGCCTATTGATGAACTCAAGGACTTCAGAAGACATCCCGTCAGGGAGGAAATTGATCTCAGAGTCCGGCTGGAATCCAAGAGAAAGAGTAAGGCTGTCCATGATGAAATCGAAGACGAGGTCATACAAACACCCTTCACCAGGGAGATCGGAGAGATGGAGGTTTCAAGAAAGTTCGTTGTGCCGAGGTTCAAAACTTATGACGGACGGTTCTATCCCGAAGCCCATCTCAGGCAATACAAGCAGATGATGTCCCTCTATCATTCGGACCAATGGTTTCTCTGCCGAGTGTTTCCAACGAACTTGGGGACTCTGCGATGAAGTGGTTCGAGGCGCTTCCCCCAAACAATATTGGGTCGTGGAAGGAATTGACGAGGCAGTTCCTGGCTCGATTCATTACGGGAAGTAAACGCCCCAAAGACGTTGGATCATTGCTGACCCTCAGACGTAGGGAATCTGAGACCCTTCGCCAGTATGCCATCCGATACTGGGAAGAGGTTAATGAGGTAGAAGGCTGCTCGGAAGTCATGGCAGCGGCGTCTTTCCGGCTCGGCCTGGCGAGGGACACGGACCTGTACCGATCCCTGACCAAGAAGACTCCCTCGGATATGGGGGAGCTGATGGCCCGGATAAACAAATACTCAAGGATCAAAGACGAGATAGGAAGCAGCAAAGGCCGAACCCTGCAATCTAAGAGAAAAGAGAGGGAGCGGGAAGATACTCCCCGAAAGGGGTTGCTACCCCCTCCAGGGGGTTCGTCCAAAGGATTTCACACTATGTTCAAAGAACCCATCTTCAAGTTGCTCCATAAGATCAAGCACGAGTCATTCTTCAAATGGCCGCTCAGGATGCAGAGCGATCCCTCCACCCGTGATCAAAGGGTTAGGTGTTCCTATCATCGGGATTTTGGACATCGCACCGAAAGCTGCAGGGTATACAAATCGTTCTTGGAAAAATTGGTCCGAGACGGATACTTGAAAGAATACATAGAGCCCAGGCCAGAAGAGAGACACACCATTGCCCCGACCGAGGAACCGGACAACGTCATAGATGCCATCCATGTATGTCCCCTGGATCGCCCCACGTCCAAGGAACTCGAGTCCAACCTCAAGAGGGTAGCTTTTACAAGGAAGGTGGCCGAGGATGATGGAGGGCCACCCAGTAAAAGGGCCAGGACCGGTGAGCCAAGCATCACGTTCTCGGACGCGGACTTGACAGGCGTAGTGACTCCTCATAACGACGCCCTTGTCTTGACCCTGAAGATAGGAAAATTCGACGTCAAAAGGGTGTTGATAGACTCTGGAAGTTCCTCGGAAGTGATGTATTCCGAGACTTTAAAACGGATGGGTCTTGGCCTCAAGGACCTCACCAAGGTCAGAACACCTCTCATCGGATTCAACGGCTCGTTCGCCCTGCCCGTAGGCAAAATCACATTGCCAGTTGTCACGGGTCCCTTCACCATCAACACCGAGTTCGTCGTAATTGATACGGACTCTCCCTACAACGTGATCATGGGGCGAACATGGCTGCATGCGTTGGGAGCAGTGCACTCCACCTACCACCAGAAACTAAAATTTGCCACGCCAGAAGGTATCATGGAGATCCGGGGGGACCAAGCGTCCGCAAAAAATTATTTTTATTCAGTCGTTAGAGCCGGGGCGTTCACCGAAGAAAAGGGACGAGCACCGGAAGAGATCATGAAAAAATAGCAATCACAGTCCGGCGTCCAGGAATGGATGACCCCCGGATAGACCCAACTGAGTGGTCGGTGGAGGACCTTCGGAAGGTACCCTTGATGGAGGGAGAAGAAGAAAGATATTTCTTAGTTGGAACTGCAACGCCCGCAGCCGAACAGGAGGAGATGATTGAGTTCCTAAGGGAAAATGCGGACGTGTTCGCTTGGAACGCAATGGAAATGACGGGGGTAGACCCTGAGATAATCACGCACAAGCTGCATGTTGACCCGACGCACAAGCCAGTCAAACAAAAGCCACGACGCATGGCCCCGCATCACGCCTGCGCGGTCAACGAAGAAATCGACAAACTCCTGAAGGCCAACGCCATTCGGGAGATACAGTTCCCAGAATGGCTATCTAATACGGTTTGCGCAAAGAAGAAGGGGGGAAAATGGCGTGTCTGCGTAGACTTCACAGATCTAAACAAGGCATGTCCCAAGGATGACTACCCCCTACCAAAGGTGGACCAGCTAGTGGATGCCACTGCCGGATATGAACGCATGGACTTCCTGGATGCCCGAGCGGGATATCACCAGATCCCTCTCCATCCCCCAGATCAGGAAAAAATGGCGTTTATCACTCCGAAAGGAGTTTACTGTTACAAAGTGATGTCGTTTGGACTAAAGAACGCTGGGGCGACATACCAAAGACTGATGAACCGGATGTTCAAAAAGCAGATCGACAATACCATGGAGGTCTACATTGACGATATGCTGGTAAAGAGCAAATAAAGTTGTGATCATCTGGCAGATTTGGCCGATACTTTCTCCACCCTCAGGGAGTACGGGCTGAAGCTGAACGTGGTAAAGTGCATTTTTGGAGTGGAATCGGGTAAATTTCTCGGATATCTGGTCAGCCAACGAGAGATCGAAGCTAACCCGGATCAGATTCAAGCGATCCTGGACATCCGGAGCCCCCGAACTGTTCAAGAAGTCCAAAAGCTCACGGGGATGCTAGCAGCACTTAACCGTTTCGTCTCACGCTCCTCAGACAAATGCAAACCCTTTTTCGGAGCAATCAAGAGTGCTGGGAAGGATATGTGGAGCCAGGGGTGCGAAGATGCCCTGGCTGGAATCAAGGAATATCTAAGGACTCTCCCGATTTATTACATAAGCAAGGAGCTCCTGGACGCGGAGACAAGATACCTGTCCCTAGAGAAATTGGCTCTATCCCTGGTCACCACTGCAAGAAAACTGAGGCATTATTTCCAGGCACACCCAATTACTGTCCTTACCGATCAGCCCTTAAAGGCCATTTTGAGGAAAGCGAAACTCTCCGGAAGGATTTCCAAGTGGGCAGTGGAGTTGGGAAAATACGACATTTATTTCAAACCTCGAACTACGGTAAAGGGTCAGGTATTGGCGGACTTCATAGCTGAGTTTACCGGGGAGCATCCCGTTCTAGAAAGACCGCCTCCTCTCGACATAGCCTCTCCAACGAATTGTGAAGGATCGCCATGGCTTTTGTGTGTGGACGGTTCGTCAAATAGTAAGGGGTCCGGGATCGGTATCTTGCTGATCTCTCCAGATGGGATTGTCACAGAGCAAGCCGTTCGGCTGGGATTCAAAGCATCAAATAATGAGGCTAAATACGAGGCCCTCATCTCAGAACTTCGGTTAGCTGAGGCAACTGGAGTTACGGACTTGATCGTGCATTGCGATTCCATGCTGGTGGTCAACCAAGTTAACGGAGAGTTTGAGACAAGGGACCCTAGGATGAAGGCTTACCATCTCTAGGCAACAACTGTGATCCGAAGATTCGGAAGGATTGAGATCAAACAAGTGTCCCGAGAGAAGAACACGCATGCCGACGCCCTGGCTTGTCTAGCCTCGACAGTGGATTCCTCCCAGTCACGCAGGATTACCATAGAATATCTTCCCGCATCCTGCATAGACCATGCTCCCGAGGCAATGGCCGTCCAGGAAGAACACAAGCCGCCCAGCTGGATTGATCCCTTTCTCAGGTTCCTAACAACAAGAGACCTCCCGAAGTGTTCAAAAGAGGCAAGGAAGATAAAACTCAAAGCCCCGAGATTTTGGGTCTCTCCGGATCAGAAGCTGTATCGGAGGTCTTTCTCAGGACCTTACTTGTTATGCGTCCAAGAAGACCAGGTGGAAGACCTTCTCTATGAGGTACACGAAGGAATATGCGGGGGGCACTCTGGGGGGCGATCGATGGCACACCGCATCATGTCTCAGGGATATTGGTGGCCGCGAATGCAAAGGGATGCGCGTACATACGTCCAGAAATGCGACCAATGTAAGAGGTTCTCCCCTGAAATCAGGCAACCCGCGGGGGACTTGCACCCCCTGACCAGCCCTTGGCCATTCGCCCAGTGGGGACTCAACTTAGTTGGGCTCCCGGAAACAGGAAGTTCCTCATTGTGGCCACAGATTATTTCACCAAGTGGGTTGAGGCGGAGCCGTTGACTTACATCCGCGACATAGATGCTAAGAAGTTCGTCTGGGAGAACATAGTCATCAGATTTGGGATTCCCGGGCACTGGTATCGGATAACGGGACTCAATTCACCTGCGGGCGTTTCAAGTCTTTCTGTGAGCAACTCAGAATCCGTAATTTCTACTCTACCCCTGCCTACCCTCAAGCCAATAGGCAGGCAGAGACCTCCAACAAAACAATTATCAGTGGAATCAAGAAGAGGTTGGAGAAGGCCAAGGGAAAATGGGCAGATGAGCTATTAAACATTTTGTGGGTGTACATGACCACCCCTCGGTCCTCGACAGGAGAAACCCCATACTCCCTGGCTTACGGAATGGAAGCCATCATACCTCTTGAGGTAGGACTCCAGACCATAAGGACCCAAGCTTTCGACGCAGGGGGAAATGACCGTCAACTGGGGCTTGATTTGGATCTGGTGGAAGAAAAAAGGGAGACAGCCGCCTTAAGAATAACCAAGTACCAGGAAAAGATTTCCCAACTGTACAACAAAAGGTCAAGGCGCGAGAATTCTGAATCGGCGATCTGGTCCTCAGAAGGATAACGGCCAATACCCGTGACCCAACAGAAGAAAAAATGGGACCTAACTGGGAAGGGCCTTATAAAGTGATATCTATCGGAGGCGCCGGGTCATACAGATTAGAAGATATGGAGGAAAACTTGTAACGCGACCGTGGAATGTGATGAATCTAAAGAAATACTATTTTTGAGTATTTTATCTCCCTCAATGCTTGCCAACGACAAAGATAAAGGGCAAGGCCCTGGGGACAGAGTACAAAGACTCTCGTCCCCGAAACAAACACAGGAGCAAGCCTCCTGGAAGGGCAAGGCCCTGGGGACAGAGTTCAAAGACTCTCGCCTCGAAACAAACGCAGGATCAAGCCTCCTGGAAGGGCAAGGCCCTGGGAACAGAGTACAAAGACTCTCGGCCCCGAAACAAACACAAGAGCAAGCCTCCTAGAAGGGCAAAGCCCTGGGGACAGAGTACAAAGACTCTCGGCCCCGAAATAAACACAGGAGCAAGCCTCCTAGGACAGTTCAAGGATTCCTACAAAAGTATACGCAAGAAAGAATTAAGTACTCCAAAAGAAAAGATTCAATTCAAAAAGATGGGCTTTGTGTCCCCAAAAGCTACAAGGGAAAAAGTACAGATCAAAAAGAAAAAGGGCTTTCATCGGACCCCAGACATCTCCATAACATCGCCCAAGGGAGAATCAGCGTAAAGAGGTTGAGCATCTTTGGAAACAGGCGGAATGGGAGGCACTGCGGCAACGGGGGGAGTCTGAGGAATATTTTGTTCAGGGGGCCGATCCGACAGGGTCTCGTCGGACAAATCCATGATTGTCAGCTCGGGCGGATCAACCAAAACTTGCAACGACGTTACATTGGCGCCCTCGGCAACAATCTCGGCTTCGGCCTGTACCATCTCCGCCGAGGGCACGTACTTGTGCATCTGAAAAAGCGGGGAGTCTGACGGGATCTCAGCAGACTGGAGCGCCTCGTCCCACCCCTTCTTGAAGAACTCCTTGTTATTTTCCTCAAGAGCGGGGAGCACGTCATCGGCGAACTCTTCTCGGAGTTGCTCCTCAGATTTCCTGTTCAGTGCCTCATCCCTGATCCTGTCCAGCTCCTGGGTCAGAGCCAGACAGCTTTCCTCTGAACCAACAGCCCTCTCCTCTGCCGCAGAGAGCCGCTGTGTCTGTTCTGTTATCCTCCTCTCAGCGTCGGCAAGGGTAGCACTTAGCTTTTCAGCGCCGACCTTCGCCAACTCGGCCTCCTTGAGGAGTTGCTTGATTTGAGTAGCCAGCCCCGCGAGGGTGGAATCCCTTGCAGCGACGTCCTCCTTAGCACTGACAAGGGCTCCCTCGACTTCTTCCTTCTGCTCTCGAACTCGCTGAAGGTTCATCCTAGTCCCATGGTACCGCGCCGCTATTATGAAATTTGTTGGGTGGCCTGCAAATGAAAGAGCATGTCACTAAAAGGAAAATTGGGGCTAAAAGAGATTGAAGCAAAGATGAACTTACCATCAAGGAATTTTGGATGATAGAGCGAAACAACACGTTTGTTGATCGCCCCCTGTGAGCCGCCATGTCGGCCTCGAAATGCAGCGTCTCACTCACTGCATTGGCGACATGAGGGTCCTACAAAATGGAATTGTCGACCCTGATCATTCAGTCCATGTGATCAGTGGCTCGAGGATTCCACTCCGCAGCTTCCACTGTCTGCGAAAAAGGAGGAGTCTGCTGTCGTCGCTGTTGCTGTTGCTGTTGCTGTTGTTGTTGCTGTTGCTGTTGTTGCTGAGGAGCAGGAGGTAACCCACAGCCTCTCCCACTTTGCTGCTGAGCGGGGGAGGCCCTGGATCCCCTCCCAAGGCCGTCGTGCCTATGTTTGACCCTCCTCTCCTCCTCTACCTGAGGATCTCGGTCACGCATCTGACCCCGACTGACGACTCTTGAGGAGGGGGTGGCGCTGGTCCCTATAGATGGGGTCCCACCAGTCGATCCTCGTCCCCTCCCAGCAGCGAGGGCTTGCCTCTGCCTAAGGAACCCTAGATCAATACGGGGCGTGCTGGACATAGCTACCTCGAGGGCGTCCTCGACATTGAGAGATTGTAGGATTTGGAAGTCCGGCCAGGAATCTCTCCCCGAAGTCCCCACCTCAGCGTGCGAAGGAACCAAGTCCTCTCCGACCCCGAGCTCTTCAACTTCACCCTCAACTTCAGCTTCCAAGGCCCGATCAGGGTCTTCTTCCAAGTTCTCCTCAACTTCTTGCCCCGCCGCCTGATCAAAGAGTTTAGACCACCGAGAAGGCTCGAAAGGCTGGGGAAGCTGCGAAAACATTTTATACCCAGGGGTGTAATTTAGGAGGATGTGGGCAGCCCGACCGAGCCCGTCGTCGCCAGTAAAACTCCAAACAGTGACTAAGTTAACAAAATTCACCGACGATCGGGGTGGAGGTGCTGTTTCCCAATGGGAGATGTCTGCACAAGCAAAAAAGAGGGGAATGGGTCATGAGCATGTAGAAAATCTCAGAAACAAAATAATAAGACCCGAAGAAACCGACGTACTTGTCGTTCTCCATTCCAATGGACATAACAAGCCGTCATACTCGGGACCGACACCTCTCTGCCAAGATCCCCTGAAGATGAGTAGGTCATCCTTGTACCCCTTGTCCGAGTTAAGAAGGTGAGTTACGAGGTACATAGATGGGTCCCTGCCTTTGAGGTAGAAGTGTTGTTGAGGCGTAACTCTCAAAAGGGAATAACAAAAAAGGATATCGTTCAGCCCGACGTTTACCCCAAGACGCCTATTAAGCTCTAGGACCCCCATAATTATCCTAAAGACATTAAGGCAACACTGCCCCGGAAAGAGGTGGAAATGAGAGAGGAACTGGAGAAGCAGAGGGGGCAAAGGGAACCTAATTCCGCCTTCTATAATGGCTTTAATATAAAAAGGCATTGCATCCTCGGTACCGAGGGTACGAGGGTGCACAGCCGCGTCATAATCCTCTACCTCTACATTCGATGGGACGCCGCTCGGAATTGAAAGGCAATAAATGTCTCTAAGGCTGGGCATTTATTGCATCCTCCCCGAGTGGAGCTCATTGGACAGTCGGCAGCCCGATGACACAGCATTGATTGCTCGGGACTCCGAACAGTTAAAGAAGAGAAGACATTCCTCATCAGAATCAGTGCGCACACTGCCTGTACCTAATGATCACCTACTGACAACACTGACAACAATCATGAGCTTTTGAGGTATAAATACTCCTCGCAAAAGGCAAGACGGTAGGCAACAAAAACTCTTTACTATGAAATATACTCAGTGCTTTCTTTTTCCTTTCCCTTTCAAAAACTGACTTGATCGTCGGAGGGGATAAGCTGGAAAACACTCCGGCGCCCTTCTAACTTGTTATTCTTTGTTTTAGGAACCTTTCTCCAGCCTTACTGGATCATTCCTTCAATCCACGAGGGTCTTTCGTTGCCGTTCCAGGTTACCACCGGACCTCACAGGCTGTCCCAAACAGCGTGGTTGACCACTCAACTGACTCATTCGAGTTCACCAAAGGAGATATCTATTCTTTTTTTTTATATTGCGCAAGATTCGGCACACACAATAAGCGCTTGGATGAGTTTGATGACCAAAAGAAAAAAGTAGTGAATTGTTGTAAAGGCGGCTGACAAACATGACATATAATAAAGGTAATGTACTGAATCTCAATTAATTTTCAAAATCATATCGTGTGAAAGTAAAATGTATGATGAGAATTAATCATGTTATAAATGAGGAAATAATTTAATAATGACATTGTCAAGAAGACTAAATTTCCTATTTGTTAAAATCAATTTTAGGATTTTTCAATCCAAACTATTGACTACAATGGTAGTATATGAGAGTTGATTTTGATAGGTTCTGTACAACTGAAAATTTTCCATTAATGACAACTTGGGCAACAATGTCAATGCAAAATACTTCATCCACTGTTTGGCCTCTCAGTATAGCATCTTAGCCACGTGCCCAATCACTATAGGGGGTATTATGACCCACATGTTTACCACACTACGAAACACGGATATGGATACAAGATGCAGATACGATACAATACGATACGCAAACGGCGATACGACAATCTAAAAAAATAGGATACGAGTACGGTTAAGATACGATTATAATAAAATATATTTAATGTTTTTATTATTTTGAACCAACTTAATACTTATATATTTTGGTAATTCTTTAATACAATAAGAAAAATTAGTAATTCTGTTTAGTTTCAAGAAAATATATATCGTATCACTATGGTATATTCACAAAGTGAAGTGATTAATTAAATGAATCAAAACTAATATTTATCGCGTCAGGTTTATTTAGAAGTAATTTTTGTTCAGATTATAACTTAGTAGATTTATTTTATACTCTTTTGACATGTAATTGTAGATAATATTTAAAAAATACTCATGTGTCTTTGAAGTAGTATAAATTTTTGTTAATGTATTGTATGATATGTGAATTTGAAAGAAAATATTAAAAATTTAACTCAAAAATTATATATGTTGCTTGAATACAAAAATATCCGTGAAGTATCATAATATTTAATTATTATCGAATACTTAAGAGATGTATCCGATACGTATCCTAGAATATCTGACGAGTATCGTATCCGATATGGGTACATCAACCTCAACGAAATATCCGTGCTTCATAGATACCACATATGTTGTATGTTCAACATTCAAATCCACATGTGTATATGTTGCATGTTTGTGATGACGAATATCACTATCATAATGAAGATTTACTCCTTCTTTGGCTCTAGAAGCTGCAAGAAACATGAATTCCTTTGCCTCTAAGGTACAACAGGTCTAGGAAAACTTCTAAGTTTCTATTCTCATGGTTATAAACGAAGGAACATCGGGGAATATTTTTTATCTACAATATAGTATTGAAGTGGTCTCCAATGGTATTGATTTTGCTAAAATTTGAAAGGAATTAAACTTCTCTGCATTCTTTGTCACATGCTACTTCCACTATGATTGGTGACCTGGCTGAGGTGCATGCTATTAAAACGGTTTTCAAGAAGACATCAGGGATCAAAGTGAATGGAACTAAGGTTAGCTCATTGTATCTCTTTTATTTGCTTTTATGCAGCACCATTTTCTTTATAATTCTAGCTTTGAGGAGACTATATACTAATATTGCTCGCTCTTATAAGAAAAACATGTATATATATAGATATTGTTTTCTTGCAATCGTCGATTAATATTTATTTCTTATCATGTTTCAGTCTATAATAGGGCATGGGCTTGGTGCTGCTGGGGGTCTGGAAGCTATCGGTATACTGAAAGCCATTACAACAGGGTGGCTACACCCTACTATAAATCAATTTGTATGTGCTGCTTTGGATTTTACAGAGAATTGATTATATCATGGATAGTTGCAAACATTCTAAATTTACTATCATAATTTTTGGTCTTTTCAGCAATGGATGATTACCCTTTTTTACCTGATAGTCCCATGGTTTTATTATATGCAGACATTTTGTACCTGTTAACGACTTTTGTTGAATAAATGCAGAATCCCGAGCCTTCGATTGAGTTCAACACTGTCCCAAACAAAAAACAGCAGCATGAAGTGAATGTTGGTAAGAAGTTTTGCCTTTTCTTCCCTGTTCTCCTCCTCCGACCCCAACCCCTTAGCCTCTTAATCAGTTGTTTTGCCCATGCACACTAGTTTGCTGATTTGAACTTTATCACAATATGCAGCCATCTCAAATTCTGTTGGATTTGGCGGACACAACTCATTTGTGGTTTTTTCTCCATTCAAGCCCTGATCGAGTTGTCTACATTTCTTGTAGATGAGAGAAATCTTTTCTTATTCAAGGCTTGGTTTAAAATTTTCGTAGAGCTTGCCTCATCTTCTTTTTGCAAGTTTCAGCTTAGTTTTACCCAAAAAAGCTTCAGCTTAGCTCATCCAACATTTATAAGTTGTTTTTAAGTAATAAATTTGGGTTTAACTTGAGTTGAAGGACTTACTCTTTTTTTAACCTAAATATGTGTTGGAACTTCTGAAACTATTGGACATTAAATTATTAAGTTTTAAACTATGTAGTTGACAGAGGGATATTGTCCTTTGGATTCAAGAACCTTCCAGCAGCATTTGTGTTGCTATTTGGAGCATTTCTTTTCGAGTAATGCTACACTGATCAAATTTTGAGATTAAATTTGGAGTCCAAATGACATGACACCAATCAAAGAAGCCTAAGTCAACTGCCATATTATTTGGGCTCTAAATTTGGTTCCAAAATTTGTACAGTCTAGTATTACTATTTTTTCCCCATATACTTGGCCATGTATAATCTCTCTCTCTCTCTATGTGTACTAGATCGCGCACACGTGCCTTGCATGTGGACTTTTTGAACTATGATTTTGTTTTAATTAAGGTTTTAATTTTTTTTTGAATCAATTAAAATTTTAATTTGAAACAATCAAATAAATACAATAGCAACTACATACTTATAAATCAAACAATCTAAATATTTCTATTTTAAAATTTGTGTAATTTATAACAGCCGTACACTACATTTTTAAGACTGAATGTTAGGTTTTTTTTTTACAAACTCTTAATGTTTTGATGAATTACTTTCTTGTAAACTTCTACCCCTAAGGTTTAGAACTTTTCACATGAAGTTAATAAATTTTGATTAATTTTATTTGTTATAGTGGTGGTATAAATACATTTTGTGATATGTGGGTATATATAACTAAAAAGTATCACGGACACTTATTAAATTATGAATAATATAAAAGAAAAACTTTTTTAAGTTATGGTGGTGATTTAATTATAAAAAATTGGTTAATCAAATTTAAGAAGTTAAGTTGTGGTGAGTATATTCAACATTCAAATCCACATGTATAATTGTTACATGGCTGTGATGACGTGATATCACTATAATAAAGGCTCTAGAATATGCAAGAAACATGAGTTCCTTTGCCTCTAAGGTACAACAGATCTAGGAAAACTGCTAAGTTTCTATTCTCATGGTCATAAAACAAGGAACATCGTGGAATATTTTTAACCTACAAAATATACAAGTGGTTGAGGTGCAAAATATAGTATTGAAGTGGTCTCCAATGTCATTTGACTGATGCACCTCCGTCACAAAGCTCTTTTTGACACTTAAAGAGTTAGAAATGGTATTGATTTTGCTACAATTTGAACGGAATTAAACTTCTCTGTATTCTTTGTCAGGTAAACTATATAAATGCACATGCTACTTCCACTATGATTGGTGACCTAGCTGAGGTGCATGCTATTAAAAAGGTTTTCAGGAACACATCGGGTATCAAAGTGAATGGAACTAAGGTTAGCTCATTGTAATGGATGATTACCTGTTTTTACCTGATAGTCCCATGGTTTTATTATATGCAAACATTTTGTACCTCTTAACAACTTTTGTTGAAAAAATGCAGAATCCCGAGCCTTTGATTGAGTTCAACACTGTCCCAAACAAAAAACAGCAGCATGAAGTGAATGTTGGTAAAGAAGTTTTGCCTTTTCTTCCCTTTTCTCGTCCTCCGACCCCAAACCCTTAGCCCCTTAATCAGTTGTTTTGCCCATGCACACAAGTTTACTGATTTGAACTTTATCACAATATGCAGCCATCTCAAATTCTGTTGGATTTGGCGGACACAACTCATTTGTGGTTTTTTCTCCATTCAAGCTTAGTTTTACCCAAAAAAGCTTCAGCTTAGCTCATCCAACATTTATAAGTTGTTTCTAAGTAATAAATTTGGGTTTAACTCGAGTTTAAGGACTTACTCTTGTTTTTACCTAAATATGTGTTGGAACTTCTGAAGCTATTGGACATTAAATTATTAAGTTTTAGACTATGTAGTTGACAGAGGAATATTGTCCTGAACCTTCCAGCAGCATTTGTGTTGCTATTTGGAGCATTTTTTTCCCATATACTTGGCCATGTATAATCTCTCTCTCTCTCTCTCTCTCTCTCTCTCTCTCTCTCTACGTGTACTAGATCGTGCACAAATGCCTTGCATGTGGACTTTTTGAGCTATGATTTTGTTTTAATTAAAGTTTTACCTTTTTTTTTGAATCAATTACGATTTTAATTTGAAACAATCAAATAAATACAATAGCAACTACATACTTATAAATCAAACAATCTAAATATTTCTATTTTAAAATTTGTGTAATTTATAACAGCCGTACACTACATTTTTAAGACTGAATGTTAGTTTTTTTTTTACAAACTCTTAATGCTTTGATGAATTACTTTCTTGTAAACTTCTACCCCTAAGGTTTAGAACTTTTCACATGAAGCTAATAAATTTTGATTAATTTTATTTGTTATAGTAGTGGTATAAATACATTTTGTGATATGTGGGTATATATAACTAAAAAGTATCACTGACACTTATTAAATTATGAATAATATGAAAGAGAAACTTTTTTAAGTTATGGTGGTGATTTAATTATAAAAAATTGGTTAATCAAAATTTAAGAAGTTTAGTTGTGGTGAGTAAATTAATGTAAATACTGGATATTTATATCATTGTTAACCAATAAAAATAAAATGGGTTATAATGTTGACAATAAACATAACTAAAGATGATGTATTGAAACTAAAATATAAAAGAGAAGAAAATGAAAAGTCAGGGTTTGATAATTTTATCCAAGTTATATTAAAATAAGTCTTATATTAAATAAGACTTTAGTGCCTTTATACAATTTCATTTGAAAATTCAGAAACTTGTCATCAACTACTGAAAATAGATATATAAATAAAAATAAATTTAATTATTTTAATAATTTACCTTTTTATTTTAAAAGAAAGAAGGCTTGGATATGTGTAATATTAATGAAGTTGTATTAATATGAATTACATATTAATAATGTTGGTATTTTTTTTAATTGTGAGAGTAAAGTTTTTTTTTGCTATTGAAAGATAGGGGTGGGGGCAAAGGAGAGCATTCAGAGACCACACGATAAGTTCTCACTGGTGAGATCATAAGGTCCTTGATTGCACCTGTTACTCCTCTCAAAAACGAACATAGCTAGGCTAGTATAACGGTCAACCTTTAGTGAAGTACTATTAATATGAGTTCAACATTAAGTAGGCTAGTATTGTCTTTATATTTTGATTTAAGGGTAAAGTAGTCAATCAAAAGTTTTTCTTGATAGTAAGTGACTTTAACATTTGAAAATTATTAGTTGGTGTACACGTGCGTTGCACGTAGACTATTTCAAATTATAGTTTTGTTTTCCTATTCTAAGAGAAACAGCTCCTAAACTTTTATCAAAGTTAACTTGATACCCTCAAACTTCTAGGAAAAAAAATTAAATGTTTTGTTTCAATTTACTTTATTTCCTATCATTTAAAAAATAAAATGGGTTTCTAATTGAAATTAAGATGTTGTCAAGATTCTACCAGCAACCTTTTGCCAAATAATTTTTCTTCATTTTTTTCATAACCTTAATTACGTGTAGTGCCGGCTAGCTGAAGTTATTTCATCCTCCCAATCTGTATAGATTTTTTTCCACTTCACCTTGAGGAGATGGTCTGTGAGTAAGGCTGAGACAAATAACAAACTAAACAAATTTACCTCCTAAAATTATGAGGAATGAGTGCATGAGCATATTTAATAGTTATGTTAGATTATACAAAACAATAGATTACTATATAAATTTTATGTTGTCTTATTATGGAGGATTTGCACATCTTAGTAAATAGCAATATTCTTGTGTTTTGATAAATTATTTCTCTGTATTTTATGCTTGATCGTATATTCTTGAAAACTTATATTGACCAAACCACTAAACTTGTCCAATTTTTTCAACATTTATCTAGTCAAAATCAATACAAAATAGTGAAATTAAACAAAACTATGGTCACATCTCATGTCAGATCATCGTCTTCATATGTTATTCACCGTCCATCACTTTTAGATGTTGAGTTTTCTTCATTGTCAAAATAAGTAAATTTTAATTAGAACTAGAAAATAAATGGAACATACACATTCACATACATTATACAAAAACAGGCACAAAAAGTGAGATCCATTGGTTGGTGGAAAGAGAAATAAAGAAAATAATTCACATAATTATGGAACTTAACAACTATCGGAGCTTTCTGACTTTTGTGTTTCGATTGTTATAGAAGAAGAGAGAATGTGTATGAAATAAATAGATTCAATTTGGATACCGTATTAAGTTAGAATTTGAAAGATCAAAAAGTAAATGAAACGAAATTGAAGCTTTATGGTATGTGTTGGAGGAAGGATTAAAAATCCAATTATTTGAAGGTAAAAAAGTGACCTTTTATATATTATTATTTGAACAATCATGCATAAGTGTATCAATGAATCAATAGGAAATTAAGTGGCAATGAAAGTGGCTGTAAAAATATAATTAAATAATATTTGTATTGCAAACTAAATAGTTGGTGAAAAGAATTTGAGAGAGAGAGAGAGAGTCATCAACTTGTGAAATAGTATACATTGTGTAGAAGTGAAAATATATGAAAGGTCATTTGAATATTTAATTAATATTTGATATTTAAATACATAAGGATATAATTGGTCTTAACCTTTTTAATAGGGATATAATAGTCAATTAAAAATTTTTCACTTAACTTTTTTTTATTAGTAGTATAGATAGATTAGTCATGTTTATTGGTTGCCTTATGATTTATATAAGCAACTAATAAGTGCCTTTGAGAGGGACGTTTTTGTGACAAATTCGTTGGGTCATGAACCCCAACCGAGGCACCCATTGTGGGTCAACCCAAATTAAAAAATGCCCAAAAGTGCATGTCTTTTGGAGTTCTCTTTTACCACCCAAAATAAATGTCTGTTAAATATTAACAGACATGTTCCTGTAAGATGTGTCTCTTGATGATATCCATCGGTAGGAAGTTGTCTCTTGATGATATCCACTCAATCATCTCCCTGTAGGATGTCTCTGGATAAATTATTTCCCTATAGCTTAGTCCAATAGAAGTAATCTCTCAAATAATTAATTTGACTTACAAACTCTCCTACTCCCTTTCTCTCTCTCCCGTCAAAAAGTTTTTGTGTTGTAGAAATACAGTGTTGATTCATCTTGGGTAAAAACATCATACTGCTTGAGCAATAAAAGAAAAGACAGTTTTTTGGATTCTAAAGTATGTGGAACATCCTTCAAAAATTTTGGGATTAAAACGAACAATATATATCTTTGATTTTACACTTCCACAATAATACACAATTCTCAATATTAGTATCAGAGCCAATTAATGTCTTCTTTTACTTTTGAAATTTTTTATCGAATGTCTTGAAATTTGCGTATGTAAAAGCATTTCTAACAGATGATTTAAAATATTCAACATCTTCAAATTTTAGCTATGTAGCCCAAAAAATATATTCCAACAGATTATCTTCAAAACATTTAAAACAATATTTTGCTACAGTAATATTCTATATTTAGAGTATCACTATAGGGATATATAAAAAAAATTTATAATATTTCTTCTCTCTTCCTCTCCTTTCTAAACAATATTTTGCTACAGTAATATTCTATATTTAGAGTATCACTATAGGGATATATAAAAAAATTTTATAATATTTCTTCTCTCTTCCTCTCCTTTCTTCCATTCTCTCTCTTTCTCCCTTTCACTATTCTCAAAAACAATAATACAAAAGGAATGAGAAATAATATTTAAAAGGAGTAGTTAAAAATATATAAAATATGTTGGAGTCTGTATTGAAAAAGTGAATAGAAAAGCAAAATTGTAAATTTTGTCCCAAAAATTAAGGCGGTGACTAGGTTGGACTTGGCGTTGATAAATCTAATCATTCACATGCTACTATGATGTTGACGAAATTTATGAGGTGTAGTGTCCTCTGGTTAATTGCAGTAACTTTTGTTTTTGGCTTTCAGATTGGTTTATGTGGAAAGGTTGTATCTCCACCGGTGACATGGACAAGAGAAAAAGAAATGTACTATTTTTTCACATGCGTTACAACCTGTGTTTTTGTTTGGGTTCAAAATTGAAGACTTACACTACAAGTTTTAGAGTGTGGACCACTTTATTTAACAAATGCCCTTGGTTTTTTTTTTTTTTGGCACCCATTGTCTTTGATCCTTTGTTTTATTTTTGTGCCATGGGGTTTCATATTGTGCAAAAGGCAGAGACAATTTGTTTTTTTCAATCTCATTTGTCTTGTTGCTTATATTTTCTAGTTCTGGTTGAGACTTTATTTTTTGTTAACAACCCATGTTCATGAGTCATGTCGTTATTAGAGGCATGAACCTATTAAATATATATGGATTTGTGATATATTATTTATTTAAATATAATAAATGCATAATGGCATGTTTAGCTTATTGGTGTTCTATATAGAATAACTAGTTATTGTCTGTGCCTGAAGGCACGGAATAATAAAAAATAGTAAACAATAAATATATTTGTATTCATATCTAAAATTAAATCACAAACATAGAGAAGAGATAAAAGAATTTAAACATCGATTTTGTAGTAAGGATGAGAGGTGGTGGGCGGTAGTGGTGGTGGTAAGAGACGGTGATGGTTGTTGTGGTGGTGGCGGCGATGACGATGGCGGTGGCGGTGGCGGTGGTGGTGGTAGTGGTGGCGACGACGGCAACGACGACAATGGTGGTGGTGGTGGTAGAGGTAGTGGTGAGACAATTTCAAACACTATTTTTTTTAAAGTATTTATGAGAAATAATTTTTAAAAGTACTTTTAAAAAGTCACTCCAAACACACCTTTAGAGATCTATTTTTTCTATTAAATTTAGGGTATTAATATTAGCTGTTAGATTAAATTTAAAGTAAAATTTGAAGAGATTTCAATCGCGAATAACAAAAATTATTTTGTTTATCTTTTGAAATTTGAATTGTAAGCTACTTTTATTATATAGATGTTAGCATGATAGATATGTTGGTTGCATTTATTTCGTTGTTTAAGCATGACTTAAATTAAAATTCCATTTCTCTTGTTTAAATTGCATGCTTATTTAATTTAAACTTATCAACGGACCTTTGATCTAATGGTATTTCTTATCTTGTAAAGATTTTGTTTTTCTGAGGTCAAGAGTTCAAGTCTCTCATCCTCTTTCCCTTCACCCCTCCCAAAAAAATATTAATTAAAATATTTAATTTAAAGTGAAAACATGCATGATATAAAATTAGCGATGATCAGTAAGTCTAGAGATACTAGATTTAGTGGTTGTTTTAATTTTTTGTTCGGTATTAGGAAATCAAAATTTTGTGCATTAATTAAATTAAGTAATAAAAAAAAAAGTTGTAGCGCGAAAGATGATTGAAAACTTTGTGAACTTTCGATCCCGCAACTTGTAAAAGTTTTTAATACTTGAATTTAGAATTTGACGGCAAAATTCTAACATGTGTTGTGCTAATATTTCATAAGTATTGTCTCTGCATGTAGATTAGATTATAATGACTGTCAAAAGCATAATGACTAAATTAACTAGGGGTGACAAATTGAACGACGATAACTATGATATATAATGCCATAAGATTCGATTTGTCCTATATGTGCAATAAGTCTTGGATACCCTTGACTATGTGATGCCAGAGCCTGAGCGACCTTAGACCCATGAAGACTAAGATAATTACCAATCTTGGCAGAATAAGGACAGACCTATGTGCTATACCATGTAAGTGAGGATGCAAGATGATTTTATTCCTGAATTTGAGAATTCCCCACTACTCATGCTATGTGGAAATCCCTCAAAGAGAAGTTCAGTATTACTTCTCTTGTTAGGCTTCATGGTTTGACCATGAGGTTTGACTCGCATCAAAAGAAGCCACAACATACAATGAAACAACATTTGGAAGCTATGGCCTCTATGATGTGTGATTTTGGCGCTACTGATCATGTGTTGACCGATGAAAAACAAATTCAAGTTGTACTTCGCTTCCTTCCACCATCATGGAAACATGTGAAAAAAAAAAACAAGACTCATAATTAAAGTATGAAAATGCTAGTTGATGCATTGCATCACCTAGAGCTTAAAGTTGAGCTCTTAGAGGTTGCCAAATGTGACGGTAGCTCTTATGTGGCCGAGGTTGGCTTGCGCAAGACCTTTTGGTCCAAGTGCAAGAGAAGTAAGAAAAAGTCTGAGACTTAAATTGAGATTGGTGTGCTTTAACAAGCATAAGCGGGACAAAAGATCTTAAGTCTATCATGTTGGCAACCACATTTTATGGATCTTGTCATGTCACAAATGGTTTTATTGTATTAGATATTGATCATTCTAGTGATAAATCTTATTCTTATGTTATATTTACGAATAATGTTGATTATATTAAATGACATGCTATATTATGTCATATTGGGTAAGATAAATTGAACATTAGCTAAAGTGGGACTTTTGGGCCCATTTGCTAAAATCAATTTGCCCACGTGTGAAAATTGCCTTGCAGGCAACTAGAAAACCATTTGATAAGACCAAAAGATCATTTATTCCATTGTAATTAATATACTCAGATATATGTGGCCTAATGAATGTGAAGCAAGATATGGTGCATCCTATTTCATCACTTTTATAGATGATTTTATGCGCTTCAGTCATATCTATTTGATTTCTCACAAGTCCAAAACATTGAATTGTTTTAAACTTTACATTAAAGAGGTTGAAAATCAGCGAGATAATAACATTAAGGTTCTTATAGCTGATCGAGGTTGTGAGTATCTAACTGAATAGTTTAATGAGATGTGTGAAGAAAAATGAATAATCAGGTAATTGACAATACCTAGCACTCTACAACAAATTGGTGTAGCGGAAAGGTGAAATCTTACCTTAGTTGACATTTTTAGGTCGATGATGGCGCAAACTCATCTTCTGATTTCATATTGACGAGATATTTTATTGACTGCTGCCTATATCCTTAATCGAGTGCCTTATAAATCAGTTCCTTCTACACCATATGAGTTAGGTCAAGCACAAAACCTGGCTTAAGTAATTTACGGCCATAGGGTTTAGCGGCTTATATACACAATACATCTCATAAGTATGAGAAGTAAGATCCTAAAGGGAAGAAGTTAATCTTCATCCACTATTCTGAGCACTCTAAGGACTATGTGTTCATAGGTGAACAACTTGATCTAAGGGTAATTGAAATTGAGTCACATGATACAATTTTCTCTTGAAGAGGATTTCCATAGTAAAGGAGATGTGTCTAAAGGAATAAAACTCCTTGAGTTAGATGATCCCCAAAGAGATATACTCACTAGCTAGGTAGAGACCAAAAAAATAGTTTTGTCACCTCCTAAGGATAGTGGGAACGATATACTCAATGGTGGATTAGTGCCAATGGATGTAGATTCATAAGACATAGAGTTGCATAGAAGAAAGTGTGGAACCATCCTTCAATGTCATTTGAGATTGAAGGGTAAGCTTTCATGGTTGCTCCTCATGATGACGTCGAACATAAAAATATTAAAGAGATTCTATCATCACCTGCTATTAATGAGTAGATAGCTACAACAAATAACGAGATAGAGTCAATGAAGCCTAATCAAGTATGGGACTTAGTTAACCTACTACCTAGGTGAAAGGCCATTGGGAATAAATGAGTTCTCAAAATTAAGTGCAAGGCTAATGGATCCATAGAAAGGTATAAGGGTCGCCTGGTGGCAAAAGGTTACACCTAGAGAAAAGGCGTAGATCATGAGGAAATCTTTTCTTCAGTTGTAAGTTTTGTCTTGATTCGCATGACTCTAGCTATTGTCACACATTTGGATTTAGAACTATATCAAATGGATGTTAAAACTGTATTTTTTAATGAAAAACTGGATGAGGAGATCTACATGGATCAACCTGAGAGCTTCGTGGTGGTGGATCAAGAGAACAAAATTTGTAAACTCCAACGATCCATCTATGACCTAAAACAGTCATCTAAATAGTGGTATCTAAGATTTCATTGAGCTATTACTTCTAATGAGTTTACGATGATCAATGAAGTCCATTGTGTTGTATGTTAAACGGTCTAAAGATAACTTCTTGTTTCTATTTTTATATGTTGACAATATTTTATTGATTGAAAATAATAAGATGACTGTCACCACACAAAAGGGGTTGTCCTCGACATTTGAAGTGCAGGACTTGGTCGAAATACATTATGTGCTCAAAGTTAAGATCCTAAGGGATCGTCCTAAGAAATTTCTTAGTTTGTCTCAAGAGACTTCCATGAAAAAGGTTCTTGAACAATTCTAGATGCAGAATTGCAAACCCATAGACACTTTTGCATTAGATTATGCTAAGGATCCTAAAAATCATGGGAAAACCAAACACAAATTTGAGATATCATTACATCAGAGACATGATTGCATAAAAGGGAAGTGATCTTGAAACACATACCTACAATTCAGATGATTGCAGACCCCTGACTAAGGCTATAGCTAGATATGTGTATATGAGTCATGTTAGAACTCCAGGACTTCGTAGGTATTGATTATGTGCTAGAGATTTTATGGATCACAAAGTATCTGTATTGACATCTTTGGGGTATTAATAAATAGTTATTTCAATTAAATGATATATTATTTGATTACCTTGGTATTTAAAAAAACACACACATTAAATATGTCAGTAGTCATGATTGACTCACTCACACAAGCAATCACCTTTGGCGCTTGAGATGACAAACAAAGATGAGATACTATACTATATAGTATCACTCTATTTTGCATACAGAATGAGATTTGGCATTTGCGGATTGATAATGAACACAACTCCATGTCCATTATGCTTGTGTTTGTTGATTAGCCATGTGCGAGATCAAAATTTGACACCTTTGGAGGGCAAGTAAATAGAGAACTTGGGTTAGATGCTTATAAAGCGACTAGACTGAGATCTGTACAGTGTCTAAGTATGACACACGCCATCATTAAAATTGAGACACTTCATTGTAGCATTTATTTCATATTACATGTGCTTGGCGACCAATTAAGGAGGTGAAGGAATGGATCCTACTTCTTCACTGTGTGAGTCCTTTGAGTTATTTTTACATGATCTGGTTATTTTGTATAACCAAACATTCTATGTACTCTCTGACTTTAGACTATGTCAAAAAATGAAAGAATTAACGCTCAGCAAATTTGACATGTTACTTACAATTATGAGTGATTCAGCCTTCTAGGACATTGCTGGGAAATCGGATACTTCTTAACGAAGTGACATGAGGGCTAAAGGAACATCATTTGGAACATCCCACGATATATTCACTATCGACAACTTTGGGATCTAGTTTAGATAGTGACAAAGTGTGAATGTATAGGTGAAAGTTTCGAGGGGTTAAGCATGCCCTTATATTGTGAGGGATTAGAAATTCTTAAACCAGTGTATCCGAATGGGTCTAGACTACTTAAGACACCATTTTCATTTTTTTAGGGTTGATGTCTCTATGTTGGTTCTTTAGAGTTTCTAGTGCCGATCTCCAAAATTGCAGGTGTGCTCAGCAATTGCATAACCCATTAACCTGTATGAACTGAAGTTGATGTATATATTGGATTGATAGAGATGGAAGTATCCTGCCCATCATGTGAGAGTGGGAGACATTAGATATTGATTGAATCATGGATCCGAATCGTGGCGCCCATGATGGGTTGATCCAAATTAAAGAATGTCAAAAGGAGCATGTCTTTTAGAGACGTCGTTTATCACCCAAAAAAAATGTCTGTTAAATATTAACAGACATGTCCATGTAATACGAGCTTATGCAACAACTTTTTGGACCAAAAAAGACTTATTTATGCTGATTCAAGAAGTCCATTTTATGAGCTTTTCTTCTACATCAGGTTATTTTGTATAACCAAACATTCTATGTACTCTTTGACTTTAGACTATGTCATTAACGGAAGGTTATTTTATTTTACCCTCAAACTATGTATTTCTTGTTATTTTGTCCCGACATGTCAATAATTTTAGTCTTAAAAAAAACAGATGTTTGCAATTAATAATACAAAATAATCAAAGTAGTCAAGGAACAATGTGAAAATAATATAATAAAATCCTTTTTTAAGTGCCATAGTCGGATCCATAACAACAACTGTGTATATATCTAATAATAATACAAAAAGACAACAACGCTGCAGAGTTCTTTTTCCAAATCCCATAGTAATAAGAGGTTGGTGCATTGAAATGCTCATCCAGAAGCATAATTCAAAGTCTACTTTGGGGTCTCATATGAATCTCTTACTTACGAATTTTCAAATAAGAACAAAATTTGTGAATTTTTTTTTTTAGATATCCAAAAACATTATGATTATTGTATTTAACAATGTAATTTCTTCAAAACTAAATTGGCTATTGGTATTACCCGAGCGATTTAAGATTTTAGTAAAAGAGTCTTGAAGATAAAACATCAAAAGATATATTTTTATAACGATGCATTAATTAGTAGTTTCACTTTTACAATTAATATAAAGGATCCTATGTTGGAATTGTTAAGTTGGTTCATGGTTGACTATCACATGGTGGCTAAGTGGCAACCCATTGACTACAATAAGAAAATTATGGATCTAAATCTCAAAAGATACCTCTATCTTTAACTATCAGGTGCTTGAACCAAGTGAAAACCCCATATCTATAATAAGAAAATCATCATTCACATCTTGAATTTAACCATCACGTGCTTGTCTAGGTGACAACCAAGGGTGGTCCGATTGTATTCGGACCTGGCCTGGGTGAAAGCTATAATTGGGGCCTTTTAAAATTTAATTAGTAGGATATAACAACTACAATTAGAATTTTCTTTAATTTTTTATTTTTTATTTTTGAGATGTAAAATTACTAATTAACCTTACATACTTGAGTTTTACTATTAGACCGTTTTGAATATATAACATAACTAATTTATTCAATATTTTTGGGACATAATTGATCGTAAGTAGGACTTGGTGGATGCAGAGTAACTGTTAACGATAAGTCTTGAATTATTAAAGTGATGAGTTAACGCATAAAAATGAGTTTAAATTTCTTGAGAGAAATATTATTAGTATCTAAAAATTTGACCTAATTCATTAACTAAATAATGTTGCAAATGGCCCCAAAATTTATAAATTATTCCTAAAAGTTATAAAAGATCCTCCAAAATTTATAAATATCTTCAAAAAATAAAAAATAATAATAATAACTGTGCGGTACTAAACTTTGTTTTGGGTACCGTAGTCTTCTCCATAAAACATACATGTACAATGAGATAATAATTGCCTTACTTTAGACTTTGTTTTCTCTCAGTTAAATAGCCTTTAAAAAATCGTGAATAATATTTCACTCAAACTATCATATAAATTAAGTAGTGTTTCTCGTGCAAAACACATTTTTTTTAATATATGGGTCGAGTTATTATGGTTAAAAAATTAAAATATAAATTAAGTTATTATGGTTAAAAAACTAAAATTTAAATGAGTTATTCTGGATAAAAGTTAAAATTTAAATGAATTATTGTAGTTAAAAAGTAAAAAGTTACCATTTAAATGAATTAATGTAGTTAAAAGGTTAAAATACAATATAAATCGTGAGATCTAAAACGATCTAAGCAATTGTTGTATTTTTCTAAATGAGAAGTTTCAGTAGGACGCCCTGTTTTATTATAGATAAATAGACTGAAATCTCCCCGTGAAAAGTACGTTTTTTTCAATACATGAGTTGAGTTATTATGATTAAAAAATTAAAATTAAAATTAATATAGTTAAATGGTTAACATTTAAATAAGTGACTGTGGTTAAAATTTAAGTTGCTATGGTTAAACAGTTAAAATTTAAACAAATTACTATAGTTAAAATTTAAATGAATTATTATAGTTAAAAGGTTAAAATTTTAAATTGACATAAATTGAGTTACTATGATTAAAAAATTAAAATTTAAGTTACTATAGTTAAATGATTTACCTTGCTTAAATAGTTAATATTTAAATGGGATAATGTGGTTAAAAGGTTAAACTTTTAGTTATTTTGTTAAATAGTTAAAATTTAAAAGAGTTATTATTGTTAAAAAGTTAAAAAATTTAAATTTAAATAGTTACTGTAATTAAAGTGTTAAAATATTAAATCATAAATGATCTGAACTATTGTTTTATTTTTTTTAAGTGAGAAACTTAAGCAGCTCAAGCAGGACATATAAATTTATTATATAACTAATCTTATTGGGACATAATTTAAGAATTTAGGAATTTTAATGCATGGTGGTCATTGGATTGATAGTGTAGTGCGTTCAACATCGAGACTCATTGATAATAAAATAGCTAAAATTATTAAATTTTAAATTATGTTTCAATAACATTGCTCTTATTATATAAATGTACATTTTCACAATAGATTTCTACATTATTTGTGAGCAAAAAAAAAACCATAAATCACACAAAATAATAAAAAAAGAGAAAGACACGCAGACATTTTGAGTTTGAATTTTAACAATTTTTTAAAATCAGACTATAAACGATTTATCTTTTATAAATACTCTAGTTGCAATGCAGAAGACTCCGCCTTTGCCCAAATTCAAGAGAGAATTAGTTGAAATACGTATAAATTGATCTGCACATAACTATTAACTAAAAATTAGACTTGATAAAACTAGACGTCAAAATTAGATTTGATAATCTCAACCATTGAATAAATAGTGGGTTCTAATAAATGCTGGAACCTACAGTTAAAATCAATAGTTGAACTTATCAAATCTGATTTTTAAGTCTACTATTTAAGTCCATGTAGCATTACTCAAAAGAACAATGTTATTGACACCTAATTTACTGATCTAATTTGTTGACCTAATTTACTATAAATTTTGAATTGATTGTGAGCTCTATCAAACATTAGAACTAAGTGTTAATCTAATAATTTAAATAAAGTCACCTTATTAGATTCTCAAATTAAATTCAAATAGTATTTTCTGTCAATAAATTATATCATAGATTCAACCAGAATTTTCCTTCCTCAAAAAAGAAACATGCTTGCGTTAGATCTCGCGGACTTCACACTTGGTCGTCTTCTTCACTGTTCACACCACACTCAACGGCGTAGCCCAAGCGAAGCTATCTGTAGATGCTCAACACTTCCAGTTCCATCACCCCCCATCTCCCAACATCCGCGCCGTACCTTCTCCCAACACCGTACCTTCTCCCAACATCCGCACCCTCTCTCTCTCTCTCTCTCTCTCTCTCTCTCTAACACACATATCCACACACCCACCGCAGAGGCATTCATGCAATCCCTTCAATCCCCATCACTTCGAGTCTCGCCAGTCAGCCCACTTCGCAAAGAGTCACCAAACATAACCACTACCACCAGGAGAGTTTCATTCATCTCAGCCTCAACCCAACCCATCACAACCTCACCTCCCAAACGCGAAAAAGACCCTAAAAGACGGGTGGTCATCACTGGCATGGGCGTAGTATCGGTGTTTGGCAACGACGTTGACACTTACTACGATAAACTACTAAGCGGCCAAAGTGGTATTTCACCCATTGATCGATTCGATGCGTCCGAGTATCCTACCAAAATTGCTGGGCAGATTCGTGGGTTCAGCTCAGAGGGATACATTGATGGGAAAGACGATAAGAGGCTTGATGATAGTATCGGGTACTGCATTGTTGCTGGCAAGAAAGTGGTCGAGGAAGCCGATGTCGAGGCTGTGAAGCGTTCAAAGGTTGTGAATTTTTTATGCTCAATGCTACAATAAAGCGTTTTAAGGACCAAGGCCGAAACCTTTTTATTTATTTATTTTTGATGAAGAAGGCCGAAACTTGACCTATATAATAGTTTTGCACTCATTATATATAATTACGAGAGAAAAAATTTTGCACCTAATATTGAGGATGACATGAAAATTAAGAATATAATTTTTAAGAGAAACGAACAGGGTGCATTTTCTTCCTATAAAACAAAGAGGGTTCCAGAAATTAGGTAGGTTGTCGAAAACACTTCAATACTTAAATAGTCTGAAATTAAGCAATCATCTACCTTAAGCTTTAAGATCATTCGATACTTATAGAAAAATCTTCCCAACCAAGTTGGACATAGTATTTTGGTAGGGTAAATTGGCACACCCTGAATCTTACCAAACTCATTCAATCAACTTGTAGCCAAATTCGACTTCTAATCTTAATGGTTGATTTTTTAGGTCACATGATTACGATGTGCATGTTAATCAACCCTCAGACCTTATATCATCAACAACTTCAGGTTTATAAGGAGAGCATTGTATTAGATAGAACTAGGTTCTTGTTCAAATTCTAGTATCGTAATATCCCTTTCCGAGGATACTTTATTAGGCTATACTCGGAACACACTTATTTCCTCGAAAATGCTGATTCACCAAGCATACCTCTCTTTGTTGTAGTCAATTCTTATACAATCTACTCAGTCAGGTGCGCCTCATTTTGGTGTTGTGAGTCGAATCTGAGTCCACTACCAAGAACTCAATCTTGGTTGCAACTAGTCCTACTCAGATTGGTAGTGTTACTTTTTCCTTTGACAGAATAATTTTTCCACTGATCCTTACCAGTGGAACATAAACTGGCTTGAAGTCTTCTTTGTTGAAGCTCAGTTTCTTGAACAACCCTATGCACTAAGAAGCTTTGGTCAATCAAGACCCTCTTTATATCGAATTGGCGATCCTCAAGGTAAGGATCAACGCGTCATTGTGGATGAATCCCCATCAAGTCCTCATCTAATAAACTGATCAGTCTACCCAACCGATCAATCAGGGCTTCTTGTAAACAAAATTGAAACAAAAAGCAATAAACCAAAATGCAATCACAAATATCATAATATGAGAACAATTAAGTACATCGAACCCAATCTGTAATTGCACGATTCATTTGTGATTGTACTTATTCTGCATCACTATCCTGAATGTCCGTGTATCAATACGTATGCGATACTGCAAGTTAGGTGATTGCACAACCGCCTAAATTTTTAGAAAGATAGAAAAAAAAATATTAGTCAAATATATTACTTAAAAAAAAAATTATACTTCATTGCAACAATATAAGATTTATGTTACCTCATTAGCGTATTTCCATCGTAGAAGCTGAGTTGTATTTATTATTTTCATCTCTCTAACAATTTCAGACCAATCCTACAAAGATTGAATTGTACTATAAAGTTAATCATTAATTATGTTAATTAGTTGAATATTTTATAGAAGTACATTTTGAACTTAATGGTACCATTATTTACCAATGAATACGAAACACTATAACAAAACTTCAGGATAAACGATGTTTGTTGTGCAATTACATCCATCTTCAGGAAGAAGGACACTTATATGATCAGAAGATGTGCATCTGAATAACGCCACATACAGATGTCCATGTCTAAACACTGGTGTACGCAAATCAACCCCAACGAATTTCAAAGACTGTCCTTAAGATTTCTTGATTGTCATAGCGTATGTCAATCAGACAGGAAATTGTTGCCTTGTCATCTGAGAAGGCAATTCTGAAGATGTTGGTGTCAAAGATATTCTTGGAATGAAGACCAAATTGCTAATTTTATCTCCATTTAAAATCTGAGCTTCAATTACACGCATAACACATCTGACAACCATCAATCATGTACTATTACAAAGCCCATCTTTCGTCATTATTTTCCTCAATAACATTATTGGACAACCCACTTTCAAATCTAACTTAAACGGTGGTAATCCTAGAAGATTTAAAGAGTTTAAACACTCATTAGGATATCGATTCGTGATAGAGTGATCAACTTCATCACTATCAGCCATTTTATCTACAGCTAAATATGTAATCGTCTCTCCCAGTGAAATTTTCAATACTATATCATTTATAGCACGTACATCTTCATTCCTTGTAGAAAGAATTGTGCGCTCAGTTAGGAAGTCCGAGGTCACTACACCAACTATATCCAAATGTGGATAAATTCTATCTATCAATTCTTATAGACTATGACACTTGTGTATTGTTGATGGAAGTTCTACGATTTCTTGTGGATTGGTCCCAACCTAAAAATTATAAGTACAATTAGAGAAGAGGAACAAATACTAATTTCAAAAATAACATTTCATAAAATTAATGATAAATGAAATATTACCCCATTAAAAACTTTGTAAATTCTGCATTTTTAGAATCTATGTTAGTTAAGCGCATGTTTAACTCCAAAGTTAGAACATTTATATTCCTCCATTATACAGATCATCTCAATGACACCAAATTGCTCACGAACTCCTTTCGATATAATTGGCAAGATTTGTTAAAAATCTCCACCAAGAACAACCGTGATACCACCAAATGGCTTTTGATTATGACAAATATCCTGAAGCGAACGATCCACTGTCTCAATACAGTATCTATGCTACATTGGAACTTCATCTCATATTATTAGTTTAGTTGAACTGAACAATTTTGCATGCTTCGATTGCTTGGTAAACCCATAAATCGAATCCTCAAGCACACTCAAGGGAATGTAAAATGTTGAATGTGCTATACGACCTCCCATTAATAACAAAGATGCAATACCGGATGAAGTTATAGTAACGACGATATCTCCAAGACTGCGCATTTTTGTCGCAATTGTATTATATAGAAATGTTTTCCTGTTCCAGCACCCCACTCAAGAAGAAAGTAACTCCTTTATTTTCAATTATTGATAAAGTGATTGCAGTATAAACAGTATGTTGTGCATCATTAAGGCAATCAACATTATTTTGTGCACTCAACAGTTGTGCTTCATTCTAAAATTGTTGATGCTCAAACGAAAGTCGGTTACCAATTATTGCTTTTCAATTTTCTAGTTGATTGTGGCATGGGTGGAAAATCCAATAAACTCTTGCCTGACTCATGGAACAACTGATTCAACAAATATAAACCATAATCTTCAATTTGATCTTGATTAGGAGTTGAAATGTCAAACATTGTACGAATCTTGTGGCTAAGTTCATCACATAAATGCATTTAGAATTGATTCCATAACTCAAGTGGATGCAACGGAAAGTATTCTATGAGAATAATACTAAACAGTCTCCTCAACTAGTGTAATGTTTGCATAATTGAAGCTTCTTACATACATTGTATCCACTCTCCATCATCTTCTAGAAGTCCTCTTGCAATGCATGTTGATTTAAAAGTATCATGCATAACATTATTTACTGTGCGTAAGTTATCCAATGATGTTGGTCATTTAACTACAGTGAGTAACAAACACAAATAAAAATGCTCACCTGAATTTAGGCTTGCAAAGTACATTCTACCAATTGCGTACCCTCTTTGTCTAGGTGTCCATCTATGTGTTTTCTTATTCCAAACAAATTTTTGAGAAAACTCTTGGTAGGTCAATGCACGTGCAGATTCATTTAAACGACAACATTCAAAAAAACCTGTTAGAGTTGTATCTTGTTGTGCATTTTTAGAAATTATTGTATCAAGTGATTCTGTCGGATTATAAACGACACGATGCATCTCAGGTAAATAAAGTTCTAAACGTACAACAGTTGGAATCTCGTCATGCAAAGTATTACCAAATAATCGTCAAGCAACTTCTGGCGGTGCAATATACCATGCATCAAGATATTGTTGAATCTCATTTCCTCTTCCCAGTACCATAGTGGTACGATCATGACCTTTGTAAATATACTTGTGAATGTACTTCACGCATCTTATTCATGCACAAACTTTCATATTGATATAACAGTTGAACATTTTAGAAAGATACGGATTGTATGGTATGACATCTCTATTATCAACTTATTGTACCCCCCTCATTATATACACGCAACCATTATTACAGTGACGATAGACAGGATATCCATCTTCATCCATACATGTTGATTCTACAAATGTTCGAAGATACTTCCTAATGCAAACACCATTTTTCATACATGATGCGTGTGGATTTAGAGTACTACATGGTCCATGTATCATACAACTCTTGATTGTATCAAAGAGAACAGGGTTATCATCCGGATCAGGAAATTTAGCACATACCACATTGTCTACCTGAGCGTAGGATTGAATTTTGTCCGAGCCATGAAGGAATAAAAGTACATGCATATGTGGCAAACCCTTTTTTTTAAATGCAATTGTAAAAACATGTGCAACCTGTTTTCCAAATAATTGTTTTGTTTCTATCTCTGTCATCAAAAATATTCTCTTTAACTCAATAACTCGAGCAACCAAATCAGGACGGTCTAATATTGCTTGATGTGGTAACAAAGCTGAAGAAATTTTAGGCCAATTAGGATTTTCAGTCATTGCAAGAAAGATATCTGGTTGTTGATTGTACTGTGTAAAAGCCATGAAATCTTGAAAGATTTCAAACATATGTCTTTCACTTCCAGTGAAAGAAGATGGCAAAATCATCCGCCGCCCAATTTGTTCAAGACCCAACTCATTTGCACTAATATCTGTAAGAATTTTATAAAGTTTTGCACAAAATTTTGATTGATTAAGCTTATAGTATATCAATCAATTTTTTTCAGTTGCAGCCCAAACATCTACTAAAAACACCTGAAACAATTTTCCACCCCTCAAAATTGTTGAATATTCAATGGGACATTGAAACAAACGATAACTATAATATTGCAACTAAGTCAATCAATTAGTTGAGGGTCTACCAACTGAACTTTCCCACTGTCTCAACTCAGGTTCCCATCCAAGCTCGTTGTGAGGAAACAATAACACATAATGTAGTGGGAAATATGTTGGGTGACACTCATTTATTTGCATCAACTCATTATTTCCTCTCAAATGTAAACTAATATCTCTCATTCCACTTGACTCAGTTCCATCTCCAGGTAATATAACCGCAAGCTTATCTGCTGTAGGGAGATTATATCGTCATTGATCTGATGTTGGATTATAACGAAGATAAGCAGGCAAATTTTGACCAACCAATTATGATTGACTTAAAATCTCATAAGCTTGCTGAAATTTATATGGGAATAGATTTACATGCAACAAACAGTCTTGAACTATTTTCAAAACATCCATTTGCAACTGAGGATTTCTATGACTACAAACATCTAAAGTTGTAGTAGGATCATAAATGTAGAGTTAACTGTACACTGGCTCGTGATTTGGTTGTGGTATGAGCGATCCAGTTTGATGGCGTAATTCTCCATGAATAGTGAATGATGTAGGACCCATTCCAACTAATAATCTTGAATCCAGTGTAGCACCAAGACTTGTAAATGCATTAGTTGCATTGTACTCTCGTATATATTGCTGAAAAGATTTCAATTTATCATCATCACCATCATACAACTCCTTAATTGTTGAAGGAGGTGTAATAAGTGAAGGTAGTCTAATCTTTCATTGCAAACAGCATATTCCAAATAAAGTAAGTGATGAATTTGAAACTAACTTTTCATCCCTCCAATGCAAGGCTGAACAATGAGGACATTCTATAGTCATACCCCCAAGTGAATGTCGTTCTTCACATACATGTTTTCAAGAAGCTACTCCAAAACTCATAGATGCAATTTCGTCTAATTCATAGGCACTACCTAGATCAGATTTAAACGACGAAGTTAAAAACTACATACTCAATGTTTTGTTTTGTATAGTTCAAGTACATAAGTGTAAGATATCCTAAATAATTACACATACCTAGAGGGTGATTCTTCTTGCACCGCGGTGTCGTTACTCAGGTTTGCCACTTCTTGGAGCATGATCGTTGTAGACGATGAACACGACGCATTTTTTAGTACATTGCGTTCATCTACAAGATCATGGATTTCCGATTATGTCGAGGTGCCTTCGCCACAATTTTGTTGATATATTTCATTGATCATTGGAATCACAGACAATGACCCCAATTCATTGATCGACACAATTCTTTCAACTGCAAGCGCAGAAATCTACATGGAACACCCAGAGAGTGGTTCTGATTGCGTCTTGCTACAAACTTCAACGCTTTGTGGATGTGATCTTTGGAGCATAGTGGTCACAGATGATGACCCCAATACATTTGGTTGCATAGTGCATTTTCTCGAAAACTCAAGTTATGTAGACATGGATTCAATGCGCGATCTTTTAATTGTAAATAGCTCTAATTGAGCTCGATGACGACAACTTGGTGTTAAAGAAGGAAAAAATCTAGGTTGGATGGGTGAATGTCCTAATCTATATCGTTCCCAACATACAAGTTGTGTCAGTTGATGTTTTGACATAATAACATTATCGGTTGCCTAAAAATATAAATAAAAATAATAATATTGTTGTAAATGATAACAAATATATTTATTTAATGCATAGGCAATTGATCAATCAGACCCATTGGCACTCTATATTTTCCTACCTTTTGCAAGAACGACTTATTTTTTCTTTTCCTTTAGAGCTCACATTCGCCACCGAGTTAGATTTTATTCCCCCCCTCAAAATATCAAACAGATAAACAAAAAATCATATTCATTAAAAAATTAATAACAATACACGAACAAGATAAGACATGGTACTACCTCAACTATGCCAAGGCGATTAACGTCACAATCATTGTGGATCGCAACGCCTATATTATTTCTAGGTTGAATGGGTGGGCATTCCAATCTCTCCCGTTCCCTTCGTGCATGTTGTGCCAATTGACGTTTTGATATAACATCACCATTGGTTTCCTAAAATAAAAAGGAAAAAAATATTTATGTATTTTCAGGAATGCTAAATAATTTCTTAACAATTATGACTATGATTGTGTAAGCAATTGATTAATCATACCACTTGGATCTCTGTATTTTCTTTCTTTTGCCAAAACAGGTTGCCTTTCCTTTTCCTTTTGAGCTAGCATTCTCCATCGCAAGCTTTTCTTTTTCCTTTAAGAATGTAGATAAGTTAAAAATAATTAATAACAAAAGACATTAATAATGCACTAAAAATAGTGTGATATGGTACCTCCTTCTCAAAGGTAAGACGATTAAGATCACGTTCACTACGGACAACAATAGATATGTTATTTTGTTGAAGCAAACAAACCTATAATTTCAACGACACTTTGGAGTTAAACTGACTGATAAAAAGTAAGATAAACAATAAGAAAAGTGAGAAGAACATTAGTTTACTGTGTGGTCTAGGTCCGTATCCATCTGTAATAAGATAGGTGAAAACAAAGTACTAAGTATTGAAACATTTTTTATAGAAACAAATAAGAGAGGTTTAGAATGAAATCTATAGAATAAGTTACTTACATGGCCAAAAATGGTAACGTTGTCCATTGTGTAACAGTTGTGTTTGTTCAGTTGTGGTGTGATTAACTGTGTTAAACATAAAATCAAAGTTTAAGAAAATAGCATTGTAGTTAGAAACAATGTCCTTGCATAAGTTACTTAAATGAAGATTTTTTAATTTATGCACTTAGAAAAATATAGGTCACGTACATAACCAACAAAGTGGACATTAGCATGAGAAAAATGACTCACTCAATGCATTTAGAAGACTTAGTTTCCATGAAAAAATTCAAATGTACAAAAAAAAAAATCAAAAGAGAAGTCATATAATAGTAAAAATAAATGATATAGGCAAAAATAGCAACATAGCAAGAACAAAAAGTGAAAAATAGGCCCATATACTAATTTTTGTGATCTGAAACACTCATTTAAACTCAAACATAACTTGAAGCCCAAAGACCCAAGTTTATAATGCACTAAAAGGTTGTCTTCTAGTTTAAAGCCAAAAAAGAGAAAGAACAAACTAAAAGTCAAGGCTATAAACTCAATTTCATAAAATATTAGGCAAACATAACAATCAAGGCTATAAACCCTCTGCACCACCCCTTACATAACCAAAGAGCAAACAAATGTACCAAATAGCCTTCACTTGCCTCAATCCTTCAATTACACATGAAACAGTTTAAACCCACTTCTAAAAAGCTGAAAAACATTATATTAGAGGCCACTAAAATAACTAAAATTATTCAAATCACAGTACTATCCAATCTTCAAAATCTTTAGAGGATCATTATTCAAAGTCATCATGTCAAGGAAGCCCCTTAATATTACATCATAACAATTTGCATCAAATCAAATAAAATCAAACAATTGGCATCAAGTCACATTCAATTTCCCTCAATATTGTATCCCATCAAATTCCCAACAAAATAACAAAACCTTCTCAAAATTCGCATTAGGTCACTACAATTTGCAAACAAAACTAAGATCAAGGAATTCAATCTCCAAAATTACATACAAAAGCTAGGAATAGTAATTAAATATAAATTACAAACTACACAACTAAAAAAATGAGCATTAGCAAGAGACAAAAGTGGTACATATAATGATAATAATAAATATCCAGAAACGATGAATATATAAAATATATGGACAAAATTACCTCTAAAAATATAACTCAAAATATTTAGTGATTTACATATAGTTGCAAACATACATAATTCTGAAATTAAATGTCAATAGTACAAAGAATCAAAAAGAAACTTCCAAAAAATTCAACCAAAATAGAGACATATGTATAGCATAGATCAACTTCAATTCCCAAATATTATGGACATTCAATATTGAATGTAACAAACACCCACCTTAATATATAACAGTATGCATATGACCAACAATTGCCGAAAACATAGAACTACATTTATTTCTAGCTACCTTTGAACACTCAACTCCAACAAAAGATGGTCAAGATACCTTCAAGCTTCAGCTATCTAGTGATTCTGGCTTAAAAAATTTTACTGCCCCGTAAAAGGAAAACGCATTAGGCATATATATAGTGTTTTTCTTGAATGGGGTGAACAACTACATTATACATTACTCAATTTCCAAAAAAAACATTCAACTACTATAAATCAGTTGCTAAAACTTCAACTAATTTAAGTAAGCCCACATAAATTCAATCCAAAACCAATTATAGTGTAGCAAACCAATCCCCCTCAAGCTAATCACTCGAAATATAGTAATTAGTGACTGGTATTTAGATTGCACAAAAGAAATCACCATCTGAATAACGTGTTTTATGATAATTAAACTATGCAAAAAGGGAAAAAGTAAAACTACCTACAATAACACCAAGTTTGGCAGTGTGGGATTTGGACTTTGTAGATGTAGTTAGTAAAAAATTAGTGGAACATACCATCAAACTCAATTCCTACAAAAGGAATTAGGGAAACCTTGGTTCAAATTGGATTTTTGCCCCCCAAGCCTTGAGTTCCATGGTGCTAAATAGAACATTAAGATAGTTACCGTCATGCTACAATCCTGAGTTAATCTAATAATTTACCAACTACCGCAACAACATATAATCCAACCATATCAATAAAATACAATTCAACCAAATTAACAAAAAATAAAGTCCATCAGATCACAGCATTTCAAATCGCAAAAGCAGGGTCCATAAGAAAATCATGAAAGATAGACCATAAATTGATTAGGAAAGTGCCTATATAAGCAAAAACCATTTGGATAATCTCTCAGACATGACGCAAATGGTAGATGAATTAATTTAACGTAAATTAGGACATCTCTAGGTAGTGGTAAGTTCAACCACAGGACAATGCAAGCAGAAAATCCTTTTTTAATTCTAATTCAATATTTTAATTTGGTGCTACAAATTTTCATTGTAAGAAAACACTAATTCAAATGAAATTCAAGCAAAAACTTGGGTTATTTGAAACATTAATTCAACATTAAAAGGAAAGCAACACTGAGTTCGATTACCTTGCTGAGTTTGAGACTTCGAGTGGCTGACAGAAAGATCGATCTAGGGCTAAAATAGGAGGCAATTTGAGAGATCGATCTAGGGCTAGATTTGCGGCAAATTAAAATCCATCTATCTAGAATGAAGAGAGAGATCATAGACTTACATTCGATTGTTCATGTCCAGCTGAGTTCTATTGCCTTGATGTGGATTTGGGTCAGGGGTGTGTCGCTGAAGCTCAAAGAAAGAGAGAGTCGAACTATTTGAGACACAATTGAAGTTGTCAGAGACTTTGGAGCTGCCTGAGTGAATTTGAACAGAGAGTGTGGACGCGAGAGAAAGAGAGAGTGTGGATGTGAGAGAAAGAGAGAGAGAAGGATGTCGCCGAAGAAAGCAATAGATTTGAACATGAGAGAAAGAGAGAGACTTCTGGAGAGAGAGAGTGTGTGTTCTGGAGAGGAGTTCGCCAAAGTTCTAGAGAGTTGAGAGAATATTAATTTAAGTGAGTGTGTGACGAAGAGATTGGGGGGGGGGGGGAATCTCAAAATTGTTAGGTTAATATCAACCCTTATATTAGATTTAGGCAAATTTAGAAATGATCTGGACTGCAAAAATCAAAAATCATTTTGTTTATCTTTTAAAATTTAAATTGTAAGTTACTTTATTTTATATATATATATATATATATATATATATATATATATATATATATATATATGTTGATCTTAAAATTCTAGTGAAAATATGGCAAGAGACCTACTTTGTTTTTCTCAATCTCATTTGCCTTATTGCTTATATTTTTAATTTTTTGGTGGGACTTAAGTTTTGTTAACAACCCATGTTCATGAGTCATGTTGTTGTTAGAGGCGTGAATCTGTTATATATACATATATATATATATATATATATATATATATATATATATATATATATATATATATATATGGATCTATGATAGATTATTTATTTATTTATTTGTATTCTATATAGAATAATGTCAACATGATGGATATGTCAGTTGCATTTATTTCATTGTTTAAGCATGATTTAAATTAGAATTTCATATCTCTTGTTTAAATTGCATGCTTATTTGATTTAGCGATGATCTATATGCATAGAGATGCTAGATTTAGTGGGAGTTTTAATTTTTTGTTTGTATTAGGAAATTGAAATTGTATGCATTAATTAAATTAATTGCTAATAATACTTGTCTGTGGCGTTGGAGATGATTGAGAATTTTGTGAACTTTCGATTTTGCGACTTGTAAAAGTTTTTAATATTTGAATTTAGAATTTTACGGCAAAATTCTAGAATGTGTTGTGCTAATAACCCATAAGCATTGTCTCTACATGTAGATTAGATTATAATGACTACCAAAAACATAATGACTGAATTAACCAAGGGCGACAAATTTAATGGCGATAACTATGATATATGATGCCGTAAGATTTGATTTGTCCTATATGAGCAATAAGTCTTGGAAACCCTTGACTCTGTGATGCTAGAGCTAGAGCGACCTTAGACCGGTGAAGACCAAGAGAATTATCAATCTTGGCAAAATAAAGATAAGCATATGCGCCATACCATGCAAGTGAGCATGCAAGATGACCTTATTCCTGAATTTGAGAATTACTCCATTGCTCATGCCATGTGGAAGGCCCTTAAAGAGAAGTTCGGTATTACTTCTCTTGTTAGGCTTCATGGTTTGACTATGAGGTTTAACTCGTATCAAAAGAAGTCAGAGCATACAATGAAACAACATTTGAGGGCTATGGCCTCTATAATATGTGATATAGGCGCTATTGATCATGTGTTGGCCGATGAACAACAAATTCAAGTTGTACTTTGCTTCTTTCCACCATCATGGGAATATGTGAAAAAAAAAAAAACAAGACGCGTTATTTAAGTGAGAAAATGCTCAAGGCTGTATCGCGTCACCTAAATCTTAAAGTTGAGCACTTAAAGATTTCCAAATGTGACAATAGCTTTTATGTGGCCGAGGTTGGCTCACGCAAGACCTTTTGGTCCATGCGCAAGAGAGGTTGGGAAAAAGTCTGAGACTCAAATTAAGATTGGTGTGTTTTAACAAGCACAAGACAGACACAAGATCATTAACTCTATCATGTTAGCATTATAAGGGAACCACATTTTATGGATCTTGTCATATCACAAATGATTTTATTGTATTAGATATTGATCATTCTAGTGATGAATCTTATTCTTATGTTATATTTATCAATAATGTTGATTATATTAGATGACATGCTATATTAGGTCATATCGGGTAAGATAGAATAAACATTAGTTAAAGCAGGACTTTTGGGCCCACTTGCTAAAATCAACTTGCCCACATGTGAAAATTGTCTTACGGGAAAGCAACTAGAAAATCATTTGGTAAGGCCAAAAGACCATCTATTCCATTGCAATTAATACGCTCAGATATATGTGGCCTAACGAATGTGAAGCCAAGATATGGTGTATCTTATTTAATCACTTTTATAGATGATTTTACACGCTTCGGTCATGTCTATCTGAGTTCTCACAAGTCTAAAGCATTGGATTGTTTCAAATGTTGCATTAAAGAGGTTGAGAATCAACGAGACAATAACATTAAGGCTCTTAGAACTAATTGAGGTTGCGAGTATCTAACCGAACAATTTAAAGAGTTGTGTGAATAAAAAGGAATAATCAAGCAATTGACAATATCTGACACTTCGCAACAAAATGGTGCAACGAAGAGGTGAAATCATGCCTTACTTGACATGGTTAGGTCGATGATGGCATAGACTCACCTTCTGATTTCATATTGGGGAGATGTTTTATTGACTACTGCCTATTTCCTTAACCGAGTGCCTTCTAAATTAGTTCCTTCTACACCATATAAGTTAGGTCAGGCACAAAACCTAACTTAAGTACTTTACGGTCATGGGGTTCAGTGGCTTACGTACACAACACTTCTCATAAGTATGGGAAGTTAGATTCTAAGGGGAAGAAATTTATCTTCATCCACTATTCTGAGAACTCTAAGGGCTATGTGTTCATAGGTGAACAACTTGATGGAAGGGTAACTGAAATTGAGTCACGAGATACTATTTTCATTGAAGAGGATTTTCCTAGTAGAGGAAATGTGTTTAAAGGAATAGAACTCCATGAGTTAGACGATCCCCAAAGAGATATACCTATTAGCCAGGTAGAGACCAAAAAAATAGTTTTGTCACCTCTAGGGACAGTGAGAGTGATATACCCAATGGTGAATTAGTGCCAATGGATGTAGATTCATACGATATAGAGTTACGTAGAAGAAAGTGTGGAACCATCTCTTGATGTTGTTTGAGATTGAATCAGAAGCTTTCATGGTTGCTCTGCATGACGATGCCGAACTTAAAAATATTAAAGAGGCTCTATCATCATCAGTTAGTAATGAATTGATAGCTACAATGACTGACGAGATGGAGTCAATGAAGGCTAATCAAGTCTAAGACTTGATTAACCTACCGCTTGGACGAAATATAAGGCACGCCTAGTGGCAAAAGGTTACACTCAAAGAGAAGGCGTCGGCTATGAGGAGACCTTTTCTCAAGTTGTAAGTTTTGCCTTGATTCGCATGATTCTAGCTATTGTCGCACATTTTGATTTAGAAATATATTAAATGGATGTTAAAACTGCATTTTTTAATGAAAAACTGAATGAGGAGATCTATATAGATCAACCTGAAAGCTTTGTGGGTGGTGGGTCAAGAGAACAAAGTTTGCAAACTCCAACAATCCATCTATGACCTAAAGCAGTAATTCATTTCATTGAGCTTTTACTTATAATGAGTTTACGATGATCAATGACGACCATTGTGTTGTATGTTAAATGGTCTAAAGAGCTTTTTGATTCTATCTTTGTATGTTGACGATATTTTATTGACTGGAAATAATAATGAGATGATTGTCACCACACAAATGTGGTTGTCCTCAACATTTGAAATGAAGGACTTGGACAAAACAAGTTATGTGCTCAGAGTTAAGATCCTAAGGGATCGTCCTAAGAAATTTCTTGGTTTATCTCAAGAGACTTCCATTAAAAAAGTTCTTGAACAATTCTAGATGTAGAACTACAAACCCATAGACACTCCTGTAACGAAAGACGAGAGTCTAAGCCTAAAGATGTGCCCTAAGACTTCTGAGGAAAAGGAAAGGATGGCTTGTGTTCCCTATGTTGTGGCACAGGTATCTTAAAGTATGATATGATGTGTACTCGTCTCAATATTTGCTGTACAATAGGCTTTGTTATTTTTAATCAAATCCTAGGTAAGTTAATTGGAATACAATGAAAAGGATACTACGATATCTCAAGGGGACTCCATATTATATGTTATGCTATCAGTCTCTAGATTTATAGACGGTTAGTTATAAGTGATGCTAATTAGGGTAGTGATATGGATATACGAAGTCCACATCAAGATTTGTTTTCTTACTTAATGGTGGGTCATTACATGGAGTAGCAAAGAGCAATCCTGTATACCCTTATCCCCTACAAAAGCAGAATACAAGCTTGTTTGGTTAAGAAGTTTCCTTCAAAATCTAGGAGTTGTCACGAATAGCTTGGGCCCAATGACAATTAATTGTGATAGCATGGTTGCATTAGCTTATGTTAAGGATCCTAAATATCATGGGAGAACCAACACACACAAATTTGAGATATCATTATATTAGAGACATGAATGCACAAAACGGAAGTGATCTTGAAGCACATACCTACAACTCAAATGGTTGTAGACCCCCTCACTAAGCCTATATCTAGATATGCATATATGGCTTATGTTAGAACTCTAGGATTTTGTAGGTATTGATTATGTGCTAGAGATATTATGGATCACAAAGTCATTTGTATTGACATTTTTGGTATATTAGTAAATAGTTATTTCAATTAGATGATATATTGTTTAATTACCTTGGTATTTGAGAAAACACACACATTAAATATGTCAACAGGCGTGATTGGCTCACTCACATGAGTAATCGCCTTTGGCGCTGAGATGGCGAACAAAGATGAGATACTTTAGTATATAGTATCACTCTGTTTTGTATATTGAATGAGATTTGACATTTGAGGATGGATAATGGACACAACTTCATGTCCATTACACTTGTATTTGTTGATTAGCTATGTGTGAGATCAAAATTTGGCGACTTTGAAGGGCGAGCAAATAGAAAACTTGGGTTAGACGCTTTTAGAGCGATTAGACTAAGATTTGTATGGTGTCTTAGAGTGACATACGCTCTTATTAGGATTAAGACACTCCATTGTAGTATGTATTTCATACTACATGTGCTTGACGACCAATTAAGGTGGTGAAGGAATGGATCCCTTCTTTTTCACTGTGTGAGTCCTCTGAGTCATTTTTACATGATCAAGTTATTTTATACAACCAAACATTCTATATTCTCTCTAACTTTTGACTATATCAAAAAGTGAAAGAATTAATGTTCAGCTACTTTGACAGTCATGAGTGATTCGGCCATCTGGGACATTGTTGAGAAAGTGGTTACTTCTGAACTAAGTGACATGAGGGCAAAAGGAACATCATTTGGAACATTCCGCGATATATTCACTATTGAAAACTTTAGACGCTAGTTTAGATAGTAACAAAATGTGAATGTATAGGTGAAAGCTTTGAGTGATTAAGCATGCTCTTATATTGTGAGGGATTAGAAATGGTTGAACTAGTGTATCCGAATTGGTCTAGAGTACTTGAGACACCATTTTTATTTTTTTAGAGTTGATGTCTCTATGTTGGCTCTGTAGAGTTTCTAGTATAAAGCTCTCAAATTGCAAGTGTGCTTAGTGGTCGCACAACTCATTAGCCTATATGAATTAGCATTGATGTACATAATGGATTGAGAGAGATGGCATTATCCTGCCCACCATGTGCAAGTGGGAGATGTTAGATATTGGTTAGGTCATGGATCCGAATCGGGGCGCCCATGGTGGGTTGACCCAAATTAAAGAATATCAAAAGGGGCATGTCTTTTGGTGCCATGTACAACCAAAAATATATGTTTGTTAAATATTAACAGACATGTCCCGATAATATAAGCTTATGCAGCAACTTTTTGGACTCAAAAAGGGTTATTTAGGCTGATTCAAGAAGTTTATTTTATGAGCTTTTCTTCTAAATTTTTGGAGTTTTATCGTAAGTCCCACATAAATTTTTACTTTATTATATTCATAAAATAGTATTAGTGACATAAAAAAATTTAAAATTCATATTTTGAGAACTATTGTGTATAATTTGTCCATTCATGTAATTATTTTTTTAACACAAAAATTTAGAAAGTCACTTCAAATGGACTTTCTTAAGTTGCGTTTGGTAGCCATGTATTTGTGTTTTTTTTAAGCCACATTGTTTTAAAAATAAGGTCCAAATTTGTAAACACTAAAAATGATGTTTGAAAAAACATCCAAAACTAAAAAAAAGTGCACATCCTTATTGGCAATTAATGAGGTTCAGCCTTCGAATCTCATTAGCAACAAAATGAAAACTTTTTTTGTGCCAACTATAAAGCCATTTTTTTCCTTCTCTCTCTCTCATTCGTCTCTCTTCTGAAATTCAGTGACGAATATGAGAAGAAGTCGAAGATGAAAACGAAACTTACGTCGTCTCTCTCACTCATTTTCCCCCTTTTCCTTAACTTTATATCATAAATAAGATAGATGCATAAATAGGTATAAATCTACATATATTCTATTATATACATAGATCTACATATGTGTGTATTTTTTTTTTTTTGTGTGTGTGTCCCAACAAGAGATCTCGTCAGTGTGAGTGTGTGTGTCAACAAGAACATTTCCAATTATCACAAAGAACATCTCCAATTGAGACATCTCCGATTTAGGTATTTGGGATTAAAATATTAATCAAAATTATACCAATAGAATATTACCCAGACTACATAAAACCAAACATGTTTTTTATTCTTATTTTTATATTTTTTTAAATATAAATGACTTTCCAACATTTTTTATATTTTTAATTTTTATCACAAGAAAACAAAAACTAGTTCTTTTTTTTTTTTTAAAATGCGCTCTTAACTTTTTTAACTTTTTAAAAAATACGTCAAACGATTTTGAGATAATTTTTTAACTCTGAGTTTTTTGTGAAACTTTTTAAACCACAGTTTTTCACTTGAAAAAGTTAGCTCCAAACAGATTTAATATTAAAAAATAATTTTTTAAGTGAACAAATTATATTTTCACCTCCTCAATTATCACTCTTTTTTCACCTTGTACCTTCAACTACGATATTTTTCACATTGTACCCTCATATTTGTGATTACTTTCACACTGGCCATATTATTAACGTCATTTACATATTTATCAAAAAGTTATTTCATTTTACCCCCAAACTATGTATTTTTTTAATTTTTTCCCGATACATCAACAATTCTCATCTAAAAAGATAATAGACATTTACAATTGGACAATGTAAAATAATCAAAGTAGTAAGAGATAATCAGGGATGACAGTGGATTGAATCAAGGGAGGGAGGTGTAGTTTCTATCCTCGTACCAGCTTAAAAAAAACTTTATTCATCCTCAGTCCACTCCTATTAACGGGTATAACTTTCATCTCCATCTCCATCCGTGGGTAAATTATAATCTCCGTCCTTGCCCCTTGCCCCTTGCCCCATCCCCCGCCTTCATCCCCTCTCCCGCCCTCGCCCACGTCCATCTTACCTGCCCCCGTCCAAGCACAAGCCAATATAATCTAAAATTATAAATAAATTTAACATTCTAAATAATTCAACATAACTATAGAATATCATAACATAATTAAAAGTTTATCATCCACAGCATAATTCAACATAATATAATTAAAACCTTATCTACAACATAATTCAACATAATATAACTCAAAACTTGTCTCCCATGTAAATCCAACACAACATCATGAAACACAACATAATGTAACAAAACATAATCCAACATAAAAAAAAAAAAAAAAAAAAACATAAAAACATAGATCTACACTTTTACAGGCCAAAAACATGAAAAATAAAAAAAAACAAAATAATTTAAAAAAAATATTCAATAATATATGCATATATTAAAATAACGAGTAAAACGGGGCGGGGCGAGGGATAAGTGTCAGTCCATTCCCACATGGGTCCACCGTTAAATACATATAGTCCATCTCCGATCCAAATAAAACAAGTTTAGATAAATACTCAATTTTACTCGGTATACTACCATAGGGATAATGTGAAAATAATATAATAAAACCCTTTTTTAAGTACCATAGTCGAATCCATAACAACTGCGTACACTATTCTAATAATAATACAAAAAGACAAAAACGCTGCAGAGTTCTTTTTCCAAATCCCATAGTAATACGAGGTTGGTGCATTGAAATGCTCGTCCACAAGCATAATTCAAAGTCTACTTTGGGATCTCATATGAATCTCTTACTTACGATTTTTCAAATAAGAACAAAATTTATGATTATTGTATTTAATAATGTATTTTCTTCAAAACTAAATTGGCTATTTGTATTGACGATAAAACATCAAAAGATATATTTTTCATAACGATGCATTAATTAGTAGTTTCACTTTTACAATTAATGTAAAGGATCCTATGTTCGAATTATTAAGTTGGTTTATCGTTGACCATCACATGGTGGCTAAGTGGCAACTCATTGACTACAATAAGAAAATTATGGATCTACATCTCAAAAGATACCTCTATCTTTAACTATCACATGCTTGACACAATGGAAACCCCATACATAAAATAAAAAAATCATCGTCCACGTCTCGAAAGAAACATCTATCTTTAACCATCACATGCTTGGGGGTGGTCCGATTGTATTCGGGCCCTGGGTGAAAGTTATAACTGGGGCGTTTTAAAATTTAATAGTAGGATATAACTGCTACAATTAAAATTTTGTTTAAATTTTTTTTTTTTTGAGATGTAAAATTACTAATTAACCATCCATACTTAAGTTTTACTATTATACCATTTTAAATATATGAAAGAGGGCAAAGGTGTGTGTGGAAAGAATTCTAAAAAGAGAGAAGTTTTGACCTCCAAGCGGGACAGAGTGCGACCCTAAGTAATTGGGAGTTCTAGCTCATCTCTTAGGGTCCATATCGTCTGAAAACTTTTCTTGTTCCATTAGCATAGCTAAATTGGAATAGGATGACTTAGCATCAGGAAAAGTAAGTCCTCTTATCTTGATTGAATTTGACTTTGTTGCGCCCAATAAACTTAGTGATTTGATTCACCTCATTTCATTTGGGCGAGAGGGAGGCTGTGGAGGGATAAGATCAACCACTTGACGTTCATCCGATGCATATGTTATAGTTATTTCGGGAGTTATCTGGATTGCAGATTTGTCAGTTGGTTGATTCTCTAATTTGTTCAATATATTTGGGACATAATTGATCGCAAATACGACTTCACTAGTTTTGATTTATTAAAAAAAAACACCTTTTTTTTGCAAGAGCAATATTGCTTACATGTATCCTGAGTAATGTTGTATAAGTAATACACGCATTCAAAAAAAAAAAACCTAGTCTTTCTATACAGTTTAATGTTTTGATTGTAAAGTGTTTGTTTGTAAAACTACTATTATATATTTAGCTCTGCAAATAAAGTGACTTATGAATTGTCAAAAAGATGATCACATTTTAGAAAATTCTCAAGATTTTGGTAGTATGCATGAAAGTTTGTGAAATAAAAAGTTCTTTTTGAGTGACAAAGAATGAGAGAAATGTGGAGAGAGAGACTACTATGAAGATATCAATGGACTTTTTTTTTTGGACCAGAAGATGTTGAATGTAAGTATAAATTAGAAAAAAAAAAAACATTTCCCACCTAGATATCCTCTAAATATATGGATCTCAAGAGACTATTAGAGGAAAGACTAATTAAATAAATTATGGGTTGTAATATACTTGATGGATATAGAGTAATTGTTAGCGGTAAGTCTTAAATTATTTAAAGTGATGAATTAATGCATAAAAATGAGTTTAAATTCCTTGAGAGAAATATTATTGGTACCTAAAAAATTGACCTAATTTATTAATTTAACAATGCAATAGTTGATATGACCTAATATTATTATTCTAATTAACACTATAGAACTTTTTAATGAGGACCCTACGACTTAATATATCATCAGATCATTAAATTAGATCCAACAATATTACTCATTATTTAATAGGCTGACATAGAAATGTATACAAAGTTGTGCTCTACTGGTAGTTATCTTGTATGTCCTAAAAAGAAAAGACTTTCTATTGTGTGGGAAAATAAAAGGAAAAGTCTAATACAAAGAAATTCTCCTATATTTATAATTAATCATTAAACTATTATAAATATATGTACATTTACAAAGAAGAAGAAAAAAGATCGCAACATCTTATTGTACAAAAAATTACGAAACTGTATTCTCTTATTTTATTTGAATTCTCAATAACTTTGGCCTATTTATCCAATTTAATTTTCTTGAATTATAATTTTTGAGATAATTTTGATTTTAATATAATCATTCACATAGTATATTTGTTTTGCAACTTATTTTAGACCTTAAATAGCTACTAAAATATAGGAATTTAAATATTTAAAATTAAAAACAAAAATAATCATAATTCATCTAAAAATAATTTAAGGCTTTGTCTAAAATTTTTGCCTAAGACCTCAAGTATTCTTGGATCGACCCTACGCCTAAAATCATGATCATCCCAGCAAGGAAAGTTGATTTGTGAAAAAATACAAAGCCTAAGATGGGTTAAATAGATATGTTATTCTTGAAGGATGGAGGACTAATTAGTCCAAACATTAATAAATTACCAATTTTTTTTTTTTGCAAAACATCTTAACATTAAATAAGAAATAAAATAACAATTACAGAAACACAAAAATCAAGTAAAGTCAATACAATCGTGCCATTTGATGTTTCTTGGAAAAACTTACCTAAAAAAAAACACATCAAATAACATATCAAATAAAGTCAATACAAAAATAGAGTAATTGGAAAACACCAAGAAGATTATGGTATCAAAAAATAAAATTTCGGTCCAGTACCTCCAAGTTTTATAACTTTGGTGGGTTGAGATACACATTTTTAAGTTTATTTACAAAAAAAAAAAAAAATTATAATTTTGTGGGTCATGTTACAACTATTATGACTCAAGTTATAATTTTTAAGGGTTGTTTATAATTTTTAAAAAGTTAAAATTTAAGTTAATATAGTCAACCATTTAACACTTAAATGAGTTTTTATACTTAAAAGGTTAAAATTTAAGTTACTATAGTCAAACCGTAAAAATTTAAATTAGTTATTGTGATTAAAATTTAAATGAATTATTGTACTTAAAAGGTTAAAATATTAAATTGACATGGGGTTGAGTTATTATGATTAAAAGGTTAAAATTTAAGTTTCGATAATTAAATAATTAACAATTAAATGAGTTACTCTTAAAATTTAAGTTATTATTGTTAAAAAATTAAAAGATTAAAATTTAAATGAATTATTGTGGTTAAAAGGTTAAAATATTAAATCGTAATATACATCGTCGAATCTAAACGATATGAGTCATTGTTTTGTTTTTCAAGTGAAAAGTTTAAACAGCGGAAATATATATTTATTATATCACTAAAACAATTGAGACATAATTTAAAGATTTGAAGGTTTAATGTATGGTGATCATTAGATTAATAATGGAGTACAATTCAATTATCATAATTATTAAATTCTTAAACTATATCCCAATAACATTGCCCTTATTATATAGATGTATATTATCACAATAGATTTCTACATTATTTGTGAGCAAAAAAAATCATAATTCACACAAAATAATAAAAAAAATACAACTTGTAAATGCCATCATAAAAATCATGCACGAGAAAGACACTCAGACGTGCTGAGTTTATACAAATTTATTTTTTATAAATATTTTAATTATTTATATAAATAATTTATTTTTGACCAAATTATAAATAAAATTAGTCGAGATCCGATAAATTCACTCGAATAACCTCGACGGTTAACCCCCAAAAAAAAACAGACACCATGCTTGCGTTAGACTTCACTTGGCCGTCTTCACTGTTCACACCACACTCAACGGCGTATCCCAAGCGAAGCTATCTGTATCTGCTCAACACTTCCAGTTCCCTCTCCTCCCTATTTCCCCACCTCCGCATCGTACGTTCTCATTGAATTCTTCACCTCCCTCTCCCTCTCTTTCTCTCTCTAACACACATACCCCCACCCACCCTTTCTCCACCACCATGCAATCCCTTCGATCCCCATCACTCCGAGCCTCGCCAGTCAACCCACTTCGCAAACAGTCTCCAAACATAACCACCACCGCCAGTACCACCAGGAGAGTTTCATTCATCTCAGCCTCAACCCAACCCATCACAACCTCACCTCCCAAACGCGAAAAAGACTCCAAAAAACGGGTGGTCATCACCGGCATGGGCGTTGTATCGGTGTTTGGCAACGACGTTGACACTTACTACGATAAACTACTCAGCGGCCAAAGTGGTATTTCACCCATTGATCGATTCGATGCGTCTGAGTATCCTACCAGAGTTGCTGGGCAGATTCGTGGGTTCAGCTCGGATGGATACATAAATGGGAAAAACGATAGGAGGCTTGATGATAGTTTGAGGTATTGCATTGTTGCTGGTAAGAAAGCGCTCGAGGATGCCGATCTCGGTGCCGAAAAAATTTCCAAGGTTTGTGAATTTTTTTATGTGGAATCTTTGGTTAGTGTTTTTGATTGTTGAGTGGTTTTAACTTCAAGGTTTCGTAAGTGGTAGCAGATGTCTTTCAGTTTAAATTTTGATAAATTTTTAAGATCAGGTTATGAGGATTTATCACTCTTCAATATCCTAATTGTAGTGTGAATGACTTATCTTTAATCAGATCAAGAAAGAGATTAATCAATGTACACAATAAATTGGCTAAGATGTGTTGACTATTGAACCAAAAAAATATAAGAATGTTGATTGGTTCTCAGCTTTTAGTGGTTTTGGTGAATTGAGTTTGTTTGTGTGGTTTATGGATTTTTTGGGTTGGTGGGAAATTTGTTCAATAAGTTTATGGGTTTTGTGGTAGATCTTATTTAAATTTAAGTTTAAATTTATATTAGTATTAAAGAAGCTCTTACACATCCAAACTAATGATCAAACAACAAATTTATGGTTCCAACCTTTGACGCAAACTTGTATCAAATCAAGAAAGATTTATTTTTTTATCCAAATCCTGGAAAACTCAATTATTTCCTCAAATCTTTAACGGTGAGATTTCACATTATTTTAAAGATCCAATGATTAGTTTTACTCTCTTTTAAATTTAGATTTGTCTTTATTTAAATTTGAGTTTGTCCACTGAATTTATTTGTATCAAATCTATCTTTTTACTCAAATATTAATTTAAATTTGAATAAAAAATTAAGTCATGATTAGAGATGCTCTAATGGTAGAATATAAAGCCGAGAAAATATTTATTACAACACTTTTAACACGTCAATATTGTCACGTAATATAACTATCTAACGATAATTCAACAAATGAACAAACTAGACCCTCACTTTTAAATAAATACCCCCCTTCTTATACGAAAGTAACCAATATACGTGAAAAAGTAACATTTATTTTACTTATTTCGTTATTTATTATTGGACAATTATACTATGGAACAATAGTAAAGTGTACATTGAATGATAAAAGTGGTTGCTTTACTAACTTACGGGGGGAAATTAACATGCATGACCTGAATGATAAGTTTGTTTGGTTTCATCTTGACAGTGTACATTCTATTCTATCCTATATATCTCTCAACTAAATTTAAGATATATTTTTTTTTTTTGGGGTCAACGGTCAGCCATAAGACACTTTTAAATTGTTGATTTTCACTGCCATTATAACTCCAAGAACCCATAACACTTTAATCTATAATCTTGATTTTCCTGGGCAGACGAAAGTTGCAGATATAAGTTGTTTAATATTCTGCAAAACTTGGGACATAATAGCTTACCTGAATTTTTTCCTTGCATAGTTAGGAAGTAAATGGCACTTTCTTCTTCTAAAGAAACAAAATACAGATGAAGGTCACCACCACTACCTGTTATCCTAAGTCGTAATTCCTATCAGTCCTTAGATGGGACGTGTGGGTATGGATCCTGGCAGGGAGATGGACAAAAGACCGTCTGTCCGGTGATTTGGTATTCAAATTTTTTGGTTTAATGTTTTGATTCAAATTTTTATAATTACGACAGTCGTTGAGGTTAAATTTATTCTTCAACGCTCAGCGCACGTAGTGGGGTCTTAACTTCAGCCTTGATGTAGGTGCGATGGCTCTTATAAATAACTGTGTGATGCTAAAGGGCAATACTCCTTGACGAATATATGGAACAATCGTACCGTACCAAAAAAAAACTTCTCTAAGAAAATGAAACAAAGTGGCATATACACCAGGCTTATGAGGGGCAAAAACAACAAAAAGGGAAAAACCTTAACAAATTGACCATTTGAAAGCTCACACATATTAAGAAAATTAAATATGGATAAAAAAACTACATATGGCACTTGTAGATTAACTATTTATTGGGGAATATTATTGTCTTTATATATTTTCATGTGTTTTGTGTAATTACTTTCAATTTTTATGTGGCTTGGTAAGTATTGTATATGTTTTATCTTGAGTAAATTATATGTGGTTCTTGTGTCAATTAAGTTTCTGAACTTTTTTTTGTGTCAATTGAATTCCTGAACTCTCTAATTGTATCAATTGAGTCTTTTTGTCTGTTTCTGTTGAATTTTCTAACAGAAAGTGGCAAAGGGTGTTACTCATGTCACACAAATAAGTGCACATATGACCCTTGTATCGATTAAATCTCTAAACTTTTTTTTTGTGTCAATTAAGTCATTGAACCCTCTAATTATGTCAATTAATTCTTTTTGTCTTTTTGTATTATATGGTCACGTCTAACAGAGGTAAACAGAAAGCTCAATTGACACAATTAGATAGTTGAGGGTCGCAATTGATATGAAAAAAATTTAAAGGCTTAATTGACACAACGATCATAATTTGAGGGTCATATGTATAGTTTACTCTTTTATCCCACTTGATATGATGACCGCAATGTGATGCTTATTAAATACTAGGCTAGTGATAATTCGTACTTGAAAGTACGATATAATGTGAATAGTTTTGATTTTTGAGAGATATGTTGGTGGTCATTGGATAAGTTTATTTTAGATCATCGAATAAATTTATTAAAGTTTATCATATTTTATATTATAAATTTGCAGAATCATTTGTCCTTGTGTTATTTTGCAGATTGCTAAGGATCGAGTTGGGGTTCTTGCTGGGACAGGGATGGGTGGTCTTAAAGTTTATTCTGAGGGTCGTGACACTCTCAAAGAAAGGTGTCATAGGAAAATGACGCCATTTTATGTACCTTATACTATAACAAATACGGGTTCTGCCTTGCTTGCAATTGATCTCGGTTTTATGGGACCAAACTATTCAATGTCAACTGCTTGTGCTACCGCCAACAATTGCTTCTATGCTGCTGCCAATCACATCCGTCAAGGTGAAGCCGATGTGATGATTGCTGGTGGAACTGAAGCTGCCATCCTTCCTATTGGATTGGGAGGTTTTGTTGCATGCAGAGCTTTGTCTCAGAAATGATGATCCACAAACCGCTTCTAGGCCATGGGACCAAGATCGAGATGGCTTTGTCTTGGGTGAAGGAGCAGGAGTTTTGGTCAGCTTGCTCATTCTATTGATTTTTTTTTTTCTGTTATATGAGGTTTTAGTGTATATGATGTGAACCTTGTTTGCAAATTTTCTACACTCCCCGTAGGTGATGGAAAGTTTGGAACATGCAATGAAAAGAAATGCACCAATAATTGCTGAGTACCTTGGAGGCGCGGTAAATTGTGATGCTTATCATATGACTGACCCAAGTGTTGACGGACTTGGTGTTTCTTCATGCATTCAGAGTGCTCTTGATGATGCTGGTGTCTCACCAGCGGAGGTACTTGCTTCCTTTCCTTAAATCAACTTTCTTATAGTACCATAGCATGTCTTTTCCTAGATGGTGTCGAATCTTGGATGCAGATTATTACTAGAACTTAACAAAATAAGTTATTAGAAAGACGGAATATTCTACAAAGAGGGGGTAAAACTTTAGTGAGGCCCTACTCCTTCAAAGCCACTTATATCAAACGTAACCCCCCCCCCCCCTCTTCCCAACAATAATCCTAGCAAAATTGCACCTTACCACCACAATTTTGTGATGTGGAGTTTCATAGTGTTTTTAGCTCAACATTTCTCCCAAATCTAAAGAAGTTGGGTCTAAAATATGCATAACTTTCCAAAAAGTATTGCAGGATCTCCTTAAACTCCAATTTTATTGATACACGACATCTGTCTCGGGTTCTGTTATTATTGCAATTGAGCTGCCATGGGAAGGTGGTTGGTCTTTGACGGTATTTGAAAGCCAGCAAGCGTAACAAAAAAAATAGTCGTTTAAGCAAAGTTGGTGGTGTGATGTTCCCATTCTAGTAACCCTATTGGTGGATATTGCATAGTGGTGAGGTGTTGGTAGTGTCACTGAAAATCAAGGTGAGATCAGCAGTGACTAAGATCAATGACGGAGGTCTTGATTTTGGGTGACACTGGTAACTTTGGTGGTGAAGTAACTGTTGGTGTTGATTTTTCTACGATTAGGATGGAAACTTAGTGGAGTTTGTAAGATCCTAAGCTGATGAATTAAACTTCTCCGTATTTCTTTGTCAGGTTAACTATATAAATGCACATGCTACTTCTTCTATAGTTGGTGACCTGGCTGAGGTGAATGGCATTAAAAAGGTACTCAAGAGCACATCAGAGATCAAAATGAATGCAACTAAGGTTCTCTCTCTCTCTCGTGCTAGCTTTTGTGCAGCATTGTTAATTTTTTTCATTGTAATTCCTGATGATACACAAAAATGGTTTTGTACACCACCTGTTAAGTGTAAATAATAAATGCAGTAAAAGTAAAGAGAGAATTGGAGAAGACAAGATTTATAGTGGTTCGGTCAACTCGACCTACGTCTACTCTTGAATGACTTTCATTGTCGGGTACTTTATTAATTTAAGGGTGTGGAGACAGAGAATACAAGCTTCGAGGGAGAAGAGAGAGTCAGGGAAGGTGTGATGTCAGGCAATCAATGTCCTCCTAGGTGTTGATGGAGTATGCAATTTATAGTGGCTCCCTAACAGGTTGGGGCTACTTTCCAGTGACTAAGCAACCATTTCGGTGGAGCTCCAATCTCTTCTCAACGAGCGAGGTGGTTGAGGAGCTCTCCATGAGACGTGGTCAAAGATATGGTGAGGGTGGACCGTTTTCTTCAGTGGTGCAGATAAGGTTTCCCATGCTCTCCCCTTGATGACGTGGCTAAGCAAAGAGTCTAACTTTGTCTTGGGCTATGTTGGGCTTGGTGGATCTTTAAATGAGGTAGGACTTCTTAATTGAGATTTGGACTTTGCACATACATTGGGTCATTTTGGGCTTGACCCATCATTTGCCCCCCCAATGCCTCATGTTCAAGGAAAGCTTGGAGAAGGAGGCATTGACTCTTCATTTGTATATTTTTGGTTTTGGTGCAAACTCCAAACCTTTCCCACTTTATTTTGAAAAGGGCCCATAATCTTCAATTTGGGCTTTTTCCCTCTTTTTTTAAAAAACCCTAGACTATAAATATAGTCTTCTTCTCCATCCTACCCATTTTGTTGAAACTTTGAGATGGAAAAGTGTGTTCTTCTTGAATCCTTTCAAGAGGGGGATTCCTTCCTTTCTAGTAGAGTTTCTCAAGTGGGCAATGCCGATTGAAGAGGGAATGGTGGAGATTGAAGAAAGGGAGGAGGTAGGCACCATTTTAGGAAACTTGGAGGCTGGTTTTGACCATTCGGGTGCTGTCCTGGACAGCCTTGATGCCAAAAATGGTGGACTGGACAGCCTGGGTGCCGAAGGTGGTGGGTTGGACAGCTCAGTTTTGCAAACCTCTCTGCTGGACAGCACCTTCGCGCGAATCAGCGCGCAGAGAGGCAGTTTGGGCAGCGCAGAAAGACTAGGCAGCGCGCAAGGAGGTGGGCTGGGCAGTGTAGGGGAGATGGGCAGCGCGCAAGATGATCTGGACAGCTCGCCTAATGGACTGGACAGCGCAAACGCACGACTGGGCAGCGCTCGCGTGACGCCTGGTGGGCTGGGCAGCGCTGTACAGGCTGGAAAAAAAGATGTCCAGACCAGCAGGAGCGCAGCAAGGGAGCTGGGTAGCAGCCTGGATGGTCTGGACAGCACGCCTGATGGGTTGGACAGCGCAAACGCGCGACTGGGCAACGCGTGCACAGTCTGGCAAACTGGGTAGTGCGCGCGTGACGCCTGGTGGGCTGGGCAGAGCTGTACAGGCTAGAAAAAGAGTTGTCCAGGCCAGCAGGAGCACAACAAGGGAGCTGGGCAGCAGCCTGGGTGCATGGGCAGGTCTGAGCGCCACTCCAGGTGCTGATTCGTGCATCGTAGGCCATGATTTTGGTGCCGAAAATGCTGTTTTGTGCAGTTTTGAAGGGTCAGGCACCCTTCTAACTACTGGGCAACTCCGTTTTGGCGAGTAAAGGCAGTCAGACACCCCTCCAAGTGTTGGGCTAGACATTGTAAGCGGTAAGGAAGCTTTGGGTGCTATTTTTGATGATCTAGACCCTGCTGTGACTCCTCCGATTCAAGTTCCTTAAGACTATTCCTTACAGCCCCGGAAGAAGAAACGTAAAGGCAAAGTGGGACTCAATGATGACGGGTCTAAAGTGAATACCCTTTCCAGTTTGTTTCGTTTAGATAAAGATATCTCGAGGCTTATTTTTACTTATCACATTCCTCCGACCGTGTTGTGCCGTCGGGCTGAGTTGGACGAGCTTGCTTGCGATGACTCTTCTGGTGATATTGTTGTTTACGAGGAGATGCTTGAGGCTGGGTTAAGATTCTCCATATCCTCTCCCATTTGTCACATTTTGCACTATTTTTCCTTGACTCCAGGACAACTAGCGTCCAATGGTTGGAGAGTTTGGCTGGGCTTTCTTGCATTGTGGAGAAAAGTGCACCATGAGGATGCTTCTCCTATGAAATTCCATGCAGCATACAATTTGAGCGAAACCCCTGCACCAAATAGGGGGTGGCACTACTTTACCACAAGAAGTGGTACAGTGCTTACGGGAACGCGCTCTAATTGTGGCGGCTGGAAATCTTACTTCTTCTTTGTTGGTGGAGAATGGGCTGCAGAAGTTGACAGAGCTTTGGTACCAACACATTGGGGTGCTGCTAGAAAACCCGGTACGCTGCACATTTTTTTTTTATATATATATGTATACATGTATGCTCACCTTTTCCTTGCAGATACGTCTGTGCTTTCTCGAGACCAGAAGTGGAAGTTGGAGGCTGTCAAGGCTTGCCCTTGCAAAGATTTAGGAGCTCTCCTGCCCAAGTATACTAGGGTCGTTGCTCCCTCTCAGAAATCTGGTGATTCCTCTTCGAAGAAAAGGGGTGAGCTAGTTTCCTCTTTTAATTATCTTCTTCCCTCGGTATTTTTCATTTACCTGACACTTTTCTGCTCTTGCAGCAAGTAAGAGGGTGATGGTGTCCCGTTTCTCTAGTAGGAACCCTCCCTCTTCCAAAGTGGCAAGGACGGATGATGCCCCCCAAGTGACTCCCACGATGGTTCCTCCTCAGCTGGTGACTTCTCCAGTTGCTACTCCAAAATCTTCCTTGTCGGGCACATCCTCCCCACCTTCATCCCCTCCTCGTGCTGCCCCTTCTTTGTCCTCTCCTCGTGCGAGAACTTCTACAAGAGTGCCGATTTGGGCTGGTCCTATGATGGGGAGTCCGCCAGCCATCAGGGCAAGGCTTGGGAGGTTTGTGTTTGGACCTGAAGTTTCTCAACTTAGCGCTTCGAGTACCGATAGGATCGTCGATACGTATTTGGAAGGCCTGGCTCAGGTGAGGGTCCGCTATTTCCCTTTCTCCAGTCGTTTCCTGTGTTTTTGACTTTTCTCAATCTCTTATCTCTTTTTTTTTTTAGGTTTCGACTTCCTCTATCTGCTTGCTTTCGAGGGCCTATAATCAGGACAAGCTGAAGCTGGATCTCAGCCTTGCGCAAAGGGAGCTTCTTACTGCTCAGGGGAGGATTGTCAAGCTTGATTCTAAGCTTTTGGCGACCCGTGAGAGGGACGCGCTCTGGGAGGGTGAGCTTGTGGAGGCTCATGAAAAGGCTTTCAATTTTGAGTCTGAGCTTTTGGAGGCCTGTGCGAGGGACGCGCTCAGGAATGATGAGCTTACTGCAGCCCATGAGAGGACAACTAAGCTTGAGGCTGAGCTTCTAGCGGTCCGCGAGAGGAACGTGCTCAGGGAGGCTGAGCTTATAGAGGCCCATGGGGGGCCATGCTCAGAGAGGCTGCTGTTGCGGAGGCAAAGTTGAAGGCTGCTTGGGAGAGAGTTTCCCGTGCTGAGGAAGACTTAGAGAATGGTCTCGCAGATGCTTTCATTGATGGTTTCGAGGATCTCCGAGGGAAGGTTTCTACCGTTTTTCCTGACATTGACTTTTCACGTTTCGTGCCCACTAACGACAGTGATGAGGAAGGATCTGATAATGTTGATGACGATGAGGAGGAGGTAGAGGACGACCGTGAGAGCAGTTAGATTGTTTAGGAGTTTTGATTTTTTTTTTTTTTTGAAAAAGTGGTATTTAGCCTTATTTTTGTACTGCAAAAGATCTTTTTAGAGTAAATAGCGTAGGAAATTTTATTGATTTATTGCTTATAAAAAATAATATTGGGTAATAATTCCCAAAAAAGTACATTGAATGTGGGGTAACGCCCCTAAAAATCAAATTAAGTCACAACTTCTACTACTTTGATGCTCTCAAGGTGTCATTGATAATACATTTTCAAGTGCTTTGCATTTCATGGATGGAGTAAGACTTTTTCCTCAGAATTCTGGATCTTGTAGGTGTCTGGCCTCACTACTTCTGTTATGTGATAGGGTCCTTCCCAATTTGGTCCCAACTTCCTTCGCGTGCATCTTTTGTGACGAGAATTACTTTCTTGAGGACCAAATCCCCTGGTTGGAAAGAACGAGGCTTCACCCTCGAATTGTAGTACCTTGCCATGCGCCGTTTGTATTCCGCGTTGCGGATTATAGTCATCTCCCTTGCCTCCTCCACCAAGTCGAGGTTGATGCGGAGTCCTTCCTCGTTGGTGATGGGGTCGTGGTGCTGGACCCTTAGAGAGTGTACCCCTATCTCCACAAGGGTGACCGCCTCAGTTCCAAAGGCGAGGGAAAAAAGGGTCTCCCCAGTAGGGGTTCTTGGGTGGTTCGATAGGCCCACAGTACGCCTGGTAGCTCCTCTACCTAAAGGCCTTTTGCTTTTTCAAGCCTTGTCTTTAAGTTACGTAGCACCGTTCTTACCATGACCTCTGCTTGTCCATTTGTCTGCGGGTGTGCCGGGCTGGAGTGCGATTGTTTTATCTGAAGGTCAGAACAGAAGGAGTTCAGTAGCTTGTTGTCAAACTGCTTGGCATTGTCGCTGACAATGGCATGAGGAATCCTGAAGCGACAGACTAGGTTCTTCTAAATAAAATCTTTGACCTTTGCGTCTGTGATTTTTGCTAAGGGTTCAGCTTCTGACCACTTGGTGAAATAGTCGACTGCCACCACCACGAATTTGCACTGCCCTTTGCTGAGGGGCAAGGGGCCCAGGATGTCAATGCCCCACTTGGAGAAAGGTCATGGACTTGAAATAGTTGTTAGCTCCTCGGGTGGTTGCCTAGGCACAGTCGCAAAGCGTTGACACTTGTTGCACTTCTTGGAGAACTCCTGGGCGTCCCTTATCATGGTAGGCCAGAAGTAGCCTTGCCTGAGCGTCTTGTGGGCAAGGGAGCGTCCTCCCGAGTGGTTCCCACAGATCCCTTTGTGGATTTCCCGCAAGGCATAGTGAGCTTCTTCAGGTGAAAGACATCGCAACAATGGCAAGGAATAACCTTTCTTGTACAGAGTGTCCTGCAAGATGGCGAACTTGGAGGCTCTTATCCTTAGCTTCCTGGCCTCTAGGGGATCATCTGGCAGCACACCTTCTTGGAGGTATGCCCTGATCGGGGTCATCCAGTTTGACTCAGTAGATACACAGTTAATATTTGTGGCCTCCATGTCCATCCTACTCGGCTTGAACTGGTGACCAACTAATGCTGGTTCCCCTGATGAGGCTTCCATGGATGAAGCGAGCTTTGCGAGTGCATCGGCTGCCATATTATCTTCTCTGGGGTGTGGTTTATCTGGAAGTAGTGAAACTTTGCGACCATGCTTCTCGCCATGCTGAGATACTCTTGCATCTTGGCTCCTTTGGCTTTGAACTCGCCCCTCACTTGATTAACTATCAGCTGAGAGTCGTTGTAGGTGGCAAGGTGTTGAGCTTCTATTTCCATCGCTAATCTCAATCCAGAAAGGAGGGCTTCGTACTCCGCCTCATTGTTGGAAGCATTAAAGTGGAGCTTTTACCGCATACCTAAGAGTGGTGCCATCTGGGCTGATCAAGATTAGGCCTGTTCCTCCTTCTTCACTAGTCGAGGAGCCATCTACGTAGAGTTTCCAAGGTAGAGGAGTGGAGGGTTTGGAATTTGAAATGGAAGACCGGTCATCCGGTGAAGCCATCTGGGCACCAGGGACTTGAGGTGCAGCCTGGGATGCAGGAGCAGGAGGTACAGCTTGGGATGCCTGGGCATCTGGAGGTGCAGTCTGGGATGCCTATAGAGGTGCAACTTGGGATGTCTGGGCATCAGGAAAAGTTGTTTAGGCTCCTAGGGAGGAGACTTGGGCGCCCGAACTGACCTAAGCGCCTGCTTGAGGGTCTTTGCTAGGCTTCTTGGTGTCCCCGTTGGGCATCTGGGCATCCTCGTTGTTCCCCTCTTCTGTTGGTGTGAGTTTGGCAACGAAATCTACTAGGGCTTGTGCTTTGATGGCTGTCCTGGGTTGGTACTGAATGTCGAACTTCCCGAGTTTCACTGCCCATTTAAGAAGTCTGCCAGATACGTCCGGCTTTCCAAGACTCTTTTAAGAGGTTGGTCCGTGATGACCATAATACGGTGGCCCTGGAAGTAGTGTCGCAGTCATCTCGCCGTCGTGACAAGAGCGAGGGCCAATTTTTCTAGTGTCGAATATTTGACCTCTGCCCCCCGGTATGCCCTGCTCACGTAATAAATTGGCTTCTGCACTCCATTATCATTTCTGACGAGCACTGAGCTTATTACTGATGAGGAAACAGAAAGGCATAGATGGAGAGCTTCTCCTGGAGTGGCATGTGACAGGAGGGGAGGTGCTGCCAGGTAGGCTTTGAGCCTTTGAAAGGCCTCCTCTGCCTCAGGTTTCCACTCAAAGGCCTTTCGGAGAGTCTTGAAGAAAGGGAGACATTTGTCTACAGACTTGGAGACAAACCTATTTAGCGCTGCGATTCTCCCATTGAGGCGCTGGAGCTCCTTGGTTGAGGAGAGTGACTTCATGTCGAGGATGGCCTTGATCTTGTCAGGATTTGCCTCAATTCCCCTCTGGTCGACCATAAAGCCCAAGAATTTGCCTGACCCCACACCAAAGGCGCACTTCTCAGGGGTTGAACTTCATGTGATAGGACCTTAGGACGTTGAAAGTTTCTTGGAGGTGATCAATGTGGTCCACTGCAGCAAGACTTTTCACCAGCATGTCATCCACGTATACCTCCATTGTTCGCCCGATCTGAGACTGGAACATCTTGTTCACCAGCCATTGGTAGGTTGCTCCTGCATTCTTTAGTCCAAAGGGCATGACCCTGTAGCAGTATGTCCCCTTTGGCGTGATGAATGACGTCTTCTCCTGGTCTAGGGGATACATGCTAATCTGGTTGTACCCAGAGTATGCATCCAAGAAAGTGAGCAACTCATGCCCCACGGTGGCGTCGATGAGGAGGTCAATTCGCGGCAGTGGGTAACTATCTTTTGGGCACGCCTTGTTGAGTTCTGTGAAGTCGATGCAGAGGCGCCACTTTCCATTAGCTTTAGTGACCATTACCACATTGGAGAGCCACTCAGGATATGCTACTTCTCTGACTGCCCCGTTATCTATTAGCTTTCCAACCTCCTTGTCCATAGCTTGAGCCCTTTCAGTGGAGGCTCCCCTTAACTTTTGACGAACAGGCTTGTAACTTGATCAACATTGAGACGGTGTGTGGCCACTTCTGGGTCGATGCCCTCAAGGTCCTCATGCGACCACGCAAAGAAGTCCATGTTGTGCTTCAAAAAATCTATTAGCAGGCTAGCCAGATCTTCAGAAAGGGAAGAGCCAATGTAAATTCTTCTGTCTGGATGTTCCTCATCCAAGACCACAGGGGTGAGCTCCTCGACTGGTTCTCCTCTTTCTGTAGTGGAGTCATCCCTTGGGTCAAGGACCTCAACCTGCAATGCTTCTTGGGACTTCCTAGCCTTCATAGAGGAGACATAGCACTCTCTGGCTGCTACCTGGTCTCCTCTGACCTCTCCGACTCCATTTGAGGTTGAAAAACGAAGAACGAGATGATAAGTGGAGGGCACATCTCTCAATGTGTTAAGAGCTAGCCGCCCTAATATGATGTTGTAGGCTGACGAGCACTCTATTACCAGAAAAATTGACCATAACTGTGGAGCTTCGGGGTGCTACTCCGGCGGTGACAGGAAATGTGATGGACCCAAGGGGATACACCTTCTCCCCTGAGAATCCAATGAGAGGTGACCTGATAGGCTACAGCTTCTCTCTGCCCAGGTTGAGCTTGTCATAAGCCTTTGCGAACAGGATATCCACAGAGCTGCCACTATCCATCAGGATCCTACGCACATTAAAATTGGCCACTGTCATGGTGAGCACCAAGGGGTCATCATGGGGGTGCTGGATTCCCTCCAGGTCCTTATCTGAGAAAGGTATGACTTCGTCGCTGTCTTGCTTCGGCACCTTAGATGGGCGCATCTCGTCGACCTGCCTTTCTAGCGTGGGCCTTCATTACAGAAAGTGACTCTCCCCCCTCCTGCTAGTCCTCCTGAAATGGTGTGTATCTCCCCCACGGGCTGCTGATCTTCTTGATTGTGAGGTTGTGGTGCTCATTCCCTTCCAGCAACATACTGGCGTAGGTGACCACGCTGGATGAGCTCCTCAATTTGCCTTTTGAGGTCGTAGCAGTCATCAGTGTCATGCCCGTGGTCGCGATGGAAGCGGCAATATTTGTTAGGATTTCTACGATTTGGAGAAGACTTCATTTTTCCAGGCCACTTTATCACAAGGTCATCCTAAATCTGGAATAGGATGTGTCCCACGGCAGCATTGAGGGGAGTGAAGGGTTGACGGTCCCTCTAAGGAGCAGGACCTAGCCAGTCCTTAACAGGGACTCTCTCTGTTCTGCCACGCTTGTTGTTAGTCTCTTTCTTATCGTCTCTCTCCCTTTCCTTCCTCTTCTCCCCCGCTCTAGAGGACTCACCTCGCCTGGCCCTTGTGATGTCTTCCGCATTCATGTACTTTTAGGCCTTGGCTAGCAGCTCTGGCATGCTTTTCGGTGGGCGTTTCATCACTGAGAAAAGGAAGCTTGATGAACGGAGGCCACCCAAGAAGGCGGTCATCGTCACTTTGTCGTCGGGCTCATCGACTTGGAGTACCTCCTCGTTAAAACGAGTGAGATAACTCCTTAGGCTCTCCTCGTGGTCCTGTTTTATACTAAGTAGGTGCGTAACAGGCTTCTGATAGCGACGCCCTCCAATGAAATGTGAAACAAATGATCTGCTAAGCTCAGCAAAGGAGGCAATGGAGGCGGGGGAGAGCTTAGCAAACCACTGTCAGGTAGACCCCTTTAACGTGGTTGGAAATGTCCTGCACATAATTTCGTTTGGTACGCTGTGCAGCTGCATCAAAGTCTTGTAAGTGTCGAGGCGGTCTAGTAGATCCTCTGTTCCATCAAAGGTCTCCACATATGGCATTTTGAACTTCTGAGGGAGGGGGTAGTTTGCTACATCAGGCTTGAAAGGCGTATCCGTACGCCTTACCAGGTGGTCTACAGTTTCGGGTCCCTGTGCCTTCATGGCGTTGAAGACATCACCCAGTTGATTTTGTACTTCCTTGATTTTCTCGTCCCAATGATTGGGGGCTCCTCTGGAATGATCATGGAAATGACTTCCATGCTCGATGCTTTGGTTTTTGCCTTCATCCTCTTGGAGATAAGGGTCCTCTCCATGGGAAGCAAGAGGAAAGGGAGGTGGAACTCCCTCATGTTGGGCTCCCCCAAGTGGGGCGCCTAGGCGTGGAGCAGCAGGGCGTGGTGCTCCTTGGTGTCCAGGGCGTGGAACTCCTTGGGGTCCTCCATGTTGTGCACCTCCGAGTTGTGCAAGCATGAGTTGCAGTAACTATTGGTTTTGGGCCACCAACTACTGCATGGTCTCCAACATTTGCTGGGGATTCGGAGCTGGAGCATTCGGGACAGGGTTGGTTGGTGGAGGAGCAACCTCCTCCTCTCGTAGTGGACTGTCTTTGTGTTGGTTCATGGATCGGGTAGTGATCGTCATTGGTTCAGTGGATGGAATGTTCAAGAGTGAGACTTTTGTCTTCTTCCCACAGACGGCGTCAAACTGATGATGCACAAAAATGGTTTTGTACACCACCTGTTAAGTGTAAATAATAAATGCAGTAAAAGTAAAGAGAGAATTGGAGAAGACAAGATTTATAGTGGTTCGGTCAACTCGACCTACGTCCACTCTTGAATGGCGTTCGTTGTCGGGTACTTTATTAATTTAAGGGTGTGGAGACAGAGAATACAAACTTCGAGGGAGAAGAGAGAGTCAGGGAAGGTGTGATGCCAGGAAATCAGTGTCCTCCTAAGTGTTGATGGAGTGTGCAATTTATAGTGGCTCCCTAACAGGTTGGAGCTACTTTCTAGCGACTAAGCAACCATTTCGGTGGAGCTCCAATCTCTTCTCAACGAGCGAGGTGGTTAAGGAGCTCTCCATGAGACGCGGTCAAAGATATGGTGAGGGTGGACCGTTTTATTCGATGGTGCAGATAAGGCTTCCCATGCTCTCCCCTTGATGACGTGGCTAAGAAAGAGTCTAATTGGTCTTGGGCTATGTTGGGCTTGGTAGATCTTTAAATGAGATAGGGCTTCTTAATTGAGATTTGGACTTTGCACATAGATTGGGTCATTTTGGGCTTGACCCATCAATTCCAGCTTTGAGGAGAATATATTATTATTGCTCTCACTCATAAAAAGAACGTGTATATTGACATTACTTTCTCACTCTCCTCAGTTTGACGTTTTCTTCTCACTCGTATTATTCTGTTTCAGTCTATGATAGGGCATTCCCTTGGTGCTGCTGGGGGCCTGGAAGCTATTGCTACAGTGAAAGCCATTGCCACAGGGTGGCTTCATCCTACTATAAATCAATTTGTATGTATTGCTTTGGATTTCACAGAGAAATGTTCATATCATGACATAGTTTTTGCATTTGCATATATACTTATTTGCCTTCTTAACAAGTTCTGTTGAATAAATGCACGCAGAATCCAGAGCCTTCGGTTGAGATTGACATTGTTGCAAACAAAAAGAAGCAACATGAAGTGAATGTTGGTAAGAAACTTTGCATTTGCACTCCCCTTTCCTGCCCTTCCTCTCCCCCAAAACTCGGGCCATCTTAATCAATTGCATTAGCTTTGCACATAAAGTTACTGATACAAACTTTATCGTGAGATGCAGCCATCTCAAATTCCTTTGGATTTGGCATATACAACTCCGTTGTGGTTTTTTCTACATTCAAACCTTGATTGAATTGTCTGCACTTCTTATGGCTAAGAGAAGTCTTTGTCTTTTTGGGCCTTGATTTAATTTCTCAGTGAGACGTTCATCTTCTTTCTGAAAATTTATGCTTTAGCACTTGGAGCATTTTGAGTTGTGATGGGACATTTTTCAGACACTCTAAGATAGCGACACGTGTACTCGGTGTCAAAAAAATACTCTCTGCTATGATCCCGACACGTGCTCGTCGGATCATGATCCCTCTTTCCCCGAGGAGGGGACTATGCATAAGGATCTACGACGCGGTATGCACGGGGCGACACGTATTCCTCGGTCGAATTGGGGGGGTACATCGGCCCCTAACCGTACTAGGCCCTTGGCACCGAGATGTATCCACTACATCGGCGTTTTTGTTCTTGTAGGGTTATTGATAGATAGATCATCAGCCTGGGCTAGGTTAGATTGGCCATTATGACCTGGTCTTACCTAGATGGTGGCAGGACACACAGGAAAGCAGAAGACTCAACCAAAGGGGAGCTGACACGTGGCGTACTGTGTCAGATCAGAGGCAAAAAGACCAAAATGCCCTTGCTGACACACGACTTGGAAAAAAACAAGTATTTAATGCACCTCTCCCTTGATGAGACAGTATTTAATGCGTGAAGACCCGGAAGTGAAAGACACTGAATGTTCCTGTGACTGAGCATTTATATATCCCTGCCGAGTGAAGGTCATTAAACGCTCAACAGACCGAGGGTGATGCATTGGTTGCTCGGGGTCCCGAGAAGTTAAGGAAGGGGTCATTTCTCCTAAAAACCAATGCGCACATTACCCACCTCTAATGATCACCTACTGACCATACTGACAGCAATCATGAGTTTTTAAGGTATAAATATTCCTCACAAAATGCATGACGAGATACGCAAGAAACCCTCTCTCAACCTTCACACAGTGTTTTCTTCTTCCTCTCTCAAAGAACTGACTTGATCGTCGGAGGGGATACGTCGAAAAATATTCTGGCGCCCTTCTAACCTGTTTTTCTTTGTTCCAGGAATCCCATTCAGTTTTCTAGGATCACTCAGGCGACTCATACCAACGATTGATTATCCACTTTCGACTCTCACAACCTGTTCAACTAGCAAGATCAACCACCCAATGTTGGATACATGTTCACCACGAGAGAGATCTGTCTTCGTGTTTATATTGTACAAGATCCTGCACGCACAAATTGTTACTTTGTGTAATAATTTTGGGTTCAAACTCTACATTAAGGGCTCATCATGCCTTGAGATCTATTGGAACCCGTGGGGGCTGTTACGCAGGAAATTTATGCTGTAATGAATAATGTAGTTGATAGAGGGATATTGTCCTTTATGTTCAAAACCTTCCAATGGCCTTTGTGTTGCTATGTGGGGCATTTTTTTTCTTTATTTGGTAACCTGAATGCCCTCTCTCTCTCTCTCTCTTTATATATATATATATATATATATATATATATATATATATATATATATATATGTGTGCGTGTGTGTGTGTGGAGTAGAGTTTGCACCTTAAGTCACGTCAAAATAGAAATTGTGAAAAACTACCTCCTAATTAAGTTGATAAGTTAAAAACAAATTAATTTTTTGACTTCTTTTTTAAATCTTAACCAAAATCCATTTACTTATGTGAGTTTTAATTTGGATTTATCAATTTTTGATCCCATTTTTACGAAAATATAACGTAATTTAGGGATTCTTTGAAAAATTGAGTTAAAATATGTGTAATTTAGGACTTTGGTCTTAATTCAATGGCTGAATCTCTCCGCTCTCGACCTGGAGGTTGACGGTTCGACTCTCCTCCTAGCATTCCCCCTCTCTTGTAAGTTGTAACATTGAATGGCCAAAATTTTTTGTACGTAATCGGATCGAATTTTTAAAATCGAATATGGTAAATTTTGTGCAAATATGATCTAAACTTGATTATTTGACGGACTCAGAACTAGGTCTATTAATGGATCAGAATTTGATTTGAATTAATATTTTTTTACCAATAACCCGAGCCCAAGTCTGAGTCTGAGTCCGAATCTGATATTTTATATATTTTTATGGATTTGGATTTGGATATATTTATATCCAATTCAATTATGATCTGATTTAAATTATTTATATATTTTGTATAAATATTAAATAAATTAAATGATTATTTAAAAATTTTAATTAATTAAATTATTTTGATTGGATCAAATTTTGGATTGTTAACAAATTTGAATATAGGCTACGAAAATAAATTTTATCGGATTATTGAATCGAATTTAGGTCCGGCTTTTGAAATCGAATTCACGATCCGTTTGCCCACCGACTCGTAACCCTTCAAACTCAAAAGTGTCTCAAATATAAGCGCAAGTCACGCTCGGAACAAATACAGTTCTTGTATCCAAACACACCAATTTTCCCGCCAAAAGGAAGACCTCAAGCCCCAATTCCCGCCAAATAGGTTGCAAAAGAGCCCGATTCACTTTCTCTCTCATCTCCACCCTTGTCTACGACTACAACTCTCTCTCTCTCTCTCTCACTCTCTCTGTGGCACACACCCACACTCAACAGAGGCGAAGTAGAAGAAGAAGACATGGACTTGAGCGAGGAACTTAGGGCACAGCACAAGCGAACATTCGTCAAGTTCTTCGAAAACGAAAATGTAAACCTGAAAACCGAGATCAAGGACATGACCGACCACAAACGTCGCCGTTTAATCATCAATCTCTCCGACCTTTACAATGACAAGAATGGAGAGGGCGCCGACTTGGCTCGCAGGTCACTTCATGTTTATAGTCACTAATTTTGTGAATTCTTGTTTTGTATTTGATTATATTTGGTCACCATGCATCATATCGGAAATTGCTCCTGAATTTTTTGTTTTTCGTATACGAATTATTAGGATTCTTTACAATCCGAGTGAGTATATGCAACCGTTGTGCGATGCAATAACGGAAATCACTCGGACATGTGATCCCAAGTACTTGAAGGAAGGAGAGCAAGTGCTTGTTGGATTTGAGGGTCCTTTTGTGTCACGGCGTGTAACACCAAGAGAGCTTTTGTCTGGCTTCATTGGTTCAATGGTCTGCGTCGAGGGCATTGTTACTAAATGTAATTCTATTAACTCCATAATTTATTCATTTTTATGCAAATTCGAGTGCTTTTTTGTGGAATTTATAGTTTGTTATTTAATCGAAGTTCTTAATCATAAAGAAGTATTGACACTGCAGCTTATTTAGGTTTTCTGGACTATAATAATTTGGGGTTAATGCCGAAAATATTGTGACTTACCCATGAATGCACATAATGGCAATTCAGGATTTAGTTAATAAAACATATGGACAATTTGCATCAAATACTGGTAAAATTTCCACTAAGATAAACAATGCTATATTCTTTTTAAAAAAATGCTATATTCAGATACATTTTAAGCTGATATATAATATTCTAATTTTGTATCTGTTATCATTGGTGAGATGTTTGATTTTAGAATTTGATGAGTTCATGTTTTATGTTGATATTGCAACTAATATGATTCGTTGAAGTAAATTGCATAATTTGGTTTGATAATTGTAGAGGTGATGTGGGGAGTTGGGAGTTATTTGGAATTGTAGGGAGTTGGGGAGTTACTTGGAATTGAAAGAATTGGGGATTCAAGAGTTTCTAGGAAAATACTAGGACCAGGTTGGATAGGAATTATAGTGAACTTATGAGTAAGATCATATTGCACGCAAGAAAATTTTCTGGGTACTAGGGGATAGTTTGGATTTATTGACCTATCTTAAGAGAAATTGTTGAGCATTTGGAGAAATGATGCACCCAATTGCCCTGTATACTGCTTTCTGGAGAATAATTCCAAGTTGGTCTCTTCTATAAGTTGATGGCATAGAAATGAAGAGATTCAAACGGCATATAAGTTTTTGGCTCAGAGTTTTCGATACAAACTGGTCAAAATGGTTGTGTAAAACCCCAACTGCTTGCTAGTTTTTTTTTTTTTTTGCAGTCTGGATGATATGATCAGTGAAAGTTTTGTCTATTGGAGCTCTAGACAGTGATAAGCGTGGACATAATCATGCTTAGAAATAATAAAACAACTATTTGAAATCGGAATTAACTTTTACACGGGACATCAATTGCTCAATACTGACGTATTTTTGCAGGCCAAAACTTCAAGGATTTTATGCTTATAATATTATCTTTACACTGTATGATGTCTAATTCACTGCACTCTGCATGCTTATGCTTTTAGTTTCAATAGATAACTGATTTTGCTGTTGCTTATTGTTGTTTCCTCTATGTTAATACTTGTTCTTAATTCTATCACAATGAAATAAATTCCTTTATCACCAGGAAAATATTTATGGCAAATATAATGTTTTGTACTTAATAAAGAAATAAAACATTCAATTATTGCTACTTATAAAAATATAAAATACGGAATTTGTGGTGACAATTTTTTTGCTAGCACCTGTTGTTGTATTTCAAATATGCATGTACCTGATCTTCTAGCTTCCCCTCCATCAGGTTCTCTTGTAAGGCCAAAGGTTGTTAAAAGTGTCCACTTCTGCCCTTCAACTGGGAAATTCACAGCCCGTGAATATCGAGATATCACATCCAATATGGGTTTGCCCACAGGATCTGTTTATCCAACACGGGTAATTTCTGGTTTACTGCTATCTCATAAATTTTCATTTTTAACCATAAGAAAATATTTTTCACGAACTGAATATGTTCCAGGATGATAGTGGCAATTTGTTGGTAACTGAGTATGGGTTATGCCAATACAAAGACCATCAAACAGTATCAATGCAAGAGGTGCCTGAGAATTCTGCTCCTGGGCAGCTTCCACGAACAGTTGATGTCATTGTAGAGGATGACCTTGTGGATTCTTGCAAGCCTGGAGACCGTGTGGCAATTGTTGGGATATACAAAGCACTTCCTGGAAGTAGCAAGGGCGGTGTGAATGGAGTATTCAGGTTACTTAAGTTTCTTTTTTGTCCTGGCCATTATTTTTCTTGTGTCATTTTACAGCACTTCTGTGTCCAGTTGAAAAGCTTTATTGGGTAATCTTTTTATGTAGGACTGTCCTCATAGCTAACAGTGTCTCTCTGCTCAATAAAGAAGCAAATGCTCCAATCTACACTGCTGAAGACATAAACAAGATCAAAAAGATATCTGAGAGGGACGATGCATTCGATCTACTTGCTAATTCACTTGCACCATCTATATATGGACACTCATGGATAAAGAAGGCAGTGATTCTATTGATGCTTGGTGGAACAGAAAAGAACTTGAAGAATGGTACCCATTTACGAGGGTGAGTAATATGCTCTTCAAATTGGCTTGATATGTTACTAAGTTAATTTAACATACCAACATCCGAAGTATTTAAGCTCGAGTACCTAGATCTGTTTCCTTTTTGGTCATTTGTTTTATCCGGACCATATATTCTATAAGTCTGACAGAAGATAGAATTTTGGGTCCTAATAATCCAATTTCTTCTTGTTTATAGCGACATAAACATGATGATGGTCGGTGATCCTTCTGTTGCAAAGTCTCAGCTACTAAGAGCGATCATGAATATTGCTCCTTTGGCTATATCAACAACTGGTCGGGGTTCTTCTGGAGTCGGATTGACAGCTGCTGTTACCTCTGATCAGGAAACAGGTAATAAACTTCATGGGCTGTAGGATGTTAGCATTTTCTGGTGATTATTTATGAACAATGCTGGTATTATTTTTGGCTAGGAGAAAGAAGGCTAGAAGCTGGTGCTATGGTTCTTGCTGATAGAGGTGTTGTTTGTATTGATGAATTTGACAAGATGAATGATCAAGATCGTGTGGCTATACATGAAGTTATGGAGCAGCAGACTGTAACAATTGCCAAAGCTGGTATTCATGCATCACTGAATGCTCGATGCAGTGTTGTGGCAGCTGCAAATCCCATTTATGGAACTGTAAGTTGCTCAAACACATCCACACAATTCATATCTAGATGTTTCTTGTCCATTTGCTTAATTTTATCTTATGCATGATGCTGCATGGATTACAGTATGACCGTTCATTAACTCCTACAAAGAACATTGGACTTCCGGACTCTTTGCTTTCTCGCTTTGATTTACTATTTATTGTATTGGATCAAATGGATCCTGGTATTGATCGTCAAATTTCGGAGCATGTCTTGCGCATGCACCGGTTTCGCTCTGCAACTGATGGAGGTTAGTGAGCGTTATTTTCTTTGTTGGCTTTTCCAATTCATTTGAATTGCTCAAGTGAAGCAACTTAAAATTCCAGGTGACATGACATTGGATGGGAGTTCAAGATACATAGTGGAGGATGAAGCTGAGACAGGTTCATCCATCTTTGTCAAATATAATCGAATGCTGCATGGAAGAAAATCAGAGAGGGGGCGCAAGCGTGATACCCTCACCATCAAGTTTCTTAAGAAGTACATCCATTATGCGAAGCATAGAATTCAGCCAGATCTGACTGATGAGGTTATTTCTTTTTTTCCTTTCAATTACTGATATAGAGGCACAGTGGCACACTCATTTAAATTATCTGATCCTGCCTTTTGAATTGCAAATTTTCTAGGTCTTATTCAGTACTAATAACTATTCTTGTATTTGGTTACCCATATTTTCTTCATTTTGGGCTAACACATTGCCGTCATAGTCCTTATTCCCTTGGGCTTATTGCCCATGCAACCCAATTTAGATTGGGGATTGCTGAAGTGCTGATTCTGGAAATCTTCATTACAGGCATCTGATCACATTGCCACTGCATATGCAGAGCTCAGAAATGCTAGTTCAAATGCCAAGGTTGGTGTTAAAAGAATCTGGATTTTATTCTATGATTACTCTGAGTTGTGTAATTTTCCCCCTATATTTTCTTTTATAGACTGGGGGAGGAACACTTCCAATTACTGCCAGAACCTTGGAAACCATAATTCGGCTCTCAACTGCCCATGCTAAGCTAAGGTTGAGCAGACAGGTACCTGTTTATACTGGTTGTTGTGTTTCTAATTAATGTAGGTGTGATGGAATTGAGCATTCATTATCCTTCAATTATGCACACAGCGACTTAATTAGTTTAACAGCACATCAGGTTTCTAAAGGCATAAAAAACTCAAGGAAAAATATTTCTATTTTAATGGTAATGTTGCCTGGTCATTGCTGTTATGTTGGTTTATGCATGCAGGCGACTTCTTATGATTTGTTCGTATCACTTCCGTTCATTTTTAATTTGTATTGGGCAGGTTTTGAAGTCTGATGTTGAAGCTGCTCTTAAAGTTCTAAACTTCGCCATATATCACAAAGAGCTGACTGAGATGGAGGAGCGTGAGCATGAGAGGGAGAGGGAATTGGAGAGAAAGCAAAACACTGACCACGATGCAGGCAACAATAATAGGGCTGGCCCTGATGGTGGCAGAAATGAAAGAGCAGGCCGTGGTGGTCGTAAAAATGATCGGGCTGACCATGATGGTACTGCTACCAGAGAGAGGTGAGTGTGAAAACAATTTTTTAGCTGATGGTATGTATGGATCTCTTAGAAACATTGTTTCCATTAATGTCTCGCAAATGCATTAGTACTGAATGTTTGATTGGATGGGAAAAAACTTGTCTTCAAGTATAACACATAAGTTAACTTATTAGTAATTTGATTTTCTGGACCGATGTTCTGTGAATGAATTGCTAGGGATGGGAAGTGGGTCATTACATCCTTAGGGTTATGGGGCTATGGGGCTAATGTTCCATATACATAAATGATTCTACAGCTTTAAATGATTATTCAGCTCTTTCAAATATTAATTTTGATGTAGTTGTTGATGCTGCTCATAAAAAAGATACCAGCTAGGACTTTAGTCAAACCAAAATTATTTTCTTTTAATTGAGGCAGAATAAGTGACAGCATGAAAGAATATTTTATGATGTTGGAGTTCCCAAGGGAATTTGTTCAGAGGAATAGGCATCCAACGAAACTGATTTCCTCCCTTTCAATCCTTATGTTCTGAATCTGAACTTGTGCCTTAGATTTATCTGAAGTTCTAAGGTCTTGTCAACTACAGAAATGTAAATGAGATGAATTCTCCTCTAATAAAATGATATTTTCTTTTCCTAAATATCCCCTCCTGGCTCTTTTTTTCCAAAAAAAAAAAAAAAATCCCTCTTGCGTTGTACATTTCATTGTAACATGTTCCAGATTTAACAAAGGTTTAAATTCATAGGATTTCTGTCATTTCCTGAGTGTATTTAGTCATGTGTGCTTTGCAAAGGTCGGGCTAACTACTGTCAGATAGTAGGTTGGAATATGAAAGTGGTCACTTGGTGCAAATTAATTGATTAGGTCTGTACAAAATCACTCCAAAGGGGACCAAAATGGGAATCGTCCCTTTTGTGTGCTCTCCAAAATCCAGTGATGGTTGTGGTTATTCCCCATATTGATCTGAATGATTGAGAGTTCTGTAAAGTATAACTGTTTGACTACAAAAATAACCATGGCCTCATCCTTCTTTCAAGACAAAACATTACTTTTTTAATAACTTTTCTTGTACTCTTTTGTTACAATGTACAGAAGTTAAAAGATTTTGTGTGATGAATCTATTAGCTATTAGATGTCTGCATTAAATTTTTTGTGACATCATTGCTTTGTACTCAAGTTTCCTATTGATAGTTTGATTTTAAGCTGATCAATTTTGGATTAGATCATTGCATTTTGGGAGAGTTTACAAGAGATGTACTATGGATGCAGCTATTAATAGGGATCAAGGTTTTCAAAAAAATTCGGCCTTTTTTATTTCATCACACTGTATCTGGAACATTTTGTTTCAAAACTGCTAAGTCTGAATCATACAGGACTGCCTGTATTTTGTGTGATACAATTAAGGTGGTTGATGCCATACAAGAAAATTGGAATTACTGGACTGAGTTTGGTCTGTCATTTTGTCTAATTTGGTAGCTAACCCTATTCTTCTTTCGTCTCATGTTTGGTCAGTGCAATGGAAGCCATGGACGTGGATGGCCCTCCTGAAGCACAATCCACTGTCAACATTTCTCCAGAAAGGTTTATTTACAACCTTGGCTCTGCAAATGTTCTGTTTATTTCTGTCATCAGTTGATTATTTCTTCACCCTAAATCATAAAATTTTTGGTCTAGCATATTTTGTGGTTGTGTTGAATTCTATTTTATCTTTCTCACATGCAGGATAGATGCATTTATAACCTTACTTGGCAAGCATACCAGTGCACAGCACTTGGATACTATGTCTATTGTGGATATTGAGAGGGTCGTCAACCATGGAGCACCAGTACCATCTTCAAGTGCAGAGATTATGTCCATGTTAGAGGTAATGCTGATTTGATTGTTTAAAAGGGATTTGGTCAGTATCTTCAGAAGCATCAATGGCAGTTATATTTCAGTTTAGACTCAGTTAGAATTATGTGTCTTGCTTTTTGGTTTAAGATCGGGGACTTGGGAATGTCAAACAGTTTTAGTACTTATTGCCAATTTAACCTAAGCAACCACCAAGCTGTGTGGTGTAGTGGCACTTAGTACCTTTTCATGGGTCTTGCTTGAGGCCCTCTAGGTTATGTCCTAGATTCGATCGAAAGGGAGTGAACGATGAGCAGCTTCCAGCAGTTTGGTAGGGTTGGAGTTCGGTTATAGCGTAGGTTGTCTTTAGAGAGCGTGGTTTCTCCCGTTTAAGTCCCTCTTGAGGATTTTCCTAACAGGTGAGGATTGCTAGACCTGGTAGGGATTCCACATCTAGTTGCCTGTCCCCACCTCCTTTTTAATAGCACAAAAAAGAAAAAAAAAACATAAGCAATATTTAGTTTACCTTGTAGCTAATAGCAATAATCCGATTTAATTTTTTTGCAGATAGCGCAAGATAAAGGGAAACTGATGATAAACAGGGACATGGGTGTAGTGTATTTTATCTAGTGTAGTTTACACACTGATTGTATTGCTTACTACTCTGCAGTATTTTTCTCACTGTAACAGATTGATCTGTTTTGTAAGCAATATGGTCACAATATGGTGCTCCTGGATTGTGTCCAATGTTCACTAGCTTGGGGATATGGAAAACCTGCATTGTCATTCTGTTAAACTTGGATACCCCATGCTTGTGTAGGTTCGATTTTTTTTCTTGATAGCCTAGAATTGTTCCAATTATGTCTCTTAAAAAAAGGAATTATTCAAAGTCCCCCACCACTAAATAAGGAAAAAAAAGGACTAGTCTGAATTTACTCTCCAAAAAATATTACCATCCACAAAACGTAATTCCCGGATCTATCTCTATAATTGCACTCTGCAAAGGAATTCAGAATGGTATGACTTGAGAAATGTAATCCATCGGATCTCCCTAGCAGACAACATGATTAATCTTCAACATATTCTAGTTCTGAATGTTTAAATGAACAACAATGTTCCTCCGTTAGTCTTTAGATACAGGTCAAGTCCTTGCTTACAGTGAACACCCTTAACCTACACGTCTGGGTAAAATTAGAACAGATGAATTCAAACCGAAAGGAACCAGGTAATTGAGATCTAAGTGAAGAGAACATTATCTAAAGCTTCAAGTATTGAGACTTAAACAAAGAGAACATCATGAAAAGCATCATCAATAGCTACGTGTGATCAAGATTACACAGATAAAGCATATCAAAAGCTGCCAATCTTTAAAAACAATGAAAGATTAACACCGAGACAAAGCACTATCCAGAAAAATAGATAGCATACCAGATAGGGGACCAGGGCATTCACCATCGTGAATATGGCAATCTGGGTGCAAGGATAAAATTAAATGCCCATGACATCCTCCAATAAGGGTAGCTCTCCACAGTTCTATTTTCAAGGGCAGCCCCTACTAGGTAACCTTCTCTATAACAAAAATGTAACATAAGAAAATTGATCTGTCACACTTGAGTAACCAACCTCGGAATTTCATCACTTGGGCAAATAGATTCCAAAATTGGATATACTATCGAATCAAAGAAAACATCATATTTCAAGCAAAATGATTCTTGAAACATAAGAGACAAACCACACAGGAAAGACAGCAGGTACTGCAACTCCAAAAAATGTAGATGAAACAAGAATCCTAAAACACAATGAAAAGATCATATTGTCTGATATCCTAGACATTTCAAAAATAAACATAATATCCGACTATCACCAAATGACATTGTAGGTTCCCCCTGAAGAAACAAAAATGCATAATATAAATCTTGGATTTCTTACTTCCCCCAACAAATGACCAAAAAAGTTACTTGAACAAGTTGGGCCTAGATGCCTTGTAAGTAGTCTTGAGCTTCCTAGATGGTGGCCTAATCTTCTGGAAGACCAACGGGAACTTGATTTTGGAGTTGTGAAACTGCTTGGTACTCTCCCTCTTGCAAAGTTTAGCAGGAATGGTGGCTGTCTTGATGATCTGTATGCAGTGAGAACGGACCCTGTGGCGAGAAGCCATCTCAGTGTACATCTGCTCAACAGCACCATTCAAAGTAGTATCACGGTACTCTTTGTACATGTTGTGATAACCGGTTCTACTCTGGTACCTCAACCAGATACCATAGTTCTTGACCGTCGTCGGGTTTTTCTCAAAAATCTGCAAACAGAGCATGCTAATAGTTCTTCAGAACAATAGAATCAGGAAGTCACACGAAAAGAGTACATCAGATTACATAAATCATAAATGTAACGAGAAAATTGGCAGGAAATTTGCAGAATTCAAGTTCTACTCTTGAAAGTAGAAAAAATTAGACATCCTAACGCATCCATCCAACCATCAGTTGCTGTAAAACTTGCAAATGTAGGTTAAACAAATGAGCTAGATAGTATACAATTATGTATACAAACATAAACATGCTGAAACTGATGTATACATCTATGTATGGAAAAGGACTATACACATAAACCCAATTGAAGCAATTCAAATGAGGGTTTTCTGGCAACGCTGCACCAAATTATCAAGTGAATTAAACGTCTAAACCCAAACTGGAAGAGTGTACAAAAAAATAGAAGGTAGGAGTCTATGCAACACGGATACTCGGTCAAACTTGAAGTATATGTATTGGATACCGAATCAAATATATACTCGAAGATACGTATCGAATATGCACCATATATATCCAATGAAAATATGTGGATACTTCTATAAGTGATGAAATATATAATTTTTAATCTTAATTTTAAAAATATGATACATCAACAAAAATCCATATGACTTGGAAGACATTGCGTTTCTTAAGTATTATCCATTATCACATATCAGAAGAGTATAAATGAGTTAATTACACTACAACCGTAACAAAAAATATTTCTAAGCAAGCAAACTAATTAATTGTTGGTCATGAGTCCTTCAACTAGTCATGTTCATGTGGATATGAAACATAGAAACTTCGTTAAGTTTGATATATTCGTATCAGATATCGAATATGATACTTGTCGAATACGTTTCTAAAAATAAATAAAATGTGTGGATATTTTGTTGATACTTCTATAAGTGGAGAAATTTATAATATAAAACAGGGCAGGCGTTAATAAATTCATTCGACAGTCTCAAATAGACTCATCTAATGCTCATCAATATCCCTTTTAAAACTATTCACATTGGACAAACTATTTACATTGTACTGTGCCTTCAGGTACGAATTATCCCTAGTATCAGTAATAAGGGAGATAAGAATTTGAATTTAATTCCCATATATTTTCTCATTCACTCATTTCTATCCCAAGTTACATTATTTAATTTTTGATTAATCGGTAGTCCAATACAATTTTTATTTTCAACATTATTCATATACATGTACACAGGACAACTGAACCAAAAAAATATATACACATGTTGATATTTTTTTTGAGGTCATGTATTTTGATTTTTTTGTTTTAAAAGATAAGAAAAAATTAATTTCAAATTATGCAATTAAAGAATGGGAAAGAAGAAATTAGTTGGATCAATTCTTTGGGCGCTCAGATTTTATGTTGCATCGTGTCTTCAGACATGAGTTATTGCTAGTATATATATATAACTATTAATTTAATCTTTACCCCTCCTTTTGAATTCTCATACAATGTAATACATCAACAAAATTAACATGTCTTTGGCTACAAATGGATGATTTTTAAGTATTATCACTTTCACATGTCGAAATGTTATAAATTAATTAATCACACTATAATATTAGTTAACACATATTTCTAAGCAAAGCAACTAATTATAACTAATACTTTTGATTCCTTTGATTAACCACATTCAGTTTGTGCAGTGGACATACCATAATGAGACAATATATATCATTTTGAAGGCAAAATTGTAAATTTTGCTTGTTATTGTTAAAGAATTACTAGAAAAATATAATTATCAAGATGTTAGATGACACTAAAACTATATTTTCTCATAGGCATGTCACTGTTATATCTATATCCTATTTTTTCTGGTTGTCACATTGCTATATCTATATCGTATTGTAGTCATACCCATAATTCTTAGCTTTGTAGATATACCATAATGAGACATATATATACCTTTTTGAAAGTAAAAAAGCAAATTTTGCTTGTTATTGTTAAAAAATTTGCCAACATTATAACTACTAAGGCGTTAGATAGTATTAAAATATATTTCATTATAGGCGTATTCTTATTATATCTATTTTATTTTTTATTTTTAGATTTTGCAATATCACTATATCTATATTGTATCGTACCCATATTTGTAGCTACGTACGATATAAACAAATGGGGGTAAAACAAGCTACTACATAATCCAATCATTTTAACAAAAAAAGATTACATTTAGGCACACCAAGCCCAATTCATTGCAATGATTAACTCATAAATTCACCTAAAAATTGATGCAAAGTTTAAACATGCACGCAGATTAAATCCAATCAAGCATAAATCAAATTACCTTTTAAGCACATGATGAACCAACTTCATACTGTAATCACAATTAGTAATATCTTTCAAATCTGAGAGCATAACTGGTGGTAACCAATTGGGCAGAAATCAATTTATTTTTCCAACCTCATTCTCATAATTTTGAACCCAAAATCAAGTCCACATCAAAAGATAAATCAATACAAAAACAGACAATACATAAGAGAGATATACCTCATTGATAGCAAGCATTTGGCCATTGCTCTTCTTTACCTTCTTCAGCTTCCTCAGAAAGTACCTTTGTCAACCAAAACCGAATCAAATCAATATCAATTAACAATAATATATAAACACAGAGGGAGAGGATACCAGTGTTTTTAAGTACCAGAACTTGGACTTGGCACGGACTTCGTTGGTTGCCCAGAGCTTCATGCGGTAGATCTTGGGATGCTCATCGGTCTCCGATGGGAGGGCTCTTCCCACCACCTGGTACTGATGAAACTGCACACAAACACACAATATATAAATATATATATAACTAAATCAAATCAAATCAAATTTAGACTTCAAATCCTCAAGCAATCTATATCAAGTCTCTCTCTCACACACACATTAATCCATTTTAGAAGAACTGCGTAAAAGATTGGATTAACTGACCTTGTAAGTCACCATTTCTGACGATCTCTCTCCTCACCGTCGTAGTGTGTGCTTGTCTGTAGGTGATGCGTTGGAGACGAGAGTTCAGGGTTTTGTTTCGATTATATATGAGTGGAGGCGGAGGGCTACGGAAACCCTAGTTAATAGAGTAAATGAGGCGGATGTTTGGTTATGAGAGATTTTGCATCCCGATGGGGCAGTAGGATAACCCAAAATTGTTTTGGGTTTTCTGGTATTAGATTAGTAAGTGAATTCATTTGATGCCATAAATCTTTAGCGCAATTGTTTGGCCAAATCAACGAGAATGGTTGGATCATTGGTCCCAATAATTTTTTTTGACGGGACCTACTAATCTAACTATCCTTATTGATTTAGGATGTAAATTTGGTAAGCAAAACATCTCTCATAGCTAAAATTTGGTTTTATATAAAAATTATAGTTGGTCCCTGAATTGTTTTTTCGGCTTCAATTTGGTCCTTTTATTTTTAATTGTTCTAATTTAGTCCTTAACTATTTATTTCATTTTAATTAAGTTCTTCCATAAATTTTCAACGTTGACGAAATGGTGAAAATAGACAAAATAAATTAATTAAGATAAAATTGATAGTTGAGGAAATAAATTAAAATAATTAAAAATTTGGGGACTAAATTAAAATCAAAAGTAAAGTTTAGGTATCATCTATAATTTTTACCATAATATTTCCTAGGTGGGTGGATTGGGTCGACCTCGTGTTTCTTCGCTGTAACTGGTTTGGGACAGCGAACAATGTTGTTGCGGTCATTTTTGTGTTGAGAATTGGGCGGTGTATATGTGGGTAGCTTAGCAAGTTTGATCCACATTAAATTGGGTCATGTTTCAAACTTGATAATGGGTCGTGTTAAATCTAATCGGATTCATATTATAATAAAATTTGTTAAATTCATTTTTGATATATTAATAATTATATACAACCATATTCATAGCGTGTCAAATTTGTACTGTTTATAATATTTTTAGGATAAATTTCATCAACACATCTTATAGTTATTCATATATTTAATGATGTCCCTTGCATCTTTTGAAATTTCACTGACGCCCTTCATCAGAATTAGTTGTATGTTAACGCAGTGTTAAAACATAAATATTGATGAGCCCGCATTTTATTGGGTCAATCCCAATTTAGATAAATCGAGAAAGTCTAAAGAAACGTCCATTATCGACCTATCGAGGAGGAGGGCACCAAGAAGACAGCACCAAAAACCAACGGTCGGAGGAGGAGGAGGACAAGGGAGCCCTTGGGCGCCGACCATGGCAACCCTTGGGCGCCCCTCCTCTTGATCCTCCTCACCTTGGTACTCCAGGTCCAGGTCCAGGTCCAAGACAAGTTCAGGTCCAGGTCCAAGCCAAGCCTACTCAAGACAAATCCAGGTCTAGGTCCAACTAATGTTCTCCTCCGGATGAATAAGAGCACGAGGGAAGATAAATATGGAGATAGATATAGAAGATCTCCTACCATAACAATACTTGTCAAAGCAATAGAATTCTTCTCTCTCACGTCACCGCCTCTGTTACCTTACCCTAACTATAAAATGTAAGCCCTCTCAACATGAAGGGTCTCCAACGGCTCCAACACCTCCCACGCCTCCAAGGACCTTCTTGAGACCTCTACACCTTGAGGCCTCCAAAACCTCTATGCACACATCTCTCTCTCTCTCTCTCAAAAGCACTGTAACTTTTCGAAGACCACGATTCATCAATAAAGAACACCAGGCCACTGCTGCCATTCCCGAGAGTGGAGTAGGTCACCCGGACCGAACCACTATAAATTCCTGTGTTGATCTATTATTACTATTCTACTCTTAATTCCCACTGATTGTTTGTTTGTCACTCATTAATTGCACCCTTACAGATACTTGACTGTTGATATTGCACAAAGACAGTTTTGTGCATCATCAGTTTAGTGTCGTCTATGGGAAACAACTAATCTTCCTACTCTTCCAATCTATGGCAATCACTACCCGATTAATGAGCCAATAGCCAAGAGACAACAACCCTGCGGACCTGGAGGAGGCTCCACCTCCCCTCGCACCTTCAGAACCCTTTACCATGGGTGACTCCCGCCGTTGAACAACAGTAACAACTTCTACAGACTATGTAACTACTGGTGAAACAAAATCAACAGATAATCCAGCTAATGCTCAACCAAGGGGGTGTTACCCATCACCCCGCAGGAGGAGTCCCACTCCCTCCAATAGGAGATGAGTCGCTACCTGTCGCTTCTGGGCGCCAGGTCCCTCGCTAGAATGTTCCAGGGCCACGCCAAAGAGCCCCTTACCTAGTAGTCCCAACTCAACACGCAGGGAGCACACATGTTCCCTTTTTGCACGTGCCTGCACAGGAGGACAAAGGAGAAAGTCCGTACGGAGACTACGAAAGCCAATACCATCACCCGATGGAAGATGTCCCCAACTAATGGGACAAGAAGATCAGGGAAGTGCAGGACCAGCTTGGTAATCCCCTCAACACCATCAAGGCACATACGCCTGAAACCGTGGACTATCTGGTAAGGTGCACTAATACTCCTTTTGTTACTGACATTGTTAATTTCTGTTGCCTTCGAAGTTCAAGATGCCCATCATCGAGATCTTCGACGGCACCAAAGACCCCCTCGACCATTTGGATACCTACAAGTCCCTCATATAACTCCACAAGGTGCCTGAGGAGATCATGTGTAGGGCCATCCCTACCACATTAAAAGGGTCTGCCCCTAGTGGTTCTCTAAGCTCAGGTCCTCCCCTATTCGCTCCTTCGCAGAACTAAGTAAGTCCTTCGTCTCCCACTTCATTGGGGGATGTTGCCATCAGAAACCAGCGACCCAGCTGCTCACCATCAAGCAGGATAGGGAAGAAAGCCTTCGTGACTACCTGCTTGCTTCAATGAGGGGGTGCTCCAAATTGATGAGCCAGATGATAAGGTGGCTCTGGCTGCCTTCATCGCCGGCCTTGGCGCAAAACTAAGTAGGTCCTTCGTCTCCCACTTCATTGGGGGACGTCGCCATCAGAAACAAGTGACCCAACTGCTCACCATCAAGCAAGATAGGGAAGAAAGCCTTTATAACTACCTTGCTCGCTTCAATGAGGAGGTGCTCCAGATTGATGAGCCAGATGATAAGGTGGCTCTGGCTGCCTTCATCGCCGGCCTCCGCACTTTCAGTTTCATGTTCTTGGTCCTCAAGAAGCAGCCCTCTAGCATGTCTGAGCTATTGTCCAGGGCACAGAAGTATATGAATGCTGAGGACGTCACCAAGGGCCGCCGAGGTGAGTCTTCTCGAGAAGGGGAGAAAAGGAAAGACAACCGAGAAGAAAGAAGGGAGATTGAGAACAAGAGAAAGAAAGTCGACAGAGTCTCCGTTAAGGACCGCCTTGAACCACTGCCACCGAGAGACTGACAACCATTCACTCCACTCAATGCCTCAGTGGAGCACATCCTTTTCTAGATTTAGGACGACCCCGTGATCCGTTGGCCTGGAAAGATGAAATCTGACCCCAAGCGCCGGAATCATAGTAGGCACTGTCGCTTCCACCGCGACCATGACCACGACATAGATGACCGCTATGAGCTCAAGAGACAGATAGAGGAGCTCATACAACGTGGTCAGTTGAGGCAATACGTTGCTGGTAGAGGACAAGCCCCGCTACCTGGTTGGGACTAGGACGACAGAGAACGTTAGCAACCCCTTAGAGAAATTCAGACAATCTCTTGAAGGCTACAACTCCGCCAAGGAAACATCGGCCCACCTATAGGACATGCCTGAAGATTTTATTTATCTTTTACAATTTCAATTGATTTATTTTGTTATTCATTATTTTATGAAATAAAATTTTGCAAAATTATGGTTTTCATAATTGTCTTGTTTTCATCTCAAACAGCCTACGACCTATCAACAACAAGGTAGACAAAAAGTCAAAAGACGCCTAGATGAGGGGTCTCGCCCTTTCCACCTTGGGTGCCTCCCATGATATCGCCTAGAGGAGGGGTCTCGCCCTTTCCACCTTAGGCGCCCCCATGACGGCCTCGCCCTCTCCACCTTGGTGCCTCCTTCGATGTTGCCTAGACGATGGGTCCCTCCCCCTCTCACCAGGCAGGCTCAGACGATGGGTCTCACCCCCTCTCACCAGACGCACGAGGGGTCTCGCCCTCTCCACCTTAGGCATTCCTCTTAATGCCGCCTTGATGAGAGGTCTTGTTCTCTCCACATTGGGCGCTCCCCATGATGAGTCTCACCCCCTCTCACTAGACACCCAGCTTCAGGTGCCCAACACCAAGCATCAGGCGCCCAGCTTGTCAGCACCCTCCTCATCTCCATCTCAATAGAATGAGCCTCAGGGGCCCAGCTCCTCAACACCCTCCTCATCTCTATCTTAGTGGAATGAGTCTTAGGCGCCCAACTCCTCAAAACCCTCTTCATCTCCATCTTAATGAAATGAGAGAGCCCTCATCATCTTCATCTCAATGGAATGAGTCTCTGCCACGACAGCTCTCTTTTGAGCTATACGTAACTCTACCTTTGCTCCCGAACAACCTCAACCTCTAGCTTAGCGCCTCATTCATGAGCCAACTCCTACTTGCTCCGCAGCATCCTCTCGTGTCTACCGCCCAAGCCTTACTGTTCCATGACATCCTCTCGTGCCTACCGCCCGAGCCTTACTGCTCCATGACATCCTCTCGTGCCTGCCACCCGAGCCCTACTTGCTCCGCGGTATCCTCTTGTGCCTACCGCCTGAGCCCTACAGCTCCGTGGTATCCTCTCGTGCCTGCCACCCGAGCCCTACTTGTTCTGCGGCATCCTCTAGTGCTTGTCGCCCGAGCCCTACTACTCTGTGACATTCTCTCGTGCTTGCAACTAGAGCCCTACTTGCTCTTCAGCAGCGCATGTGCCTGCCTCTCTGATATCCCAGAGGTCCAAAGCCCCTCGTTGATCAAAGTCAGGTCAACGCAGGACAGCTATGTGGAGCTACAGTCCCCATAGAAGACTGCACAGGAGTCTCAACTCCAAAGGCTAGCTCCAGAAGTCATAGTCGGGGAAGGAGTGGGAGCGCCACTAGATTTCGCCTCCCAAAAAGTAACCTGACCATCAAGCGTTGGTCGAAAAGTACTGGGGGCACCACCCTCTTGGGAGGAGGAGAAGACAACACAAAGAACCTCCACCTCCATTATCGCCGCCCAGCTCTCCCTCTTGCCCATGGGCGTCTATCTCTTGTCTTGGGCGCCTACCTTTTGCCTTGGTCGCCTACCTCATGACCCTGGGCGTCTACTTCTTGCCTTGGGCGCCTACCTCTTGCCTTGGACGCCTGGCTCGTGGTCTTAGGCGCCTACCTCTTAGGCACCCACCTCAGCCATATGGGCGCTGCCCAGCAGCTCACATGTACACCATGGGTGTCACCCACCAAGTGCTCTCTTCTTGGACTCTTTAGTTGTTTCTCCAAGAGAGAACCATTGAAGCCTTCTTCACCTCTCCCATTTCCAATGTGGGCGCTGCCCAAAGCACCTCCATGAGAGACTCTTATGATATCAAGGGCGTGGACTCCTTCTTGTTTCTCTCCTCCACAACTGTTTGAACTCCTAGTTCCCATGAACTTGTTGTGGTACCGAAAAAAATACAAGAAAAATTTGACTTACTCAGGTGAAGTTGTAGCACATGCACAACCCTTTCCTCTCACCGAAAGTCAGAGGCTTGGGGCATGGAGGGCAAATGATGAGCCCAAATTTTACTAGGTCAAGCCTAATTTAGATAAATCGAGAAAGCCCAAAGAAGCATCCATTGTCAACCCATCGAGGACGGTACCAAGAGGACAACACCAAAAGCCAACGGCCGGAGGAGTAAGAGGAGGAGAGAGCCCTTGGGTGCCCCTCCTCTTGATCCTCCTCACCTTGGTACTCTAGGTGCAAGTCCAAGACAAGTCCAGGTCCAGGTCCAAGCCAAGCCTACTCAAGACAAGTCCAGGTCCAAGTCCAAAACAAGTCCAGGTCCAGGTCCAAGACAAGTCCAGGTTTAAGTCCAACTAATGTTTTCCTCTGGATGAATAGGAGCATGATGGAATATATGGAGATAGATATAGAAGATCTCCTACCATAACAATACTTGCCAAAGCAATAGAATTCTTCTCCCTCACGTCACCGCCTCTGTTACCTTACCCTAGCTATATAATGTAAGCCTTCTCAACATGAAGGGCCTCCAACGGCTCCAATGCCTCCCACGCCTTCAAGGACCTTCTTGAGACCTTTATACCTTGAGGCCTCCAAAATCTCTCTGCACACATCTCTCTCTCTCTCTCTCTCTCTCTCTCTCTCTATCTCTTACAAAAGCACTGTAACTCTCTGGAGACCATCCCCGAGAGTGGAGTAGGTCACCCGAACCGAATCACTATAAATCCCTGTGTTGATCTATTATTACTATTATACTCTTAATTCCCATTGATTGTTTGTTTGTCACTCATTAATTGCACCCTTACACATACTTGATTGTTGATCTTGCACAAATACAGTTTTGTGCATCATCAAATACCTTTACATATGATCTACGTATATTAGAGAGGTTATTTGTTTACTAGTTATTGCTTGTGTCTGAAGATACAGAGTAATAAAAAATAATAAACAATAAACATATTTGTATTTATATCTAAAATCAAATCACAAACATAGATGAGAGATAAATGAATTTAAACATTGATTGTTGTGAGGGTGAGAGGTGGTGGACGGTAGTAATGGTGGAAGGAGATGGTGATGGTTGTGGTGGATGACAATGATCGTGGTGGCGGTGGCGGTGGTTGAGGTAGTGGTGGGGCGATTTCAAACACTATTTTTTTAAAAAAATATTTATGAAAAATAATTTGTAGAAGTATTTTTAAAAAAGTCACTTCAAACACACCCTTAGAGACCTATTTTTCCTATTAAATTTAGAGTGTTAATATTAGCTGTTATGTTAACTTTAAAGTAAAATATAAATCGATCTCAACCGCGAATAATAACAGTTATATTGTTTATCTTTTGAAATTTGAATTATAAACTATTTTATTATATAGATTTATTCATGAAACCCTAAATTAATTGCAATTAGGTTACTTAATCGGACGTATTTAATAAACACAACCCAACCCATGTCATTCCCATACCCACCGACACTTAGAGCCAAAGCTCCTTCAAACTCTTCGTCCGGTAAGCATTACTGCCCTTCACTCCCCTCTTATGGGTAAGAGATTATGTAATTCAATAATTCACATTGCTACGTACAAAATTTTTTAACAAAAATCTTACTTAATAGAGTATTATTAAATTTTTTGAAGGTTGGAGGGTGAAATGATAAATATAATTTTTTAATCAATGATTACAAACTATCCCCTCCAACTTATGTTCTTTTTACAATTAACTACCTCAGGTTTTAATTTGAACTAGTTGCCCCATATCCTTTGAAAATTACAGAAATTGGATCCTACCATTTGCTCATCACCCTCGCAATTGACAAAAAAATTCCCGTTCTAAAATGGCAAATTTGCCCTCCACACTATCTCACTCTACAGGGGAGGATTTGAAATGGGGGCAACTGCCCCCTTGAAATTTTAAAAACTTTTGGGACCAAGATAAGATTTTGAAAATTTCAAAAAATTTTGAATCTTGCCTCACTAAAATAGGGTTAGCGTAATTTTTAAACATTCAAATGAAAACTTCATATTTTACGGGGGTTCATCTTTGTTCGAATTTTGACTCTCAATCCATTGCCGGTCACCCATCTCATGCAAACCCACCATCATAATCACCACAACTATTTGATTAATTGAGGGCATCAAACATTGTAATTTAGTGTTAATTTAATAATTATAATGAAATGAAACCATATCATTAAGTTAATAAATTTAATCGAATTTTAATGTCTAAATAGTAGGACTGTTAATCAAACTGAGCTACTCAAACTTGACTTGGGTTCGATTCGTTCAGCCTCAGTTCGTTTTCTAAACGAGCCTGAATTTGAACAAGTTTTTAAACTTGTTTAGAAAGCAAGCCCTATAAGTTCGGCTCAAACTCGACTCGTTTATGTGCAAATACTCGGGTTTGACTTGGGCTCGACTTGTTTTTGGCTCGTTCAGACTCGGCTCGAAACAAACTAAATTTGAATAATTTTTTAAGCTCGTTTAAGAAACAAACTTTTCAAACTCGACTCGAACTCGTTTGAGTAACAACCCTACTAAATAGCATTAGCAATGTCTTTATCTGCCGTAATTTTAGGAGACATCCATGACATTGTTTGCCAATAGATCATCTCTTTACTTTATTTACCACGCATGCCTTTGAATGGTTAAGCCTAGCACGTTCAATGAATTAAGGTTTGAAAGAAAGAGCAAGCCTTGAAAATAGAGACAATGGGTTTGGATTTATTTCAGCAGAGAGTCTGAAACTCAATCATAATCAAAAGGAAATACTAAACATATTTAAAAAATCGATTTAAAAACTTGATTTAATGAATCATTATCATTGAATAGGGAGTAAGTCTCAATAAATACTAGAACCCGCAGTTAAATTAATGATAAATATAACAATCACATCATTAAGTCATATTTGTAAGTCAATTTTTTTAAATTTATGTAACATTACTTTAATCAAAATGAAAGTTTTCAGATAATACTGAACCACATAGACAAATCAGTTGCATACAAAACATACCAAACACATGTATCCCACCAATGATCTATACGAATCATATTGTTCATTCGAAACAACCCATGACCATTCCAAACTCCCTTACAGTACCCTAATAGATTACATTTAATTGGTCTTCAAGGTCAATCGTGAATGCTTCATTCGGGGAGATCGTCTACAACAAGAGGGATTTGAGAAATGCATAACAGAATTAGAAAATAGGGTCTGATTGGGTTGAAATTAGGCTAGTTTTATTTACTGCAGATTATATTTACCAACCATGGTTAATTTTTTGGCGCCAATTCATCCACCAAGGTCAATGATATTTTTGAAATTTCACCATCTTAGTCAAGTCCGTTAGTCAGCTTGCTCATTTTCGAACTTGATGGGAGCAAATTGTTCAATTTAAAACTTGAGGGAACTAATTGAAACAAGACCCATATTTCAAGGGAATATGTTGTAATTAACTCAATTTTCAATTTAGATCAAGTTGAGTAGAATAAAAATAAAAGGACTTTAATTATACTCCACATTTAATGCTATTCCTGTCCTCAAGATGTCCAAATTTTCTAAAACGTGGGATATGGTGTATAGTACCCATGGAATTTTTTTTCATTTACTTGGTTCTCGTGGGAAGAAAATAGATCAGGTGGCATGTGAGAGAAAAGAAGGGTGGCAGAAAAAGAACATAAAGAGAAGGGAACAAAGAGAAAAGGTAGGAAACATCATAAGAAGTGGACATAGATTGGCGTGTTTAGTATATTGGGGGAGAGAAAAAAACAAAAAGGGAAAAGAAGTGAAGAAGTATGAAAGAGGAAAGAGAAAAGATCTTATTTTGTTAAATTGGGAAGGGTTTAGATTTTATTTTGCTTTACATCTGATCAACTTGACACCCAATTTAATCGAATTTAAGTCAAGTTAAGAGAGTTTTCCACTGAAATATTGAATTTTTCAACAAAAGTACAATTATACAAGTTAATCAGATCAAATTATAACCTCATTAGAGAATAATTTTTAGTATTTATTGGGCTAGAAGAGATTTTTTGCAAGTTTTATTTTGTCACATCTTGTTGCATATAGATCGTGTATCCGTGTTGTATCTGTAATGAGAGATTTTAACAAAATAATACTAAAAAAAATTCTAAAAACTAATATTTCTATAAAAAAATATAAATAATTTTATTTTAATCTAATTTGTTGACCTAATTTATCATAATAATTGGATTGGTTATAGATCCTAACAAATACTGTGACTTACCGACTCTGACAGCAGCGGCGACGACGACTTCTCATCTCAAACGAGAATCATAAGTTCATTCATAGAACATGAAACTTATATTTTTGATTACTCGTGAATATAAGTTAGAATATAATAAAGTAAAGGAGTGGACGAGTAATAAGATTTCACTTCCGATCTCTGTAGGTGTAGGTGGTTGTGAATTCCAACCTCATATTCCTTATCCACACAGGTTATCTCAGTAGTGTTGGATTGAAATATGGTATATTAATCTCAATGAGAGTATTTACTTCATGGGTCACTAGTACGTGATGTTAAATTAAAAGGAATATGGAAAGGTTGCCTTTTTTTTTTTTCTGGTTAATTCTAATTCGAGAGCAAAGAATAACTCCCCTCATTGTTACTTTAAGATAGCTCTGCGATATGAAGGGGGCGAATCTACAGTAGGGGCAATTGCCCCCACTGAAATTTTAAATATGTTTGGGGTATATGGATAATTTTCAAAAGTTCTAGAATTGTTTGAAAGTTGCCCCAGTTAAATTTTTTGAAAAGACTAAATGGAGGTTTTGTATTTTTCGTTACATGTGGGGTCTTTAATAGATTTAAACTCCATACTCTAGGGAGAACATCAGGTCTCTTTTTTCTTTCATTCTTCGTCTCTTCCTTCGCCACTCATCAGTAAGTCTCTTCTTTGAAAACACTACGGCAAAGGAAAACAAGCAGCGAGAGCCTTATCTTTCCTAATTTCTGCACTAACTTTGTTTCTGTTTGTTCCATCTTTTTGTCTTCTCTTCCACTTCGTTTGGCATTGATTCAACGACTAGTTTTGATTGAAACGAGAGCTTAGGAGATTCAGTCATAGATGGCCTACAACAGGTAACCCACAAACCATTTTTTTTAGATTTTGATAGCTTCTGCAATTTTATTTTTTTATTTTTTGGGCGGTAGTTGGTGTTTTAGGTAGCTTGCGTAGCTAATTTTTTTTCCCAATAGGCGGCAATTGAGCTTGGATTTTTCGAATTTGAACTAAACGACTATGATTCGAATATACAATTTATTGAACTTTTTCAAAAATTATTTGTAATTACAACATCTATTGAAAATTCGAGGTTGAGGAGGGCATAAAGGAGTTCGATTTGCTTGGATTGAATGTCTGCTTAAATTCTTTGGTTATTGCGGCTTACATTTACATGTTAAAAATTCTTTACTATTCTCAAGTGTTCTATTAAATTCTTTTAGTGTTATTGGGGCTTGATTCCACATGTGGAGATAGAAGTTTCAAATTCCATTGATAATGAAATGAGTGGCGAAAAATTTTGAACATTTATTAGATATTTGAGAATTTGAATTTTTCCATGTATACACTCGATATATGAGTGCTATTTTTTGGTAAAAAATCTTTTTTCTTAGATCTTATAGACAAATTTATAGTAGACTTTTTTTGTTAGCTCTTTTTGTATATGGCTCGTATATACAGTTTGTGTCTTTAATTGATGTCTTTTAATGTAATTCTATTTTTGTGAACAATTGAAGTTTGAATATTTATATTAAAGCATCTCTAACTATGATTCAAATTTAGACTCAAATTTGAGTAAAAAACTTGATTTGGTATAAAGTACTGCAATAAGTAAACTCAAATTTTTTAAAAAAATTCACTAATTGTCCCAAAACTCAATTTTTATTTTTTTTGTCATTCAAATCATGATATTTGATAAAATAAATGAAACTTTTATATCTCTCTACAAATGGGTAATTCAAAAAAAAATGAATATATCTGCAACACTACATGGGAATAAAGAAACCACCCCAGCATTCTAAGATTGTTATAATCCCTTATCATTTTTTATAAATCCAGATAAATAAAAAGAAAAAAAAATATAACTATTTTGACATGGGTATGGTCTGAAGAACACAAAAAAATATATTTTTAACAAAAATGGAAGATTGAAGAAAAAAAAATGACGAATTTTTTAAATTTGTGAGTAGTAAAAGCTTAAAATTTCACAAAGAATCGGTAACCTGAAATTATTCCACCGATAGTGTTTAACTTGAAAAAATCAAAGAAAAATTTAATGTGTAGGCTTAGAGTTTATATAGTATGAAAGATGAGTCAGATTAGGGTTTTAAAAAATACAATAAATCAAGAAAGACAGAGAACAAGTCGCCGAAGAAATCTTTTAATTTTTGATAGGTTAAAAAGTTACCGTTAGAAATTTCGTATAGAATTGAGTTTGTAATAATTTGTATCCAGAATAAGTTTTGCCTTGATTTGATATAGGTTTGAGTATAAGGTTGGAGAAGTTTTTTGGACCATTTTAACTCAAATCTAAATTTGAGTTAAAGTTGTAGATGCTTTTAAGTTGCCCCCACTATAAAACATGTTTGGCTCCACCCTTGGCGATATAAAAGTAGTATTATACCGATATTCATTATCACTCTTAATTTTTATATTGATTTGTTTGTAGCCATTGATCGAAAAAAATACTAAAATAAAATAAAATAGAAGATATAAAAATGATTAATCCTTGACTCTACAAGGATAGAATCAATTTTTCCCTGAATAAGAAGTCGTAATTCAAAGAAAGTTTAATGATAGTGCGTAGAACAATGAGTTATATGATGACAACATTCCATTATAAACTTTTTATGTCGGTTTATATAGTCATAGATCATAACCAATTCGAAGCACCTACGAATTAGTTATAAGAAAGTGGATATTCATGTTAGGAAGAGAAGTTGTTGATCTAGTTTCTTATAGGTTTTTTTTGGGTTCAGCAATATTTATTAGTTTGGTGTTTTAGTGTATCTTAGTATAATATTGAAAAGACTGGATTGAATAGATGTAATTGAGGTTCTCACAAATAAGCCATTGAATGGAGCATTCTGCATAAACAACTATAAGCCTAACCAAATCTTACACACGAGGTTTAGTTTCAGTCATGAATGCAAAAAAACAGTCCGATTACAAGTAAAAAAAAGACTAACTAAATGGGTGAATGTTTGGAACCACACCTTGTGTTATGTAAAGGTGCCAAAAATTGCAGAATGCTAACTTAAAAAAATATAGTAAAACCATCCCAAAATTATATTAAGATTTGAACTTCTCATCCACTACAAGAAGTTCCCAGTCTGAGTATTCATACTTCTCACATCATACACTAATACCAAGTTAAAAAATTTGCTTTGTTTTCTCACACTATCTAGGGTATAGCTCAATAATGGATTCATCATCATTCACAGACCTAGGCATTGATTTGCTTGTGGCTTGAGCAGACTCCACTTCGGATGTTGTATTCGACTCGATTCTGCCATGTAAGAAGAATGCAGGTTGTTGAGGCAGTGGCATGGTAAAAGAGTAACTGTTGAGCAAAAGAACTACGGATGACATCGAGGGCCTCGCATCTACATCTTCTTGAACGCACAATAATCCAACATGGATGCACCTAATCACTTCAGTTGTTGAGTAAGGACCCGTCAGAGTTGGATCCATGAACTCCAGTGGTGTCCCATCTCGCAAATGTTTCCACGCCTGCAACCACAGTTTTGATGGAGGTTTAATAAATTTGTAATAAATAGTCTGTTTGTATATATAGGAATGTTGGGCACACCCACGCCCCGTTGACATTGGACCGACTTAGTTAGCTTTAGAATAACATATACATTGTTTGCACTCACATAGCTCAGAAGGTTGACATCTGGTTGAATCAAAGTAGTATTTTTTTTGCCACTGATAATCTCAAGAATTAATACACCGAAACTGAAAACATCGGACTTCACAGAGAACTGTCCATGCATTGCATACTCCGGAGACATGTAGCCACTACGAGCAAGAACCATATATTTAACAATTTAGAGCAACTAAATAATGAAGGTTCTGAGAAAAGATGTTACTTCCAGATATTCTAATTAGCTAATGATATCTCCTTGAATTATATTGCAAAAAGCAAATGTTTATATCTGCAACATTGGAAACTTACTATGTTCCGACAATTCTACTAGTATTTCCTTGAGATTGATCCACACCAAAAATTTTTGCCATGCCAAAATCTGAAATCTTTGGATTCATATCCTCATCCAATAGTACGTTGCTTGCTTTGAGATCGCGATGTATAATTTTAAGTCGAGAATCTTCATGAAGGTAAAGAATTCCACGAGCAATGCCTCCTATAATTTTGCAACGGCTTCGCCAATCTAATTGCCCTCGTTTTTCCCGATCTATGTTGATTAAAATCAAAACTGAGGAGTTAGATATAAATAGGTTATAAAATAGTAGAAATAAAGCATATATGTTTATGTTTGTGTGTGTGTGCGTGTATAGGATTCACAAGAATCGTGTATTGATATTAGATGATTAAATCTTGTGCAAAATCCCAAACTACAAAAACGAGGGGCCTAACCAAACAGAAAGTAGTCGAGGCTTTTGTTGGGAACATATTCATATATGAGTATCTTTTCTTCTGTTTCATAGCGAAACCCCAAAAGCTTTACAAGATTTCTGTGTTGCAATTTTGCCACCAAAACGATCTCATTCTGAAATTCTTTTTCTCCTTGACAAGAGTTTCTGGATAGCCTCTTTACAGCTATTTCTTGTCCATTAGCAAGGACACCCTGCAATATACAACAATAAGTTACAAATGAAAATTTTTGATTTCTACTGAAGTTTATGTTCATATCACTAGTTTTATGCTAGCAGTCAGTTACTTAATACAACTCTTATCCTTTATCCGGGCTTGCAGTAGGTTGTGCATAATATTTCTACTAAAGTTAACTGCCTCTAAATACTCACCTTGTAGACCTCCCCAAACCCGCCTTGACCAATCTTATTTTCATAAGAGAAGTTATTTGTGGCTGCATCAATGGTGCCCATATCAAATTGCAAGGATTGTACAGTTGTAATGTCCTTCCCAACTGCACAACCACACAGCAAAATTGTTGAAATTTGCAAATGATACTATTACGAAAACATTAGAGAGAAACCATATATAAATTGATGATAAGATTAAGTCGTCCTATTTTTTACCATTTTCTTTTTCTAGAGAATTGTACTCTCTCCTTCGTTTCCCAACTAGGAGGCAAAGGCCTATGGCCAAAAGTGCCAAAGACGCAACTATTGGAGCTACAAAGGCAATAAATGTGTGTTTTGAAATCTTCCCTTCACCTGTAAAACCAAAAACTTAATAACAATTTACTCAACAAAAAAACATACAACTACTTTTATTACGTTTTATTTCCTATTCATTTGGCACATAACTATAGTATAGGTGACATAAGGACTCTGATTAGTGCCTTTATCAAATGTTGAATTCTAGTAAAAATTTCCATTTCAGTATGAAAAATTATTTGCTTAGACAAGGGCACCAAATTAGAATGCGAGAAAATCTAATAGACAATTTACTCATATAGGCTTGTGATTCGAAGTTTTACCTCCTGAACTAGTTGCTCGTGCAAGTGGTGGTGCTCTAGCTCTACTGCGGTTGAATGGGAACATATTGTTACTCCGGTAGAATGGGAACACATCGTATCTGAGATTACAATTTGGATGCAAAATTCTAGCACGTGGCCTTGCATTACAGCAGCCTACCAGATCAGCTATACACAATCGGAGGCATCGGTAACAATCAATCCCGGATAAATCTGGTGTGCACTGCAGTAGGCCGTATATTTTTAGAAGACTTGAGAAGTCAGCCTCTCCAGTTGCAAACCTGGTAACGTTTTGATCATCCGAAGGTTGATCGCTGGATGCCAGAGTTGCTAAGTCATCCATAATACCTCCCAGCACTTGCGCGAAGCGATTAGGTTCCGTGACATTATCTCCATCCCAGAACTCGTGCCTAGGTACGTCATCAATGGATGCGAAAAAGTACCGGTTGTCATAACGCAACATGCACTCATCATACCAAATATATTGCACTTCATCTCTGGGGCACCTCTTGACTAAATCTTTCCCAGCATTCACCACACAGTCATTACAAACTTCAATGGTAACATCGCCTCGACAGAGAAACAGGCCATAAGCCGGACTAGAAGCATCATGGCCGACGGTAGCATTATAGAACCATTTGTGTGCACTGTTAGAAGAAAGAACAGTGAGCAGGAGATTGAGATTAGATTGAAAAGTGCTATTGGGAGTGTAAGTGGTTGTATTAATGCATCTATTATAGACAAAACTAGGGGCAGCTTCAGTATTGAGAATCAGCAACCAGAGGCAGGTCACCACCACTAGGACCTTGGAGGAAGGCGTTGAAACGCAGACACATCGGTCTTGACGTCGCAAAATCAATATAGATCGATATTTTAAATCATACTTGGAAACACCACAGGAGTAAGAAAATACCATTGTGCCAACAAAGATTATTGACGAAAGTGCCTTCCTATAGGTCTAAAATCCTATTTATAGATATCAATTTTTGGAGGAGTAGGGGCGTTACATCCAAGAAAGCAGGAGTGAACTGAAAAATTAAAATCATTGCCGTGCTTGACCCCAAAAAAAAAAAGTATTGCCGTGAATTGAAAGGCATAGAAGACTTTCTAGTCTCCAGGTCAAGGTCAATAAAGTGGTTGTTTTTCTTGCGAAAAAAATACCCTCCACTCTTATTCATCCCATCTCCCTCTCCCTCTCCCTCTCCCTCTGTCTTTCTATCTTTGCCTTTCTCTTTACGGAGGGGGGGGGGGGGGGGGGAGAAGAAAGGATAAATTATATTTTGACACCACCAAATATGATCTAATCTTATATTGTCCTTTGAATTATTATGTTTTGTGCATTTATACATTCAATTATATTAGTAAATGTTTTAGCATTAACCAAATTCAATAATTTTAATTAATAGCATAAGATATTTTGACACAAATTTGAGTTATTTATTTTTATATCGCATTTAAATAGACCCACTTCCTGTGAATATAGAACCTACCAAAATCATTATAACATCTACTAAATCATATAACATCTACGAAATTAGTTTGACATCAATTTGACTTTTTTTATTATTCGTGTTAGCGTGTTTTGTAATTTTTCAAGTTAATGCTATGAATTAGTTTAATCCTTATTTGCTAATTTCTTCTTGGGTTCCTAATGTAATAACATGCCGTTTTCATCTTTTGCCAACAGATAGGGGTGCCAATGAATTGAAAGGAGTCAAGCTTGCACTTGTTTGGGCTCAACTCGGATTGTTTGATCAAATGAATAAGAGTGTGAGGTTGTATATGGAGCTTAAATTCGAAATTAAATTAGCATTCAAAATCAAGCAAAACCCATTTATATGTACGAAGGTAGTGACAAAATCAAAATCTATAATATAAAATAGGACAGACTTCGATAAGTTCATTTGAAAGTTTCAAATAAACTCATCCACTGGTACTAACATTCATTTCAAAATCATTCACATTGCACTGTACCTATAGGCACATGTTACACCTAGTTTTATATTATGGGGGCTGAATAGTGATGTATTCAAGAGTTTATTGCACAAGATTATTCAATAACTCATTAATATCAATTTTCGTGGTTATGTATAACCTATAAAAATTAAATTTTGCAAGATCTATAATATAAAATAGGGCGGCTTCAATAAACTGATCCTACGGTCTCAAATTCATTTATCCAACGGTTACGAAATTACAATTGTTTTCCTTAATATGTCCTTCCCCCAAAAGTTAACAATTACGATTGATCTTAGAACACATCCTACAATCTCAAATTCATTCATCCAACGGTCAAGAAATTATAATTTTTTTTTCCTTAATATTTCCCACCTTAAAAAGTCAACGATTACTACTGATTTTAAAATACAAAATTTTCTCTGAAATAATAATTAAATGGGTCAAATTAGCCATTAATATCTTCTGTGTACTTTAATATTTTGAATTTGTATAAGCCACAATGCTAACATTTTGATTAAAAAAACCCCATCAATTTAAGATAAAACAAAAACAAGGACGTTGCTTAACACATTTATATTGAATATAATTAATTTTAATTTTATTTATTTAATTAATTATCTCAAACTAACATGTTTTATACATATCTTGAATCAAAAATTCAAGACTATTTTTTTTATATCTTAAGGAAACTCAACACCAATATATTCTTTTAAATTAATAATTTTGTAATAGCTTGTAATAATTAAAAAAAAATGATATTTTATAAATGATATTTGTAGATCTTTTTTTGATAGAAAATATTTTGGCGATATACTTTTTGATAAATTAAATTTTTAGTTTGTATTAAATTTAACTCGATTTTGATTAATTTTATCATATTTCGTGGATTTATCTATAATATCCATAATATAAAGTAGGACGGCTACAACAGACCTGTCCTACGGTCTAAAATTTATTCATCCAACGGCCACCAAAATCTCTCTCAAAATCATTCATATTGAATTTTACCTTCCTCTTCTCACTCTTCACTCTCTCTCTCTAGTGGTGGCAGAGGAAGAGGGGTTTGGGGCCACCCTAAAAAAATATAAATTTTTAGTTATATAAGTTTTATATATTTTTTAGATTAATTGGACCAACTGTAATGATTTATGAAAAATAAAATTAATTAGGTCAAACAAATTGGGTACTAGAATAAAAAAACAAAAACAAACAATACATACTAATCTCTTAAAATTAGCAAACTAAAATTAATTATTCAAAGTATTAGTATGATTTGTTAAAACCTCATTTGGTTCAAAAAAAATATGGAATACATAGCCAAATAAGTAAAATATGAAATTTTTAATTAAAAAATATTACTTTTATTTGTGTCAAATCTATATCTATAATAAAAAATATGGCGGCTTCTACAAGTCCATCCTATGGTCTCAAATTCATTCATCCAACGGTCAAGAAATTACCATTTTTTTCTTAATATTTTTCCTCCCAACGGGTCAAAGATTACGGCTGACTTGGATCACAAGATTTTCTCTAACATAATAATTAAATGGTTCAAATTTGCCATTAATATCAACTATGTAGTGTAACACTTTAAATTTGTATAAGAGACAATTATAATATTTTGATTAAAAAAAACTCATCAATTTAACAGATTAAAAAAAAATAAGGGCGCTGTTTAACACATTTATATTGAATCTAATTAATTTTAATTTTATTTATTTAATTAACTGTCTCAAACTAACATGTCTTACACATGTCTTGAATCAAAAGTTCAAGACAATTTTTTTTTACCTCTCAAGAAAATTCAACGCTAATATATTCTTATAAATTAATAATTTTGTAATAACTTGTACTAATTAAAAATAATAATATTTTATAAATAATATTTGTAGATCTTTTTTTGATAGAAAATATATTGGCAATATGCTTTTTGATAAATTAGATTTTTAGTTTGTATTAAATTTGACTCGATTTTGATTATATGTATATAAATTAATATTCAATTTTGATTATATGTATATAAATTAATATTCAATTTTGATTATATGTATATAAATTAATGTTTTTTTTAAGTCAATTCTATTATATTTTGTAGATTCTATAATATAAAATAGGGCGAGTTCAACAAATCTATCTGACGGTCTCAAATAAACTCATCCAATAACTACCAATGTCTCTCTCAATACCATTTATATTGAATTTTACCTTCTTCTTCTCACACTTCACTCTCTTTCTTTGGCAATGGCTGAGGGAGGAGAGACCTGGGGCCACCTGAAAAAAAATATTTTTTTAATTATATATGTTGTATACATTTTTTTAGATTAGTTGGGTCCACTGTAATAATTTATGAAAAACCAAATTAATTGGATCAAATAAGTTGGGTATTAGAACAAAAAAACAAAAACAAAAATTCCATACCAAATCTCTTAAAATTGATTCCTTAGAGTATTAGTATGATTTGTTGAAGTCTCTTTTGATTCCAAAATTATAGAATATATAGCCAAAAATGAGTAAAATATAGAATTTATAAAAAGATTAAAAATTATAAAATATTGCTTTTATTTGTATCAAATAAATTATATTATTGATCCTTAATGTATAGATGTTATCTTATTAATTTTTTTCAAATAGACTTTTTTATGTTTAATGAATTTTTAAGTATCAAATCTAATATAAAAAATATAAATATATCACACTATTTTTATCTATTATACTTAAAGTGTGTCCACCCTAAATCATATATTTGGCTCTGCCACTATTCTCAGGGATCTTCACTCCTCACTTTTTCAAATTAATTGGTCGATTTATGTTACATTGTGCCTTCAGACATGGGCTACCCCTAGTATATTATAATATTGGGAAAGTGTATTTGATTCTAATTTTCACTAATTATAATTTGTTTCCTCCAACTATGTCTCTTGTTGAAATCAGTTCCTTAAGATTTCAAATGCTGCAATTTACCCCCGTCAAGTTTCATGTAGATGAATTTTTTTTCTTTATTTTATTTTATTTTATTTTATTTTTTTGGGGTGGGAAGGGAAGAGAAGAGAGTTTGAACCCTTGACCTCAAGAAGGTAAAACCTTCACAAGGTAAGAAGTATTATTGGACCAGAAGGTAAAACCTTCACAAGGTAAGAAGTATTATTGGACCAGAAGGTAAAACCTTCACAAGGTAAGAAGTATTATTGGACCAAAGACCCATTGGTCCAATGGTACTCCTATTACGCCCTCCATCTTGAACATTATTTCTTATATTTTTTTCTTGAAATACCAATTCTATCCTTAAAATTTAAGAAAACAAAAAAGCTAATAGGGATATATATATATTTATACACACACGGGATAACCCGTGCCTGAATTCATAGTGCAACGTAAATTAACCAATAAATTTAAAAAAGTGAAAATTTCTGGGAGTAGTGGCGGAGCCAAAAATATGATCTAGGGTGGACACACTTTAAGTATAATAGATAAAAATAATGTGATATATTTATATTTTTATATCGAATTTGATACTTAAAAATTCATTAAACATAAAAAGGGTCTGTTTGAAAAAAAATTAATATGATAACATCTATACATCAATGATCAATTATATGATAGAATTAACTTTAAAAAAAATTAATTTATATACATATAATCCAAATTGAACATTAATTTATATACATGTGATCAAAATTGAGTCAAATTTAATATAAACTAAAAATTTAATTTATCAAAAAGCATATCGTCAAAATATTTTCTATCAAAAAAAGTTATATAAATATCATTTATAAAATATTATTTTTTTAATTAATACAAGCTATTACAAAATTATTAATTTAAAAGAATATATTAGTGTTGAGTTTCCTTAAGATATAAAAAAAAATTAATCTTGAATTTTTTATTTAAAATATGTACAAAACATGTTAGTTTGAGATAATTAATTAAATAAATAAAATTAAAATTAATTATATTCAATATAAATGTGTTAAGCAACACCCTTGTTTTTGTTTTATCTTAAATAGACGAGCTTTTTTTAATTAAAATATTATCATTGTGTCTTATACAAATTCAAAATATTACAGTATACAGAAGATATTAATTGCTAATTTGACCCATTTAATTATTATGTCAGAAAATTCTGTATTCTAAGATCAGTCGTAATCGTTGGCTTTTTAAGGGGAAAATATTAAGGAAAAAAATTATAATTTCTTGACCGTTGGATGAATGAATTTGAGACCATATAATGTATTTTAATATCAGTCGTAATCATTGACTTTTTGGAGGAGGAAATAATAAGGAAAATAATTGTAATTTTTTAACCGTTGAATGAATGAATTTTAGACCATAGGATCGACTTGTTGAAACCGTCCTGTTTCATATATATATATTCAGCTCAACACCAACACACTGCACAACACCATGTTTGTCTTCACCTTTGTCTCTGCCTCCTCCTCCACCTCCACACACATTCACACACACTCTTTTCAAAGGTAATTGTTTCTTTACAACAAAGAAGCGATCTCGTGAATTTCTCATCTCTAACTTACATTGTTTTTTATGGTCTAAAATTAATCGGCACAGGGGCGGTTGCCCAAGACAAATATTTTGGATGAGACCCTATTAGTTTTTAGCATAATAATATTATTTATATAATTATTTAAATATTTACATGCATCGATCTTGGTGTCGCAAAGACAGTATGGATTGATAGTTTGAATCATTCTCAAAGACACCACAGGGGTAAGAAAATACCATGGTGCAAGCAAATATTATTGATGGAAGTGCCTTTCTATGGGTGTACAATCCCAATCCTATACATATAGATATCATTTTTTGTAGTAGGGGTGTAAGCTGTTACCATCCAAGAAACCTGCAGGAAAGATACAAAATTCAAACCATTGCCGTGGCTTGACGGGCATAGAAGACTATAGTTGATAACCCTAACTACAAAGAACCTAGAGTAGATTAACCCTAATAGAGTCTTATTATCTATAATTTATGTGTGTGTGTATATTACAATGAGATTATCAGTGTGTGTTTGGGAAAATTCTCCACCGAAATTGTCTAATCTTCATATTTTTTAATTATTAAATAAATTTAATTTACTCTAATATAAATGAATCAACTATAAATTATATAAATTGTAATATAAATTATTTACACGGTGACAAGGTTAGATGGGCAACGATCAATGTTTTAAAAATTATCTTGGTTTGATATAAATTTATGCGGTGATTCTCACAGGAAATTGTCCTCCAAACTTCTTGACATTCATTAAAGCTTGGGAAACTCATTCAAAGCAATGGGTTTGACAAATCACTCCATTTAAGTTTCAAATTCTTTATAGTCTATATTCATACGTACTATTTTGTGTTTGTTTGGCGAGTAATAATAAAAAATATCTGACCCTACTTATGTTGAAACTTCCTGGCAGTTGGCACTGACAAAGCCATGCCAGTATTTTCTGCTTGTCATTAAATATGCACAATGACAATGGTTGCTAGAGTTATGCATACCACCATGTCTGTACAACACATAATTTTTTTAAAAAAACTGAAAAAACTTGGATTAATTAGAAAGAAGAGCAATAAATTTTGGACCAAGAAGAAAAGATCAAGATCCCTTCAATAATTTTTTCTCTATTTTCTTATTCATAAATCATCAATTACTTATGGGAGATGGACCAACTTAAAAACAATGGGTCCTACTTGAATACACGGTAGATGGTCCACAAAAAAAAAAAAAAGGGGATTAATTGTACTAGAAGTTTTTAAAGTATGAGATTTGTTTCAATTTGGTTACTTTCCTTTTTTCGGAATTAGGCATAGTTTAGTTAAAGAATATAAATATGTGTATGAATGTGATCTATTTACAGAGAGTTAAAAATAATGAGTTGATTATAGACAACTCATTGAAAAATATTCAGCTGATTATATATAATTCATCACTTTTATATATATAAAACAAGATTATATATAATTCATCACCAAATACACTATTCATCAAACCTATTATCTTCTTGTTTTCTTCTATGATACTTGTGTACACGACTATGTATTGTTTTACAGAAGAAGTGGGATCAAGTTCATTCAAAGAACATGAAACTTATGTTTCTAGTTACTTGTGGATATAGGTAAAATATAATGAATTATCAAAAAAAAAAAAAAGTAGAATATAATGAAGCGAAGGAGTGGCCCAGTGATATGGTTTCACTTTCGATGTGTAGGTGATTATAGATTCCAACCTCATATTCCTTATCCACACATGTTATCTTCAATAGTGTTGGATTGAAATATGAGATATTAATGTGAACGGGAATATTTACTTCATGGGTCATTAGTACAAGATGTTAAAGTAAAAGGAATATGGGAAGGTTGACTTTTTTTTCTAATTAATTCTAACTACTTCAGTGTTAATTCTTATTATTACTGCGTGTGCTATTTTTTTTTTAATTTAAAATGCATTGAGTGTATTGTTTATCTATATTTTTGACAAATACATACACGTAATTTTGGTGTTTTTATTTTTGAAGAGAGAATACTTAGCTCATCAAAATTGGTAATGTGATGATATGTATTAAGAGAGATACAAAAGTTGCATAAAATAGTTTTTCGTAACATAAAGGGTTAATTACACTGGAGGTACCCAAAATATAGAGTTTGTCTTATTTTGGTCTCCAATATTTTAATTGTATTATTTTGCTCTTTGAAATATTGAATATGTTTTTATATGATCCCTCAAACGGACAACGTCTAGATTGTTAACGATTTTTTTATCATAAACTTGTTATTTAATACTTAAATATGGACAAAAAAATTAATTTAGATAATTCTTGACAAAATTTTTACTCCAATTTTGATTAAATAGCTACCTAACTTACACATTCTTGGTCTTGAGCTATCCAAATTTTGGTCAAAAGTTAATCATATTACACATCTTTTGTCAAGGGCTACCCAAACTTTATTTAAGAGCTATTAAAATTATTTTTTGTTTATATTTAGGTATTAAGTGACAAATTTATGATAAAAAAATCGTTAGTAATATGCACGTTGTCTGCTTGAGGGATTATATAAAAACATATTCAATATTTCTAAGACCAAAATAGTACAATTGAAACATTGAGGACCAAAATGAGACAAACCTCATATTTTGGAGACTTTTGGTGCAATTAATCCCAACATAAAAATTATAACTTATAAATTAAAATGGTTCACATGTAACACATTTGTGCATCCACTAATAAACCAAAAATACACGTTTATGCAATTATAGCATGTCAGTTTGACTCCAATATTATTTTAAAATATTCACTCTTATAATGATCATTATACAACTTTTGATCCTATTGATTTAGTCCAACAAAAGCCACAATAGATTAGATTTGGGTGGATTAATGGGACTTTAGCCATCTTACCATGAAATAAATGACCTAACTAAATATTTAAATGGACTAAATACGTATTATCTTGACTCTCTTAACCTCGCACTTGACAAAGAATGGTTGGAATAGTTAATATTCTTGTCCCCTATTTAATTTTAAGTTTTATCCATTTATACGGGAAACCTATATTCCCTAATCCAAAACTCCTTTTTTTAATATGTCATTCAAACGAGTCCAATATATTCACAAGCTAAGCATGAGTTGCGCTCAGGCTTAATGTTGTTTACGAGACTAGTGAAGCTCAACACTAGCCTTTTTTTTTTAAATGTGTGCGAGTATATATGAACCAAATTAGACTCATTTTTAAGCGAGTTCCTTCTTTTTTTTATTTTTTATTTTTTATTTTTTATGCTGAACAAACTTGGACAGACTTTATCCGAACCAAGTCCGATGTCTTCTCATTTGCAGCCCTACCACATTTTTCTTTTGAATGCACTTTGTGAAAACCAAAACTGAAATTGGAAGGGATGGGAATGATTAAGACAGAGAAGAATATGAAGAGCTCATCTCCAAGCATGTCTTAGTCTTACTTGGTCTGTGAGGTCTCTAAATGGCCAGATTGAACTTGGAACAACGTAAAAAAATTCAAAAGTTCATTTTTTTTTACCCCTACTTTATTACAATTTATTATGGTCGTAATTTATTTTGCAAATTGTGGTAATATTTATGAAAGCATAGGTTTTGTTGGCCTGGATAGAGGTGTAAAAAGTCTCTCTGAGACTCGGTGGAAGGGTTTCACCAACTCAACCTGTGGGTACTTGTTACTAAGCTAGTTAAAAAAAAAAAAGAAGTTTCGTCTTTATTAACAGATATTGTATTTCGTGCAACGGTAACCACTTAGATCCAACAAGTTTAAACTCTATTTTCTTATATATATATATGTGTGTGTGTGTGTGTGTATTTAAAACACAGTTTTAACAGAAAATCTAACAAAGGTGTTTTACAAATAAGTTTTTATGTTGAAAGACCTAAGTTAAATGCACTTTGCTTAGGAACTACTATAATTTGGAAATTCATTGAAAAAAATTGTAGGATAAAATTCACACGGATTCATTCACATTAGGTCAAATGACAAGAATTTACTTTTGATATTACAAATGATACGATGACATCGATGAATGTTAAATTTAATTTTATAGAAAAGATTTATTTACCCTTGTCTGTCAATAATTTCAACAAAATATATAGTTGCAGCCCCTCCAAATTCCAAAGCAAAGAATAACTCTCCTCATTGTTGCTTTAATATAGCACTGCAATATGAAGGGGCGAATCCACGGGGGGGCACTGGGGGCAACTGCCCCCACTGGAATTTTAAAAATGTTTGGGATATACGGATGATTTTCAAAAGTTCTAGAATTGTTTGAAAGTTGCCCCCAGTTAAAATTTTTGGAAAGACTAAGGGAGGTTTTGTATTTTTCGTTACATGTGGGGTCGTTAATAGATTTAGAGTCCTTTTCTTTCATTCTTCGTCCCTTCCTTCGCCACTTGGACGGCTAAATTTGGAGTTCGACCAACACTCCATTCATGGCACAACAACCATAGAATTTTCATTAACCTATAAGCCCCAGTGGGAAATGGAAAATATTAAAGGTAACATTAATTATCTTTCTGGAAGAAAAGAAAGCAAAAGTGTTAATGATTTCAAAACTAACAATCAATCATCAAGATTAAGGTCTCCGTCATGTGAGGGAATTCAAATCTTCTTCATTACATTTTTTTTCAATTACGCTCAATGAGAGATTATTTATCGTATGTGAAGGATGGATTCACTAGTAAATGGTGAATCTCATGTATTTTATTAGTAAATGATTTATTATTGAATGAAAATATAATAAAGATGATCTCGATTCCAGGTGAACCCCACTGTCGGACATTACATAAGGGAGGTTAATTCCAATTAAATTGAATTATAAAATTTCTGATGCGTGTTTAATTTAGATTTGACTTTCAATTGATGAATTCTCAAGTCTTTTAACTCTTACTATAGGAAGATTATTGAAGTCAACATAGTATGGTTAGGCGCAGTTCACAATTTCTTTGTTGAAGGCGATGTTAAGCCCTCAATTTAAATTCACATTAAATTGTCCTTATTTTGAAAATCAATAGATTGAACTTGAATTTTTTGAATTTGAACTAAACGACTATGATTCAGATATGCAATTTCTTGATCTTTTCAAAAATTATTTGTAATTACAACATCTGTTAGAAATTGGAGGTTGAGGAGGGCATAAAGGAGTTCAACTTGTTTGGATTGAATGTCTGCTTAAATTCTTTGATTATTGAGGCTTACATTTACATGTTAAAAATTCTTTACTATTCTCAAGTGTTCTATTACATTCTTTAGTGTTATTGGGGCTTGATTGCCCCATGCGGAGATAGAAGTTTCAAATTCCATTGATAATGAAATGAGCGGTGAAAAATTATGAACATTTATTAGATGTTTGAGAAGTTGAATTTTTCCATGTATAGACTTGATATATGAATGCTATTTTTTGGTACATTTTTTTTTCTTTTAGATCTTATCAACAACTTTATAGCATGCCTTTTTTGTTAGCTCTTTTTGTATATATACAGTTTGTGTCTTTAATTGATGTTCTTTTAATGTAATTAAAGCATCTCCAACCATAACTTAAATTTAGACTTAAATTTGAGTAAAAAACTTGATTTGGTATAGAGTACTCTAATAGGTAAACTCAAAATATCTACTCAATTTTTTTAAAAAATTCCCTCATTGTCCCAAAACTCATTTTTTTTTTGTCATTCATATCATGATATTTGATAAAATAAATGAAACTTTTATATCTCTCAACAAATTGGTAATTCAAAAAAAAATGAATATGTATACAACACTGCATGAGAATAAAAAAATCACTCCAGAATTTTAAGATTATTTTAATCTCTTATCATTTTTTATAAATCCAGAAAAAGAAAAAGAATAAAACTATTTTGACATGAGCCTGGTTTGAAGAGAATAAAAACATATATTTTTAACAAAAATGGAATATTAAAGAAATAAAATGAGGAATTTTATAAATTTGTGAGTAGTGAAGGTTTAAATTTTCACAAAGAACCGATAGCTTGAAATTGTTCTACCGATAGTGTTTAACTTGAAAAAATCAAAGAAAAATTTAATGAGTAGACTTAGGATTTATATAGTATGAAAGATGTATGAGATTAAGGTTTTGAAAAATATAAGAAATCAAAAAAGGCCTAGAACAAGTCGTCGAAGAAGTTTTTTAATTTTTGATAGGTTAAAAAGTTACTGTTAGAAATTTGGTATAGAATTGAGTCTTGTTCAATTTGCGTCCAAAATAAGTTTGACCTTGATTTGGTAAAAGTTTGAGTAGAGGTGGCAAATAGTTAGGTTGGGTTAAATTGGATTGAGCTAAAATAAATCCAATCTATTTTTCACTCATATAGTAAATAGGTTATAATGGGTTGGGTTAAACCGATAAACCCATAAAATAATCAAAATTCTTAATTAACACATTAGTATATCAAAACACACACACACATTAGTAGTACACCAAAATATAAACATACACACACATTAATACACCAAAACACACACAAACTAATACACTAAAAAATATACACACTAAAATATACACTAATACACAAAAAATACACACACATATACTAACACAAAAACTAAAATACATTTAATAAAAAAAATACACAAATAATGGGTCGGGGTGATTGTGGCTATAGGTTATGGATCAACCCATAGGGGTCGTGGGTCGACCCATGGGTCGCAGGTCGTCCCATGGGTTATGGGTCGACTCACGAGTTGTGGGTCAACCCCATGGGTTATGGGTCACCCAACGGGTTGTGGGTGGTGTATTGGTGTGTGTTTTTTGTGTACTAGTGTGTGTATATTTTGGTGTATTAGTGTATATGTGTGTATTTTTTGGTATGTTAGTATATTTATTTAATTTTATTACTTGTGTTATTTAATAAAAAGATAAATATTCAACTCAATGGGTATCTATTGGTAATCTATATTAACCCGCTTAATTAAAATGAATGATATTATTCAACTCATTTAGAACCCATATTAATTCATATAGGTACTCAACTTATTAATTTATGGGCGGATTGGGCGGATTAATGGGTAATGGGTTAAAATTGTCACCTCTAATTGAGTATAAAGTTGGAGAAGTTTTTGGACTATTTTGACTCAAATATAAATTTGAGTCTACATTTGAGTCAAGGTTGTAGATGTTTCTAGGTTGCCCCTATTATAAAACATGTCTGGCTCTGCCCCTGGTGATATAAAAGTAGTATTATATCGATATTCATTGTCGCTCTTAATTTTTATTTTGATTTTTTTGTAGCCATTGATCGTAAAAATACTAAAATAAAATAAAATATAAGATCTGAAAATGATTAATCATTGACTCAACAAGAATAGAATCAATTTTTCCATTAATAAGAAGTCGAAATTCAAAGAAAGTTTAATGACAGTGCTTAGAACAATGAGTTATGTTCTATGATGACAACATTCCATTATACACTTTTTATGTTGGTTTATATAGTCATAGAACATAACAAATTTGAAGTGCCTACGATTAGTTATATAAGAAAATGGATATTCATGTGAGGAAGAAAAGTTGTTGATGTAGTTTCTTATAGTTTTTTTTTTTTGTTCAGCAGGATTAGATTGGTGTTTTAGTGTACCTTAGTATAATATTGAAAAGACTACATTGAATAAATGTAATTGAGGTTTTCTCAAATAAGCCATTGAATGGAGCATTTTGCATAAATAACTATAAACCTTATCAAATCTTAGGTTGTGTTTGTTAAAACTGAAATTTGAAATCTCAAAACTGAAAGTTGAAGTCTGAAAATTGAAACCTGAAGTTTGAATTTGTTGACTGTTTGGTATCTACTGAAATTTAAATACTGAATTTAACCAAACTGTTTGATAATTACACAGAACTGACGTCTGAAAAATAAATTAATTTTCAGTTTACTCTTTCACTCTTTAATTTAAAAATATTTATAAAATATGATTTTATCTAATAAAAAATGACAATACATTCAATAAATTTAATTCATAACTTAAATCATAATCACTATTATCATATTGTAGTTTACATTTAACCAATAACCAAAAAAAAAAAAAAAACAGGACAACAACAAACAAATAATCAAATCACAATAAGTGAACAATAATAAATTGAATAACATAATAAGTGAATAATAATATCTGATCAAAAAATAATATATGAATAACACAATAAGTGAATAATAACATCTAATAAAAAAATAATTAATAAATAATTGAATAACAATAAGTAAACAATAATAAAATGAATAACACAATAACTGAACAACAAAATCTAATAAAAAAAACAACAACAAATAAATAATCGAATTATAATAAGTGAACAATAACAAATTAAATAACACAATAAATGAACAATAATATCTGATAAAATAATAATAATAATAAATAATCAAATAACAATAAGTGAACAATAACATTTGATTAAAAAAAAACAACGATTAATAAATGATCAAATCATAATAAATGAATAATAACAAATTAAATTACACAATAAGTGAACAATAATAAATTTAATAACACAATAACCGAACAATAACATCTGATTAAAAATAAATAAATAATATAATTTTAAAAAATAGAATAAATTAAATCTCATTAATAATATGTGTGTGTGTGAAATTTGTGCTTGTGTGTGGGTGGTTTGGGTTGGGTGTGTGTGTGTGCGGTGCTTGTCTATGTGTGCAGTGAATCTGTGTGTGTAGTTCTTTTTTTGTCTTTCGACTAGTCGAAGAGATCTGAATCAACAAATCCACCAAGATGAGGAGCTTTCTTTCGCTACCTTGAGCTGCCGCTTCTAACAATACGACTACTTTTACCGCTACTTATGATTGTCACTTCCACTTCTCACTAAGGTTACCGGTGCCTCTATCTCCTCACTCTTTATCCGCATCTGTGTGTGTGGCAGTGAATGTATATTTGAAGCAGACGAATGAAGGATAAAAAGAAGAAGAAGAAGACGATCTGTTGTTGAAGAAGACGATCGACAAGGAGGATAGATAAGTTAAGAGTTTTAGAAAGAATACTAATTAGAGTTTTAATAGTATTGTAAAATATTTCGGGGTATAATTGTCGTATTATAACTATTATTAAAGATAATTTTACTTAGCGCTTTCAGTTTTTAGAATTAAGTAAGAGATCTCCTACTTAATATTGTAGCATATTTTAAAAGAGCACTTAACATATTAAGAGAATTAAAATTTTAGTTATCAAACGATCTTAATTAATAAGTGTCAAATACATTCATTTTAACTGCTGAATTTGGGTTAACAAACACACTCTTACGCACGATGTTTAGTTTCAATCATGAATCCAAAAAAACAGTCCCATTACAAGTGAAAAAAAAAAACTAACTAAATGGGTGAATGTTTGAATCCATACCTTGTGTTATGTAAAGATGCCAAAAATTGCAGAATGCTAACTTTAAAAAAATATAGTAAAACCATCCCAAAATTATATTAAGATTTGAACTTGTCACCCATTTCCAGAAGTTTCCAGTCTGAGTATTCATACATGTCACATCATACACTAATACCAAGTTAAAAAATTTGCTTTGTTTTCTCACACTATCTAGGGTATAGCTCAGTAATAGATACATCATTCACAGACCTAGGCATTGATTTGCTTGTGGATTGAGCCGACTCCACCCCTGATGTTGTATTCGACTCGATACTACCATTTAAGAAGAATCCAGGTTGTTGAGGCAGTGGCATAGTAAAAGAGTAACGGTTGAGCAAAAGAACTACAGATTCCATCCAGGGCCTTGCATCCACATCTTCTTGAACACACAATAATCCAATATGGATACACCTAATCACTTCAATTGTTGAGTAAGGACCCGTCAGAGTTGGATCCATTAACTCCAGTGGTGTTCTATCTCGCAAATGTTTCCAAGCCAGCAACCATAGTTTCATTGAGGTTTAATAAATTTGCAATAAACAATCTATCTGTATGTGTAGGAATGTTGGGCGTGTCTAACGCCCACGCCCATTGCATTGGACCGACTAAGTTAGCTTTTGAATAACTTATACATTGTTTGCATTCACATAGCTTATAAGGTTGACATTTGATTGAACAAAAGTAGTATTCTTCTTGCCACTGATAATCTCAAAAATTAATACACCGAAACTGAAAACATTGGACTTTACAGAGAACTGTCCATGCATTGCATACTCCGGAGACATGTAGCCACTACGAGCAAGAGCCATAGATTTAACAATTTAGAGCAACTAAATAATAAAGGTTCAAAGACAAGAAGTCGCTTCCTGATATTCTAATTAGCTAATGATATCTCCATGAATAATATTGCAAAAAACAAATGTTTATATCTCAGACATTGGAAACTTACTATATTCAGACAATTCTGCTAGTACTTCCTTGAGATTGATCCACACTAAAAAAATTTGTCATGCCAAAATTTGAAATCTTTGGGTTCATGTCCTCATCCAATAGTACATTGTTTGCTATGAGATCATGATGTATAAGTCTAAGTCGAGAATCTTCATGAAGGTAAAGAATCCCACGAGCAATGCCTCCTATAATTTTGAAACGGCTTCGCTAATCTATTGCTCTCGTTTTTCCCGATCTATGTTGATTAAAATTAGAACCGAGGAGCTAGATATAAATTGGATATCAAATAGTAAAAGTAAGGTGTATATATGTGTGTATGTATAATTAAATCTTGTGCAAAATCCCAAACTCCCAAAACGAGGGGCTAACCAAACAGAAAGTAGTTGAGGCTTTTGTTGAGAACATATTTATATATGAGCATCTTTTCTTTTGCTTCATAGCAAAACCCCAAAAGCTTTACTAGATTTTTGTGTCGTAGTTTTGCCACCAAAATAACCTCGTTTTGAAATTCTATTTCTGCTTGACTAGGGCTTCTAGATAGCCTCTTCACAGTTATTTTTTGTCCATTAGCAAGGACACCCTGCAATATACAATGATAAGTTACAAACGAAATTTTTTTTTATTTCTATTCGAGTTTATGTTCATTAGACCGAAATTTCTTTACCATTTTAACCATTGTTCTTTTGTTCAACACTTAAATTCCATTTTGGTAGTTCTTTATAACTACTTTTTTTTTTGTGTCATTGGCTAACATCCAACATATATATATAGATATATCACATTATATATATATATATATATAAAATGTGATATATCTATATACTTAGGGGCTATTATTATTTGTCTTGAATTTTTCGTGGCTTAGGTTGTTTTAAGATTATTGATCAAATGATCGAAATTCCTCCTCCAAATTTTATTTTACTCAATTATCGATTCAAAGTGATTATGATTAGTATTCGAAGTGATTATGATTATTTTTACAATCAAAGTGAAATTGATTGTAAAAATAATAAAAGAATAACAAAATTAAAAAAAAAAAAAAGAAGTTATGACATCACAGTGAGCATAAATAGATAAAAATTAGTTTTGTAGGTTCAAGATAGAAGTGATAATTGAGTCGAATTTAAATTCAATTCTCGATTTGACGTAATTATAATTAAGACTCGAATTGAACTGAATTTGACTATCGTGTATAAAGTATAAATTCTTTCTAAAACTTAAAGGGTGGGGTTATTTCCCCCCCCCCCCCCCCTTCCTCAAATCTCCATTCCCACCCCATTTCTCATTATTAAACTATGAAATTTACCCCTTTTATATTAACCCCATGCTACATACATCCTTTTTAAAAAGAAAGGAACGAAATAAGGAAAAAAAAAAGAAGTAAACTGAAATTAGAAGGAATAAAAAAATCTAAGCAAAAATTAAAGAAACAAGTAAAACTACAAAACGCGAAATCACAAGATGTAAAACCAGACATGAAAAAAAAAGGTATTAAGCATAAATGCAAAATCGAACAAGAAAAAAAAAAAGAAGTATAGATACAAAACCTAAACAAGATTAAAAATATTAACAAATAATTTGAAAAGCATATATATATATATACACACACATATACATTCTAAATAAAATTTTATTAAACTTGACAGATATATCAAAACATACTGAAAATAATAAAAATTCATACAACAAACGTAAAATCAAATATATAATTAAATTAAAAATTAATACTAACATGTATTTCACTGGAAAAATTCATATTAAAAAGTATTTTTGTGAGTGCATTAGATGAAATAGATAATGAAATTCTAATTATGACAAAATATAAGGTGAGTTTACTTATTAAACGGGGTATATGTAGCATGTGGTGAACTTAGTTACTAATGGGGTGGATATAGAAGCGGTAGACTTAGTAGTTTGATAATAAGAAATTAAATTGGGTGAAAATAGAGATTTAAGGGATGGGAATAGCCCCACCCAAACTTAAATTCGATTGAAATTTACAAATATTTAAGTTGAACTCAAATGAAAACTGATTTTAATTACTTAACAAAATATTTTACATCTACGAGAATTCATATAAAACTTTTGGATATTTTTCTCACAAAAGTTACACGAACTCATATTAGAAAAATGTTACAGAGATAATTTTATGAACTTTAGGTAGAAACCTGCAGATAAACAAATAGTTAAATTTTTTTGAAATTTGAGATAAAGTTTATTAAAAATGTTAAATTGTGGATGTTTAACCAATAATAATTATATTTTCTCAAAATTTTTGAATTAATATGTTGCAATAGTTGTAGCGTGACTTTCGTTACATAAATGTTTGATTATATATGTACTGTATACAGGTTGAACAATATCAATTTGATCGTTATATTGTTAAAATTGTATTATACATTGCCTTTATATATGAAAAAATATTTATAATTTTTTACGAGTAACGTAGTGCCTTCAGGTTATTTCTAGTAAATAAATATGATAGAGAGCAGGTAACGGAAAATAGAATAGAAGCACATTTGGTTGTCAACGTCGACAATGAACTAAGATATTCATTCTATTAAAATTTATTATTTATGAAAATTTTTAACAGTGAACTAAAAGTTTCTTCTTTTTGTTTGGATTTAAAATCTTAAATTTTTTTTTAAAAAAAATTGAGTTTATTTTTTTTGATATATAAAATGTATTAATTTTATTTATAATATTAAATTTTATTTTATTTATTTAAATTTTGTGTGTGTTTGTTTGTGATTTTTTCCTCCGAACATCTTGCTCAGTGCAAAGTATTGTATTATCTAGTGTTCTCTTAAAAAAAAATACAACGGTGAATTACGGAATATACTAATTAATCTCATTAATAAGGTATAATTTATTAATGATGAGTCTGAATTTTACTGGGTCAGGCCCAATAAAATTAGCCGAAAAAACCCAAAGAAAAGTCCAAGATCACTCCGGGTCCAAGCCCAAAGTCAAGTACGAGTTCAGTCCAATTCAAGACCCTCCTCCGAATAAATAGGAGCACGAGGGATAAAATATCGGGATAGGCACGAAGATCTCCTACTATAGTTGTACTTAATAAACACAGTAGAAGTCTTCCTCTTCACTTCACCGCCTCATCACACCTATATAATATAACCCTCTCCACATAGAGGGCAGACCCTACAACCTTGACATGCTCTCATAACCTTGTGATTCCTACACACACTACACCTTCCTACACACACTGCTCTCTGTCTCTCTCTTTTTCTCCAAAGAACTGTAATACACCGGAGTAACCCTCTCGGTGACACTGTTCATTAATAAAACACCCCAGGCCGTCGTCGCCATTCTCGAAAGTATACGTAGGTCACCCGGACCGAACCACTATAAATCTCTGTGTTGGTTGCTTATTTACTGTTTTTGTTCATTGATTGTCGTTGATTGCTCATTAATCACACCCGTTAATATCCTTGACTGTTGATCTTGCACAAGTTAATTTTGTGCATCATCAATTTGGCGCTGTCCGTGGGAAAGACTAATTTCTTACTCTCACTCAATCCATGACAATCACTACTCGATCGATGAGCCAGCAACTGGGAGAAAACAACCCAGCTCACCGGGAGGGGGCTTTGCCTCCCACTACATCTATGGAACCTTCTGCTACTACCACTCTCGTCGCTGGACAATAACAACAACTCCTCCAGACCATGCAGCTACTGGTGAGCTAGAACAGCAGATCATCCAACTCATGCTCTCTCAAGGAGGCGTCGCCCCTTTTCTCGCAGGAGGAGTCCCACTCCCCCCACCAAGAGAGGAGCAACTACCTATTTTTTCTGGGCGCTAGGCAGCTCCACACCATGGGGCCCCTTGCCAGAACACTCCAAGACCACGCCAGGGTATCCCTCGTCAAGCGATCCCTCCTCAACACGCAGGGAGCACATATATTCCCCTTTCGCGAGTGCTTGCACAAGAGGACGAAGGAGAAAGTCAATACGGAGACCACGAGAGCCAATACCATCACCCGATCGAAGAGGTCCCTAACCAGTGGGACGAGAAGATCAGGGAAGTGCAGGACCAGCTTGATAATGCCCTCAACGCCATCAAGGCGCAAGCGCCCCGAAACTGTTGACTATCTGGTAAGGTGCACTGATACTCCTTTTGTTATTGACATTGCTAATTACCCGTTGCCTTCGAAGTTCAAGATGCCCACTATCAAGATCTTCGACGGCACCAAAGACCCTCTCGACCATCTGGATACTTACAAGTTCCTCATGCAACTCCACAATGTGCCTGAGGAGATTATGTGTAGGGTCTTTCCTACCACCTTAAAAGGGTCTGCCCGCTAGTGGTTCTCCAAGCTCAGGCCTTACTCCATCCGCTCATTCGCAGAACTAAGTAGGTCCTTCGTCTCTCACTTCACTGGGAGATGTCGCCATCAGAAATCAGTGACCCACCTACTTACCATCAAGCAGGATAGGGAAGAAAGCCTTTGTGACTACCTTGCCTGTTTTAATGAGGAGGTGCTCCAGATTGATGAGTCGGATGATAAAGTAGCCTTGACTGCCTTTATCGCTGGTCTTCACACCTCCAGCTTCATGTTCTCCGTACTCAAGAAGTCGCCCTCCAACATGCCCGAGTTGTTGTCCAGGGTACAAAAATATATGAACGCTGAGGACGTCACCAAAGCCCGTAGAGATGAGTCCTCTCGAGGGGAAAAAAAGGAAAGATAGCCGAGAAGACAAGTGGGAGGTAGAGAACAAAAGAAATAGGACAGAGAGAACCTCCGTCAAGGATCACCTTGGTCCCCCACCTCTGAGAGAGTGGCAAGTTTTTACGCCGCTCAATGCCTTGGTGGACCACATCCTATTCCAAATACAGGATGACCCCGCCATCCGTTGGCCCGAGAAGATGAAGTTTGACCCTAAGTGCTGAAATCCCAACAAGTACTGTCGTTTCCACCGCGACCACGACCATGACACGGACGACTGCTTTGATCTTAAAAGGCAGATCGAATAGCTTATACAGCGTGGCCAGTTGAGACAGTAAGTTGCTGGCAAATGACAAGCTCCACCACATGGCCGAGATCAGGACGACAGAGAACGCCAATAACTTCTCGGATAAAATCCAGACGATCGCCTAAGGGCTAGGAGGAGGGGACTCCAACTCCACCAGGAAAGTCTGGGCCCACCTATGGAATACCGAACACCCAAAGATTTTATCTATCATTTATTGTTTTAGTTGATTTATTTTGTTATTTATTATTCCACGGAATAAAACTCTACGAAGATTATTATATCCGACTTGTTTGTTTTCCTAAAATTTACAAACAGCCTACAAAAGTTAGAACATGACCTGATAGACAAAAAGATAAAAGGCGCCCAGCACAGGCACCCACCACCAAGCACCTAGATGAGGGGTTTCGCCCTTTGCACCTTGGGCGCCCCCCATGATGATGTCTAGACGATGGATCTCGCCCCACGCACCAGCAGGCACCCAACTCATCAGTGCCCTCCTCTTCTCCATCTCAATGGAATGAACGTCTACTACGGGAGCCCATCTCCAAGACTATACATAGCTCGGCCTCTATGACTCTGCTCTCGCGCAAATAGTCACCTCTGCCATGGCAGTCATCTCCGAGACTATACGTAGCTCGGCCTCTATGACTCTGCTTTAACGCAAGTAGTCACCTCTGCCACGACAGCCATCTCCGAGACTATACATAGCTCGGCCTTAATTCATACGGCTCTCTCACGAGACGTTCGTAGTCCCTACTTTGCTTCGCGCAGACAGTCTACCTCTCTATCCATGTAATCATATTTAATATTTTAATATTTGAAATAACACTGTGTTTGCCATCTCTAAGCAGGCTCTTGAAACGCCTTGACCGAAGTCAAGTCAAAGTATGCACACCAGACCATATGGAGCTACAACCCCCGTGGGAAACTGCACCAAAGTCTCAACTCCTACAGTAGTACAAGGGCTAGCTCTGGTACACACAGGAGTCACAGTAAGAGAAGGAATAGGGGCATTACTGGGTCCTATCTCCCAAGGAATAACCTAGTCATCGAACATTCACCAAGAAGCACTGGGGGCATCAAACCTAACCCTCTTGAGAAGAGGGGTTAATGATTAAGCACCAGAGAAGCGCCGCCCATAGCAAGACTTAAGGCGTCGCCGTGCCAACCTCTTGGTGTCACCCAAAGCTGCCTGCAATGCTCCTACATTTGATGCCATACAAGGGTCCACAGCAAGGAAGGCGCCGCCTAGCAAGGCGCTGGTGTCGCCCATGGGGATGAGTCCTCCCATCTCGCCCAATCTCCCATCTCACCTTCACAACCGCCTAGTGCAAGACCTAAGGCGTCGCCCATATTGCCCATGGACTCCTCGCCAAAGTCCCTTCTCACTTTGCATCAAGGGAAAACAAACAAAAAAAAAAGTGAACAAGACAAGAGGGCGACGCCCAACCAAAAAAAAAGAGGAAAGGGGGAGCGGGTCCGCAAGTCAGTAAGACAGAAAGAGAAAAGACAAAAAAAAAAAAAAGAAGCAAAGTGCCAGCGCCCAAGAAGGAACCAAGGAAAAGAAGAAAAAAAAAAGAAGAGAAGAGGAGCCCAACCCCAGGAGGGCGACGCCCAACCAGCCCAGACCAAAAAAAAAAACACAGAGAGAAAGGGGGAGAGAGCAGGCGGCGCCCAAGCAGCCCAGTCCAACAAGGCAGTGCAGATCAAGAAGAAAAAAAAAAAGTGGAAGTCAGTTTGATATTTGTGCAGGCTGAGAAAGCTAAGGGCGACGCCACAGTCTAGGAGAGCAGACAAAACAAAATAAAATAAAAAACAAAAAGAGGAAAGGAAGGGAGGGCGGCGCCCAACAGTCGAGACAAAAAGAAAAAAAAGAGAAAGAGGGAGAGGGAGGCGCAAAGACAAAAAGCCAAGAAAAAAAAAATTCAAAGAAAAGTCAAAAAAGGAGGCGCCAGAAAAAGCTAAGAGAAAAAAAAAAAAATCAAAGAAAAGTCAAAAAGGGTGGCGCCCAGGAAAAGCCATGAGAAAAAAAAATCAAAAATTCTGTCCGATATCGATTAATACAGCGGAATTCTGAAAATCGATACTGATTTATACTGCAGAATCCTCAAGACCGATTAATACAGCGAAATTCTAAAGATGGGAAAGGTTTTAACTCACTTCGATGAAGACGAAACACATGTCCGTGATCCCTTCTTTTCGAAAAAGTCAAAAGTTCGGGACATGAGGGACAAATGATGAGTCTGAATTTTATTGGGTTAGACCCAATAAAATTAGCCGAGAAAACCCAAAGAAAAATCCAAGATCATTTCGGGTCCAAGCCCAAAGTCGAGTACGAGCTCAATCCAGTTCAAGATCCTCATCCAAATAAATAGGAGCACGAGGGATAAAACATTGGGATAGGCACAGAGATCTCTTATCATAGCTGTACTTACTAAAACAGTAAAAATCTTCCTCTTCACGTCACCACTTCACTACCTCATCACACTTTATTACCTCATCACACCTATATAATGTAAGCCCTCTCCACATAGAGGGCATGCCCTGCAACCTTGATATGCTCTCATAACCTTACGATCCCTACACACACTACACCTTCCTACACACATTGCTCTCTCTCCCTCTCCAAAGTACTGTAATACATCGGAGTGACCCTCTCGATGACACTGTTCATTAATAAAACACCCCCAGGCTGTCGTCGCCGTTCTTGAGAGTGGACATAGGTCACCCAGACCGAACCACTATAAATCTCTGTGTTGGTTGCTTATTTATTGTTTTTGTTCATTGATTGTCGTTGATTGCTCAATAATTACTCATTAATCACACATGTTAATATCCTTGATTGTTGATCTTGCACAAATCAATTTTGTGCATCATTAATTTGTGTTTACTATTTTTAGTTCACTTTTTTTTTATAGATGTTTCTAAATTCAAATGAAACGTCGTAACTAAGTTATTAAAATCTAATTAATTTTATTAATTAAGCACAATTTATTTGAGTTTGACGCTGAGGTTGGTGTGAAAGGAAATGGTATTTCACTGGCCAAATTTAAATCTGTCATAATTAAAACAATAAAATTGTACAATTGATTAGGCGGAGTTGTATTGTTTGGTGATTGAGGTTGCATTTGGTAACCGCAAGTTTCTGTATTTTTTTTTTGTTTTTTGTTTTTGAATTTTTGGGATAAATGAAAATAAAAATATGTTTGGTAAATATTTTCATTTTGTTTTTTTGTTGATCCGTTTTAAAAACAATGCCAATTTTTAAAAACATCCAAAAAAGGAATAGGCGGAAGAAAGGGTCTCATTGAATGAGATCTACACTTTGAACCTCATTAATAACAAAAAAATCTTTCTTTTTGTCTCACCGTATAAAAAAGCCAAAATGAAGGAAGCTCTCCTCTATCTTCTCTCTTCTTTTCAAATTTCAACTGAAAGCTCTGCCCTTCGTCAAAGGACTCTGGCTAGCTATCTAACTTCGGGGGTGGTGGGTTATGCGTTTTAGGTGGTTTGGGGGTGGTGGATTTTTAGGGGGTTGGGGGTTTCAGGAGACACTACAACAAGAATTATTTTTTATGACATTTTTTTCACGACGAATTTTAATTGGTTCACTATCTGAACATAGGTTGTCAACTCTTCTAAAAATCTAATTGTTATGAGTTTCTGAATAATTTGATATGGAAATTACGTAGTTTTTCCCTAGAGATCCAGTGACTCTACCATCATCAAGGGGATGCCTTGGATTTTGACTGTGGAATTTTGCTTGCTTATTCTTCTTGCATCTGGGCTTTGTTGCCTACTATGAAATTATTGGGTGGTGATAGTCATAAGATCTTTAATAGTATGGTAATGTTATTTCCTTTTGGCATCATTGCATCTTCCTAAACTGAGTTATACATCTAAAGAAGTCGTCAAATATTCCAAGATCCCTTCTCGTGAACTAAAAAAACAAACTCGTGATACTTGTCAAGACACATTGATTGAGCTATTTCTATGTGGCACTTGCACATTTACTGTAAACAAATAGATATATTTACATCATTTAAAAGATGAGATGATTGTTGCATAATCGGATAAGGTGGCAACACATATGCTTTGTGTAGTTTTCTTTTGCCTGATATGATGCGACTTTCTGCATTGAACAAATTTTTCCTCTTTCTGTGGAACATTAAGGCCATAGTGTGGATGGAATTCTATTGATTTATGCAGAAGTTGCATTACAAAGAAGTTGTTGTTCAATTTGTGGGAATTAGAATTGGAGTACAAAGTGCACCTGAAATCTTTGTCTAACATTTGTTCCTGGTCTTACATTCAGCAACAAGGTTCTTCTGCGGCTGCTGAAATGGAGACAAAGACTAAAGCTTGATTGCAAAAGATCTATGCAGATGGTTCAACAGTGGAAGAAAATGTATGAAAACTTGCATCAGTATTGTGTAAATGAGCTTTTGGATGGAGATCAAGCTAGAGGTGCAAGTGGACACTCCTCAGGTGGTTTCCCTGTGCAGCACCTTTACTGTTTATAGGTACACATGATGACTATAACTATGCAACTCATAACTTTATTGCTATGCTTTTTGGAGAATTAGCTTTCTAATATGCATGTAGAGGGGTGTGCACTGTGATTGAAGTGATGCTGATACATCTTCTGGGGTTTTTTATTCTCCTTTTTTTGAGTCACCTAATGGATCAAAGCAAGGTTTTGGAACTGAGTCCACATCCATTATCTCATTTCTAAGATACCGATATGGTCAAAAAGATAATATCTTGTTCATCAATGCACCCAATTCCATGTTTTTCTTCAAATTTCAATTTGTATTTGTTCGGCTCTGTTACTCACTAAGCATGCTAGAGTCCAGTTGGACTCAGAATTGTCCTTCTAGGCTGGAATGTCTGTCACCTCTGGGTGATATGAGGCATGTGGAGCAGTGAAGTTTATAATTGCCTCATAATTTCCAGTATGCAAGTAGCCTGATCACTTTAGTTCTTTTCCCAGTTTCTTGCAGTAATGACCTTACCAATGTTCTTCATGTAGTTTTGGCTATGAGCCGCATTCAGTTGGGCCAATTGGTGTTGTTTGCCTTGCTGACCATACAGGTTTCATGCCTCTCCCAAAAATTAAATTTCTCGCAAGTACCACAGTAAGATCTGATGCCTTGTACATACTGTGGAGTCATAATCACTATTTCTTCTCTTTTATGTTAACAAGTTGGAAAACGTGATCAGGTGTTCTACAAGGCATTCATGAGGCATATATGGACATGGTTGGGGCTTGCACCTGCAACAAGGAAAGATTTTAGTTCCCTTTTGGCAGCTGGTTATAGCTGCATCATAGTGCCAAGCGGAACTCAAGAGGCATTCTATATAGAGCACGGCTCAGAGGTTTGACTCTTCTAAATTATTTTTCTCCAGTTGCATATGAACTGAGCCTAGATTTAGAATTAATGCAACGCTAACAATTTCATCATCTGTTCTGCCCCGAGTCCACTTCTCGGAATCTCTCTTTCTCTCCCTCAATGTTTTAACTAAGACATTGATATGATCAAAAAGATAATATCTTGTTCATCAATGCACCCAACTCCATGTTTTTCTTCAAATTTCAATTTGTATTTGTTCGGCTCTGTTACTTACTAAGCATGCTAGAGTCCACCTAGACTCAAAATTGTCCTTCTAGGCTGGAATGCCAGTCACTTCTGGGTGATATCAGACATGTGGAGCAGTGAAGTTTATAACTGCCTTATAAAACAACGACTTCATAATTTCCAATCAAGAGGTTGGATCAATTCAACTGACACAGATAAACAAACATGCCAAGATCTAGAACAATGAAAGTAATAAGTTCACTCCATTAATGAACCAGTTTGTACGCATCATTTCTTTGACAGCCGGCTTGCATATGATCAATTGAAACTAAACTTTTGGCTCTCAAATTTGATTTTCTGGGTAAGCATGTATTTCATTGCCTAACTTTAACGTTAACATGAGCTATGTGAGTATTAAACATTGTTACAGCGGCTTGGAGCGAGTAAGGCATTACCTTACATCTACTCTAACTTATAATATTTAAAGTCTAGTTATCATATCATTGGGACTTGTTTTTATTGTAGCCATCTCACAGTGGCTGGTTTTGCATCAGGATCAGTCCAGGATCCCTATTGCTCGAAGGAGGAAGGTTGTGTGTGATGGTTAGTTTGATTATGTAGATCCTAGATAGTGTTGAGCTTGGAGATGATATTTCAATGCATGGAGTTGTTCAAGTTTAAGAGACATTAAATGTAGTTAGAGATGGTTTAAATCCTCTTGAAGGATTAAAGCTATTTTTTTCTATTTTTAGGACTTTTTGTTCTTTGATTCTTGTAATTCATTCTTTTTTGAAATAATTTTTTTTTTTAAAAGATGTTAAATGTCTTAATTATGTTAGTTTTTATTGAACACATGTATTATTGGTGTACAGGTGAAACATTTTATTGGAAAATAATTTTTTTTTATATAAAATCAAAAAAAAAAGAACTTTTTTGCGACGAAATAAAAATCGTCGCGAAAATTGCAGTACCAACCTTTTTTGCGACGATTTTTTTACGTCGCAAATATATTTATTCAATTATTTTTTACATTTTTTTAATTAAAAATATTATTTGCGACGATGTTTTTTACGCGGCTAAAAATTAATTAAATTATTTTTTTATTTTTTTATTAAAATAATATTTGCGACGAATTTTTTTACATCGCAAAAAATTAATTAAATTATTATTTTTTACATTTTTAATTTATGTAAAAATTATTCGCAACGCTTTTTTTACGTCGCTTTTTTTACGATTATATTTCCCATTTTTATTTATGTAAAAATTTATTTGCGACGATTTATTAACATCGCGAAAAATTAATTTAATTAATATTTTTAACATTTCTATTTAAAAAAAAGTCTTTGCGACGATTTATTTACATCGTGAAAAATTAATTAAATTATTATTTTAATATTTTTATGCTGGGGGAATAGGTTTTAGCTACGTTTTGTTTTATACGTTTTTTTTCTTCACAAATTTTTTTTTGCAATAAAAATAAATTTGTGTCGCAAAATATTTTCTGCGACGAGGCTATTGCGACAAACACGTGACGAAAATAAAACGTCACAAAAAACATTTGGCAACGATTTTTTTAATTTAGCGACGAAAAAAGTCGTCGCAAAAATCGATTTTTGTTTTAGTGAGATTTGGGGGTGGGTTTTCCGTCCGAGGGGGGGTGATGGATTTTGGGGGTTTGGAGGTGGTGGGTGGTGGACTTCAGGGGTGGGGGTGGGGGATTTCAGGGGTTTGACATAGGATTGTGTGGTTGTTAGTGGTGGGTTTAGGTGGTGTTGGGTGGTAGATTTTTGGTATAATACCAAATATATTTTTTGTGTTTGTTTTTACAAATTTTTAAATATAAATAATTACTAAATATATTTTATATTTTGAAATTTTATCATTGAAAAAATAAAAATTTGTTTTTTTTTTAATAAAAAAAACAAAAAAATTGGCTAACGCACCTTAAGTGACACATTGACAATGAAATTTGTACAATAAATATTCCAAAAGGGGAAATTTTAGGTGAACATTGCAGTTGGTGTGACAGAATACAGTAGCTCATTATCAAACTTTGATAGTGAAATACATAGTTTACTATCCAATTTTGACTTTCTTCCCACTAGGAGTTTCATGAAAGTTTACTGTATGCGAAGATTTTGGGATAGTGTACTAGAAGTTTCTTCTTGATTTGAACAAAAATTCCTAAATGTTTTTAAAATTTTGGAATTCACTGTTTTTGGACAGTAAACTAAGGGATATCTGACTTTGAAAAATTTATTTCACTCGGTTTCACTAAAATTTAATTTTCGTTTTATTGTCGAGTACTATTTTTACTGCAAAAAATAAGACAGTAAATTATGAAAAATATTCTAACCAATTTCATTAATTAACCACAATTTATTTGTGTTCACTATTTTTAGATCATTGTTTGAGTTCACTATTTTTTAGTGTGCATGTTGGAGGACAATGGATGACAGTGATCAGCAATGGTAGTGGTGATGGTGGATGGAGGTGGGAACCGATGATGGTAGTGGTGGAATGGTTGTGGTGGTGGTGGGCGATAACGGTGGTCGTTTTTGGGTGGTTACGGTTGGCAACGGTGGTCACAGTGGGCAATGGAAGTGGACGATGGTGGTAGCGGTTATGGTGGTGGGTGATGACGATGGTGGTGTTCAACGGCAATGGGTGATGGTGGGTGATGATGGTTGGCGGCGGCGACTGTGGTGATGGTGGTGGTGATGACGGTGGAAGTATATAAGTAACTTATTTCATTAAGGGTATTTTTGTTAAGGGTTGATTTTATGGGCTTTTGACATTAAAAGTGTTGAGGCTGGACCTAAAGTCAAAAAAATCCTTGAATGTGTACCTCTTGCCAATCCCCCAAATTAGTTTTATTAAAAAGATTTATTTATCCTTGTCTTTCATTAGTTTCAACTAAATATATTGTTGCGGCTCCTCTCCATTTTTACTTGTTTTAGTAGAAATGGATGGTCCTCCATTTCTTCATACTAATGAGACACTTGTCTCAAGTCTTTTTTGTAAGGTTAAGATTTAAACATTATTAACTAACATTTTTTTTGCCAGTGTTCTATCATACCATCTTTACTCTTCTGCTTTTTTCTCCAATTTTAGAGTAAAGAATAACTCTCGTCATTGTTACTTTAGGAGAGCATTGCGATATCAAAGTGTTATTATACCGATATTCATTATCACTTCTAATTTTTATTTTAATTTGTTGTGACCATTGATCATAAAAATATTATGATAAAATAAAATAAAAAAATATGAAAACTATCAAACCTTGACTAAATAAGGATAGAATCAATTTTTCCCTCAAAAAAAGCTTAATGGCAGTGCTTAGAACAATGAGTTTTATGATGACGTCATTCCATCACACACTTTTTATATTGGTTTATATAGATATAGAACACAATTAATTGGTAGCACCTACAAATTAGTTCTAAGGAAGTGGCCATTTATTTTAAGAATAAAGGTTGTTGATGTAGTTGTTTATAATTTTTTTCTTTTGGTTCAATGAGATTAATTTGGTGTTTAGTGTACTTTAGTACAATGTTGAAAAGAATGCATTAAATGGATGTAATTAAAGTTTTTCTCAAATATGCCGTTGAATGGAATATTCTGCATAGACAATCATAAGCCTTATTAGATCTTACACACGAGGTTTATGTTTCAGTCATGAATCCAATAAAACAGCTCCCATTACAAGGAAAAAAAGAAGAGACTCGATGGGTGAATGTTTGAAACCACACGTTGTGTAACGTTAAGATGCCAAAAATTGCAGAATGCTAACTAAAAAAAAAATATAGTAAAAACATCCAAAAATTGTTTTAAGATTTGAACTTTTCATCCACTACAAGAAGGGGTCGGCCTCGTATACGGTTGGCGAAGTAAACAGCACATGGTGCTGTTATGTTATGCGGCGCCGTTTTTTCCAGAGCACACATAAGCATCTCCCCTAAACCGTGCAGTTTTGACGGAGTCAGTATCTTCCCTAAAACTAGATGGTCAAACCCTTACTCTTCATTTTTCTCCCACAAATTACTGTGTTTTGTGTTTACTGTGTTTCTTTCTTCACCAAACTCAATCGTGGTGGTGTAAACAGTAATTGTGAATTTGTATTTGCATGTGTGTTGTTGCACAAGGATTGAAGAAAAATAGAGAGAAGCTGGAACACCTGACAATTGCTTCAACAACTAACTGCATGTCAAAAGCTCAGAAGTGCCCCAAGATACCCATTACCCAATAGTGCAAGAAACCCATTTATTGCACAAATAAGTGCAAAAAACCCATTACTCGTGAATGGATAGGTTAAATCCAATTGATCAAAAATTTAGTCTTGCAGAAAAAAAAATGATGGATTGGTAGAAATTCAGATAAAATAAAGTATTTTTGAAATACTTGTCAACCCTTGAAGCAATTCGTGAAGCTGGAAGAGACACAGAGAGTAAAGTTTTGGGTCTTCAATTTATTGTTATAACACCGGTTAAGAGAGAGAGATAGAGAAATTGTAAGGCAAGAGAATGAGAGTGTAGAAACCCTCATATGGAGCTTGGCAGACGGAGAGAGAGAATGAAGAGGAAGGGCTTCTTGGCTTTTGGAATTTACGGGAAGTTATTTCCTGTGGGGAGCTGACCATAAAACTATGCCGTTTAATGGGAGATCTTTAATTGTAAGTCGATGTGACCATAAAATTGGACAAAACAGCGCCGCATAACTTAATAGCAGCATGTGCTGTTACTTCGCCAACCGCAGACGAGCCAGAGCGAGACCGAGACAAGAAGTTCCAGTCTGAGTATTCATACTTCTCACATCATACAATAATACCAAGTTAAAAAAATTGCTTTGTTTTCTCACACTATCTAGGGTATAGCTCAGAAATGGATTCATCATCATTCACAAACCTAGGCATTGATTTGCTTGTGGATTGAGCAGACTACATCCCTGATGTTGTATTTGACTCGATTCTTCCATGTAAGAAGAATGCAGGCTGTTGAGGCAGTGGCATAGTAAAAGAGTAACCATTTAGCATAAGAACTACTGATGCCATCGAGGGCCTCACATCCATATCTTCTTGAACACACAATAATCCGGCATGGATGCACCTAATCACTTCAAATGTTGAGTAAGGACCTATCAGAGTTGGATCCATGAACTTCAATGGTGTCCCATCCTGCAAATGTTTCCAGGCCTGTAACCACAGTTTGGTTGAGATTTAATAAATTTGCAATAAACAGTCTATCTGTATATATAGGACTGTTGGGCATGTCTAACGCCCACGCCCCGTTGACATTGGACCGACTTAGTTAGTTTTAGAATAACATATATATTGTTTGCAGTCACATAGCTCAGAAGGTTGACATCTGATTGAACTAAAGTAATATTCTTCTTGTCATTGATAATCTCAAAACTAATACACCGAAACTGAAAACATCGGATTTCACAGAGAACTTTCCAGGCATTGCATACTTCGTAGACATGTAGCCATTACAAGAAAGCACCATAGATTTAACAATTTAGAGCAACTAAATAATGAAGGTTCAGAGACAAGAAGTCACTTCCTAATATTCTAATTAGCTAATGATATCTCCATGAGTAATATTGCAAAAAACAAATGTTTATATCTTAGACATTGAAAACTTACTATGTTCCGACAATTTTGCTTGTATTTCCTTGAGATTAATCCACACCAAAAATTTTTGCCATGCCAAAATCTGAAATCTTTGGGCTCATCTTGTCATCCTATAATACATTGTTTGCTTTGAGATCGCGATGTATAATTCTAAGTCGAGAATCTTCATGAAGATAAAGAATCCCACGAGCAATGTCTGCTATAATTTTGTAACGGCTTTGCCAATTTAATTGGCCTCGTTTTTCCTGATCTATGTTGATTAAAATCATAACTGAGGAGCTAGATATAAATAAGTTATCAAATAGGAAGCAATTTGTACATGTTTGTGTTGGTGTTGATGTGTGTATGTATATATTTATATAATATTACAGCTAGGAACTCAACTTATAAAAATATAACAACAGTCAAGATTGATTATAAACTTATCCGACACACTTTTTAGTGTAAGACAACATCACTAATCCACACATACTTCTCTCTCTTCTTTCTCTATAATCGCTTTAAATTTAAATTGCGTAATTAAAGAAAAAGTAATTGCTATTTAAAACATAAATATTGTAGGATTAATATTTAAATTGCATGTTCAGAGGGACCTAACCAAATAGAAAGTAGTCAAGGCTTTTGTTGGGAACATATTCATATATGAGTATCTTTTCCTCTGCTTCATAGCAAAACCCCAAAAACTTTACAAGATTTCTATGTTGCAATTTCGCCACCAAAACAACCTCATTCTTAAATTCTATTTCTCCTTGAACAGAGTTTTTGGATAGCCTCTTTACCGCTATTTCCTGTCCATTAGCAATGATACGCTACAATATACAATGATAAGTTACAAGTGAATTTTTTTTATTTCTACTCAAGTTCATATTCAAATTTAGACTAACGCAGTTCTCATCCTTTATATATCCGGGCTTGGAATTGCACAAGATTTCTACTAAAGTTAAACGCCTCTAAATACTCACCTTGTAGACCTCCCCAAACCCGCCTTGACCGATCTTATTTTCATAAGAGAAGTTGTTTGTGGCTGCTTCAATGGTGCCCAGACCAAATTGCAAGGATTGTGCAACTGTAATGTCACTCTCAACTAAACAACCATACAACAAAATTGTTGAAATTTGCAAATAACACTACTGCAAAACCATTAATGCAAAACATCGATGGTAAAATAAAGTCGTTTTATCTTTTACCATTTTCTTTTTCTAGAGAATTGTACTTTCTCCTTCGTTCCCCAACTAGGTGGCAGAGGCCAACAGCCAAAAGCGCCATAGACGCACCTATTGGAGCTACAAAGGCAATAAATGTGAGTTTTGAAATCTTCCCTTCACCTGTAAAACCGAAAACTTAATAACAATTTACTCTGCAAGCTAGGTAAGACAAAACATACAACTACGTTTATTAAATTTTATTTCCTATTCATTTGTCACATAATTATATGTGTAATAAGGATTCCGATTAGTGCCTTCATCAAAAGTTCAATTCTAGTAAAAATTTCCGTTTCGGTGTGAAAAGTTATTTGCTCAGACAAGTGCACCAAGGAATCAGCATTTTTTTTTTTTGGACTACTATATGGAACACAAATTGGAATGCTAGGAAATCTAATTGACAGTTTACTCATATAGGCGTTTGATTCGAAGTTTTACCTCCTGAACTAGTTGCTCGTGTAGGTGGGGGTTCTCTGGCTGTACTACGGTAGAATGGGTACATGAGATTACAATTTGGATGCAAAACTCTAGCACCTATCTTTGCATTACAGCAGTCAGCCAGAATAGCTATGGACATTCGGAGGCATCGGTTACAATCAAATTTGGATAAATCTGGTGTGCACTGCAGTAGGCCATATATTGTTTGAAGACTTGTGAAGTTAGCCTCTCCAGTTGCAAACCTGGTAACATTCTCATCATCCAAAGGTTGATCGCTCGATGCCCGAGTTGCCAAATCATCCATAATACCTCCCAGCACTTGCGCGAAGCGATTAGGTTCCCTGACATCATATCCAGACCACCTAAATAATTCTATGGGTGTTGCATCCAAGGACGCAAAAAAGAACCTGTTGTTATAATGTAACATGCACTCATCATACCAAATATATGCCACTTCCTTTCTAGGGCACCTATGGACTATATCTTTCCCAGCAGTCACCACACAGTCATTACAAACATCAATGGTAACATCGCCTCGACAGAGAAACAGGCCATAAGCCGGACTAGAGGCATCATTGCCGACGCTTGCATTATAAAACCATTTGTGTGTACTGTTAGAAGAAAGATCAGAGAGGAGGAGATTGAGATTAGATTGAAAAGTGCTGTTGGGAGTGTTGGTGGTTGCATTAATGGGAGTGTTAGTGGGTGTATTACTGCAAAGATGATAGAAGAAACTGGGGGCAGCTTCAGCATTGAGAATCAGCAACCAGAGACTGGTGAGTACCACTAAGGCCTTGGAGACATTGTTCAAAGTCGTCATGTAGGACATCGAATTAGAATGTGTGGAGGAGCTGCATCGCTTTTTGTGCGGCGAAGTCGGTATGTACCGATACTTTAAACTATGCTTAGAGATACCTTATGAATAATAAAATATCATAGTGCCAACAAAGATTATTGATGATCTGCTTAAATTCTTTGGTTACTGGGGCTTACATTTACATTTTTAAAATTATTTACTATTCTCAAGTGTTTTATTAAATTCTTAAGTGTAATTGGGGCTTGATTGCACATGTGGAAATAGAAGTTTCAAATTCCATCGATAATGAAATGAATGGTGAAAAATTATGAACTTTAATTAGATGTTTGAGAATTTGAATTTATTCATGTATAGACTTGATATATGAGTGATATTTTTTGGTACAAAATTTTTTTCTCTTAGATCTTGTCGACAACTTTATTGTAGGCCTTTTTTGATAGCTCTTTTTGTATATAAGCGGTTTGTGCTTTAATTGACGTTCTTTTAATATAATTATACTTTTGTGAACAATTAGACTTGATTTGGTGTAAAGTACTCTAATAGATAAACTCAAATATCTATTCAAATTTTTTAAAAAATTTCCTTATTATCCCAAAACTCACTTTTTTTTTTTCATTCAAACCACGATATTTGATAAAATAAATTAAACTTTTATATCTCTCCACAAATAGGTAATTCAAAAAAAAAAAATGAATATGTTTACAACACTACATGAGAATAAAGAAACCATCCCAGAATTCTAAAATTGTTTTAATCCTTTATTATTTTTTATAAATTCAGATAAAAAAAAAAAGAAAAAAAATATAACTATTTTGACATGGGTCTAGTCTGAAGAACGTAAAAACATACATTTTTAACAAAAATGGAAGATTGAAAAAATAAAATGACAAATTTTATAAATTTGTAAGTAGTAAAGGCTTAAAATTTCACAAAGAATCGGTAGCTTGAAATTGTACTACTGATAGTGTTTAACTTCAAAAAATCAAAAAAACATTTAATGAGTAGGTTTAGAGTTTATATAGTATGAACGATGGGTGAGATTAGGGTTTTGAAAAATACAAAAAATCAAGAAGGGCAGAGAATAAGTTGTCAAAGAAATCTTATAGTTTTAGATAAGTTAAAAAGTTACCGTTAGAAATTTGGTATAGAATTGAGTCTATTTTAATTTGCGTCCAGAATAAGTTTTGTCTTAATTTGGTATAGGTTTGGATATAAGGTTGGAAAATTTTTTTGGACCATTTTGACTCAAATTTAAATTTGAGTCTACATTTGAGTCAAAGTTACAGATGCTTTTAGGTTGCCGCACTATAAAACATGTTTGGCTCCGCCCCTGGCAATATAAAAGTAGTATTATACCGATATTTATTATCACTCTTAATTTTTATTTTAATTTTTTTGTAGCCATTGATCGTAGAAATACTAAAATAAAATAAAATAGAAGATATAAAAATGATCAATCCTTGACTCAACAAGGATAGAACCAATTTTCCCCTCAATAAAAAGTCGAAATTCAAAGAAAGTTTAATGACGGTGCTTAGAACAATGAGTTATATGATGACAACATTCCATTATAAACTTTTTATATAGTCATAGAACATAACAAATTCGAAGTGCCTACGAATTAGTTATATAAGAAAGTGGATATTCAGGTTAGGTAGAAAAGTTGTTGATGTAGTTTCTTATAGTTTTTTTATTTTTTTTTGTTCGGCAAGATTAGTTTGGTGTTTTAGTGTGCCGTAGTGTAATATTGAAAAGACTGCATTGAATAGATGTAATTGAGGTTTTCTCAAATAAGCCGTTGAATGGAGCATTGTGCATAAACAACTATAAGTCTTACCAGATCTTACACACGAGGTTTAGTTTCAGTCATCAATCCAAAAAGACAGTCCCATTGCAAGTAAAAAAAAAACAAAGTGGGTGAATGTTTGAAACCACACCTTGTGTTATGTAAAGATGCCAAAAATTGCATAATGCTAACTTAAAAAGAAAATATAGTAAAACCATCCCAAAATTATATTAAGATTTGAACTTCTCATCCACTACAAGAAGTTCCCAGTCTGAGGATTCATACTTCTCACATCATACACTAATACCAAGTGAAAAAATTTGCTTTGGTTTCTCACACTATCTAGGGTATAGCTCAGTAATAGATACATCATTCACAGACTTAGGCATTGATTTGCTTGTGGATTGAGCAGACTCCACCCCTGATGTTGTATTCGACTCGATACTGCCATGTAAGAAGAATGCAGGTTGTTGAGGCAGTGGCATAGTAAAAGAGTAACTGTTGAGCATAAGAACTACGGATGCCATCGAGGGCCTCGCATCGACATCTTCTTGAACACACAATAATCCGATATGGATGCACCTAATCACTTCAATTGTTGAGTAAGGACCCGTCAAAGTTGGATCCATGAACTCCAGTGGTGTCCCATCTCGCAAATGTTTCCAGGCCTGCAACCATAGTTTGGCTGAGGTTTAATAAATTAGCAATAAACAGTCTATTCGGATGTATAGGAATGTTGGGCGTGTCTAATGCCCGCGCCCCGTTGACATTGGACCGACTTAGTTAGCTTTTGAATAACATATACATTGTTTCCACTCACATAGCTAAGAAGGTTGACATCTGATTGAACAAAAGTAGTATTCTTCTTGCCACTGATAATCTCAAGAATTAATACACCGAAACTAAAAACATCGGACTTCACAGAAAACTGTCCATGCGTTGCATATTCCGGAGACATGTAGCCACTACAAGCAAGAGCCATAGATTTAACAATTTAGAGCAACAAAATAATGAAGGTTCAGAGACAAGATGTTACTTCCTGATATTCTAATTAGCTATGATTCAGACCAAAAAAAAATTAGCTAATGATATCTTGTTGAATAATATTGCAAAAAGCAAATGTTTATATCTGAGTCATTGGAAACTTACAGTGTTCCGACAATTCTGCTAGTAATTCCTCGAGATTGATCCACACCAAAAATTTTTGCCAAGCCAAAATCTGAAATCTTTGGGCTCATCTCGTCATCCAATAGTACATTGCTTGCTTTGAGATCGCGATGTATAATTCTAAGTCGAGAATCTTCATGAAGGTAAAGAATACCACGAGCAATGCCTCCTATAATTTTGTAACGGCATCGCCAATCTAATTGCCCTCGTTTTTCCCAATCTATGTTGATTAAATCAAAACAGAGGAGTTAGATATAAATAGGTTAAAAAATATTAGAAATAAGGTGTATAGGTTTGTGTTTTTGTGTGTGTGTATAGGATTCACAGGAATTGTGTGTTGATATTAGAAGATTAAATCTTTTGCAAAATCTCAAACTACAAAAACGAGGGGCCTAACCAAACAGAAAGTAGTCGAGGCTTTTGTTGGGAACATATTCATATATGAGTATCCTTTCTTCTGCTTCACAGCAAAACCCCAAAAGTTTTACAAGATTTCTGTGTTGCAGTTTTGCTACCACAACGACCTCGTTCTGAAATTCTATTTCTCCTTGACCAGAGCTTCTAGATAGTCTCTTTACAGCTATTTCTTGTCCATTAGCTAGGACACCCTACAATATACAATGATAAGTTATGAATGAAAAATTTTGATTTCTACTCAAGTTCATGTTCATATTCAGTCTGACGAGTTTTACGCTAGTTGTTAGTTATGTAATGCAACTTTTACCCTTTATCCAGGCTTGAAGTCGGTTGTGCACAAGATTTTACTAAAGTTTAATGCCTCTAAATACTCACCTTGTAGACCTCCCCAAACCCACCTTGACCAATCTTGTTTTTAGAAGAGAAGTTATTTGTGGCAGCTTCAATGGTGCCCAGATTAAATTGCAAGGACTGCACAGTTGTAATGTCGTTCCCATCTACAAAACCAGACAACAAATTGTTGAAATTTTCAAATGATACTACCGAAAAAGCATTAGCACGAAACCTTATAAATCGATGACAAAATCAAGTCGTTCTATCTTTTACCATTTTCTTTTTTTAGAGAATTGTACTTTCTCCTTCGTTTCCCAACTAGGAGGCAGAGGCCTACGGCCAAAAGCGCCATAGAAGCACCTATTGGAGTTACAATGGCAATAAATGTGTGTTTCGCAATCTTCCCTTCACCTGTAAAACCAAAAAACTTAATAACAATTTACTCAACAAACTAGGTAAAAAAAAACATACAACCACTTTTATTATATTTCATTCGCTATAGGTGACATAAGGACTCCGATAAGTGCCTTCATTAAAAGTTCAATTCTAGTAAATTACTCATATAGAGAATTTACTTAGATACACAATTTACTCATATAGGCTTGTGATTTGAAGTTTTACCTCCTGAACCAGTTGTTGTTGTTGTTGGTGGTGGTGGTGGTGGTGGTGCTCTGGTTGTACTACGGTAGAATGGGAACGTCGTGTATCTGAGATTACAACTTGGATGGTAAACTCTAGCACCTGACTTTGTATTACAACAGCTTTCCAGAAGACCTATAGACTTTCGGAGGCATCCGTCACAATCAACCTCGGATAAATCTGGTGTGCACTGCAGTAGGCCATATATTTTTTGAAGACTTGTGAAGTTAACTTCTCTAGTTGCAAACCTGGTAACATTTTGATCATCCAAAGGTTGATCGCTTGATGCTTGAGTTGCTAAGCCATCCATAATACCTCCCAGCACTTGCGCGAAGCGATTAGGTTCCGTGACATCATTTCCATCCCACTGATATTCCCTAGGTAACTCATCTATTGACCCGAAAAAGGACCGTTGTTATAACGCAACATGCACTCATCATACCAAATATATGCCACTTTCTCTCTAGGGCACCTCTGGACTATATCTTTCCCAGCACTCACCACACAGTCATTACAAACTTCAATTGTAACATCGCCTCGACAGAGAAACAGACCATAAGCCGTACTAGAAACATCATCGCCGACGCTTGCATTATAAAACCATTTTTGTGTACTGTTAGAAGAAAGAACAGAGAGGAGGAGATTGAGATTAGATTGAAAAGTGCTATTGGGAGTGTAAGTGGTTGTGTTAATGCATGTACGATAGACAAAACTAGGGGCAGCTTCAATATTGAGAATCAGCAACCAGAGGCTAGTCACCACCACTAAGGCCTTGGAGGAAGGCATTGAGACGCAGATGCATTGGTCGTGGCGTCTCAAAGTTAGTATCAATCGATACTTTGAACCATACTTGGAGATACCAAAGGATTAAGAAAATATCTTGATGCTAACAAAGATTATTGATGAAAGTGCCTTTCTATAGGTCTAAAATCCTATTGACAGATATCAATTTTTGGAGGAGTAGGGGCGTTACCATCAAAGAAAGCTGGAGTGAATTGAAAAATTCAAATCATTGCCGTGCTTGACCCAAAAAAAAAAAAGTATTGCCGTGGATTGAAAGGCATAGAAGACTCTTTAGTCTCTAGGTCAAGGTCAATAAAGTTTATTTTTCTTCCGAAAATTTTGCATGAGTCATACAAATCAGTTGATGACACCCACTTGGTGGGCATGACGTGTTATAATTTTATTGGACGAAAAAATATTATTTGAAGCAAGAAAACAAAAGAAGTCAACTAAGTGGTTTATTTTTCTAGGTCAATATCATCAGAGCCTATAGTTGATTACCGTAATAACAAAGAACCTATAGTAGATTAACCCTAATAGAGTCTTATTATCTATAATTTATGTGTGTGTATTACAATAAGATTATGAGTTTGTGTTTGGGAAAATTCTCAACCAAAATTGTCTAATCTTCATAATTTTTAATTATTAAATAAATTTAATTTCCTCTAATATAAATGAATCAAGTATAAATTGTAATATAAACTATTTACATGGTGACAAGGTTAGACGGGCAACGATCAATGCTTTGAAAATTGTCTTGGTTTGATATAAATTTATGCAGTCATTCTCACAAGAAATTGTCCTCCAAACTTCTTCACATTATTGAAAGCTTGGGAAACTCATTCAAAGCAATGGGTTTGACAAATCAAATTCTTTATAGTCTATATTCATACGTACTAATTTCGTGTTTGTTTGGCTAGTATTAATAAAAAATATCTAACCCTACTCATGTTGAAACTTCTTGGCAGTTGGCACTGACAAAGCCATGCCAGTATTTTCTGCTTGTCATTAAATATGCACAATGACAATGGTTCCAAGAGTTATATACATACCACCACATTGGACCAACTTGTCTGTTCAACACATAATTTTTTTAAAAAAACTGAAAAAACTTGGATTAATTAGAAAGAAGAGCAATAAATTTTGGACCAAGTAGAAAAGATCAAGATCCCTTCAATAATTTTTTCTCTATTTTCTTATTCATAAATCATCAATTATTTATGGGAGACGGACCAACTTAAATACAATGGGTCCTACTTGAATACACGGTAGATGGTCCACACGAAAAAAAAGAGGATTAATTGCACTGGAAGTTCTCAAAATATGAGATTTATTTCAATTTGGTTTCTTTCCTTTTTTCGGATTTAGGCATAGTTTAGTTAAAGAATATAAATATGTGTATGAATGTGATCTATTTACAAAGAGTTAAAAATAATGAGTTGATTATAGACAACACATTGAAAAATATTCAGCTGACAATATGTAATTCATCACTTTTATATTATATATATAAAAGATTATATATAATTCATCACCAAATATACTATTCATCAATCCTATTATCATCTTCTTTTCTTCTATGATACATGTGTACACCACTATGTATTGTTTTACAGAAGAAGTGGAATCAAGTTCATTCATAGAACATGAAACTTATGTTTCTAGTTACTTGTGGATACAGGTAGAATATAATGAATTATCAAAAAAAAAAAAAGTAGAATATAATGAAATGAAGGAGTGGCCCAGTGAAAAGGTTTCACTTTCGATGCGTAGGTGATTGTAGATTCTAACCTCATATTCCTTATCAATCATGTTATCTGCAATAGTGTTGGATTGAAATATGGGATATTAATCTCAACGAGAATATTTACTTCATGAGTCATTAGTACAAGATGTTAAAGTAAAAGGAATATGGGAAGGTTGACTTTCTTTCTAGTTAATTCTAACTACTTCAGTGTTAATTCATATTATTATTGCGTGTGCTATTTTTTTTTATTTAAAATGCATTGAGTGTAGTGTTTATTTATCTTTTTGACAAAGACATACACGTAATTTTGGTGTTTTTATTTTTGAAGAGAGTACGTAACTCATCAAAATTGGTAATGTGATGATATGTATAAAGAGAGATACAAAAGTCACATAAAATAGTTTTTCATAACATAAAGGGTTAATTGTACTGGAAGTTCTCAAAGTATGGAATTTGTCTCATTTTGGTCAAAAGTTAATCATATTATACATCTTTTGTCAAGGGCTACCCAAATTTTATTAAAGAGCTATCAAAATTATTTTTTGTTTATATTTAGGTATTAAGTGACAAATTTATAATAAAACAATCGTTAGTAATATGCACGTTGTCTGCTTGAGGGATCATATAAAAACATATTCAATATTTCTAAGACCAAAATAGTACAATTGAAACATTGAGGACCAAAATGAGACAAATTCCATATTTTGGAGACTTTTGGTGCAATTAATCCCAACATAAAAATTATAACTTATAAATTAAAATGGTTCACCAGCAACACTTTTGTGCATCCACCAGTAAACCAAAAATACACGTTTATGCAATTATAGCAAGTCAGTTTGACTCCAATATTATTTAAAAATATTCACTCTAATAATGATCATTATACAACTTTTGATCCTATTGATTTAGTCCAACAAAAGCCACAATAGATTAGATTTGCGTGGATTAATGGCACTTTTGCCATCTTACCATGAAATAAATGACCTAACTAAATACTTATATTCCCTAATCCAAAACTTTTTTTTTTAATATGTCATTCAAACAAGCCCTATACATTTGACAAGCTGAGCATGAGTTGCGCTTAAGCTGAATCTTGTTTACGAGGCTAGTGAAGTTGAACACTAGCCTAAACTTGTTTAAATGTGTGCGAGTATATATGAACCAAACTTGACTCATTTTTAAGCGGGTTCCTTCTTTTTTATTTATTTTTTTTTTTTTTTTATTTTTTTTTATGCTGAACAAACTTGAACAGATTTAATCCGAACCAAGTCCGATGTCTTCTCATTTGCAGCCCTACCACATTTTTCTTTTGAATGCACTTTGTGAAAACCAAAACTGAAATTGGTAGGGATGGGAATGATTAAGACAGAGAAGAATTTGACGAGCTCATCTCCAAGCATGTCTTAGTCTTACTTGGTCTGTGTGGTCTCTAAATGGCCAGATTGAAACCTTGGAACAAGGTAAGAAAATTTAAAACTTCATATTTTTTTTTTTGACCTTTACTTTATTACAATTTATTATGGTCGTAATTTATTTTGCAAATAGTGGTAATTTTTATGAAAGCGTAGGTTTTGTTGGCCTGGATAGAGGTGTAAAAAGTCTCTCCGGGACTCGGTGGAAGGGTTCCACCAACTCAACCCGTGGGCACTTGTTACTGAGCTATTTAAAAAAAAAAAAGAAGTTTCATCTTTATTAACAGATATTGTATTTCGTGCAACGGTAAGCACTTGAATCCAACAAGTTTAAACTCCATATATATATATATATATATATATATATATATATATGATACCAAAATATAACAAAGTGCGGAATTCAAGAGAAGATGTGGAGAATCACAAGATGTAGATATAAGGGTGATAAAATATAACTTCTTTTATAAAATCTTCTTGTTTAAATGAACAAGATTCAAAATATGATAACAGAAATAAATACTTACAATACTAGCACTAAGTGGGTTAGTAGTGAAAGGGGATAGGAGATAAACTCTTCATTTGCATCATTATGAAGGCTTCTTACAAAATATGGGATTGTGAGTTGTGTATGAGGAAGGCTTATGGAGCTTTCGAGTTACAACTCTGTGATGAAGGTTTTTCTTTTGGAAAAAAGTCTTGTTTTGGATGAGAAGACTGAAGTCCTTATGTAGGGGTAAGGAGCTCTGGAGGAATCTTTGGAATGATTGCTCCGTTGTCTTATTTTCCTGCTTTATCTTTGGGTAAAGTTTTTCACTTTAGACTTTCGATGTAAGTGAATTGCTTTTACCCGGGTGAATGTAGACTTTAGTGGCAGGACTACTGACTTTTGTGGCAGATGGGTCCTCATGCTGTCTGGAGGAATCTACTTTCGGTGAAAAGCAGATATCGTGACTGACGGCTACTTTTAATGAAGGGGCCGTTGAACCAAAACGATTTCTTATCAATATATGCAACAGACAGCTTTTCTTTCTCTTATTGGAGAGGGTAGTGAGTGAAGCTATCACATATATGGACAAGTATCATTATGAGGTAGAAATATCTACCAAATCATCATAACCTGCATAAGGATCCTGACTGTCTTGGAAGGGATCCAATGCTGGACTGGCTGATGCCTGTGAGGATGCTGAATAGCTGTCTCTTTCAAGAAGTTGTTGTGTAAGTGATTAGGTCTACAGACTGCTTCTTGGACTGTTTACTAGAGTCCTTAGAAGAGGACTTTTTCTGCTTTAGTTTTTCCTCAACGGATTTCTTTTCTTCTGGAGTAGAGACCCTGAGAGGAGGCATGACTTGTTTAATTGGAGCTACTGTTGTGATGGTTGTTGGTACCACTGCTGGGGTTGGAACCTTGACTGGGAACTCCTGTTGGACAAGTCTGACTATTGGTTCATGTTGGAATCTAGGCCACTATTTGACATAAAACTGTCTGGTGACATTGAATCCAATAATTTCCCATTTTCATTTACATATCCATGGGATTTTGTACCTGCAAATAAAAGTTAGTAAAATAAGAAACTGACTCTCGTGTTTACTAGGTCGATAAACAAAAGAGAAGGCTATAATTTGATCTTGAAGATCAACAGGAAAGATTTCATGAATGGGGCCGTGAATAAACCACCACTGTGTAAACCAGGACGGAATCTGGCTTTTGAAATCTTTGTGGAATTGTAGGAACCATGAATGATCAGAAGAATCATTCTGCTAGAGTATAAGTTTAAACAATGATTCTTTGTAATCATAGTAATTAAACTTTCTTTTATGGTAGGGTAAATCTCGAATGGAGGAAGGATGAGATCCCCATTTTTTGAGAGAAATAATTTTTAAAATATGTAAGGAATGATAAATGATTTTACTCTGATCATTTTTATCAAATATGGGTTTGACAAAAATGGACTGAGTAAAGAACAATATATCCTGATAGAACTGGAAGGTCTTTTCAGGATTAGTTGGGATGAATGTCCATCCTGGCTCAAGGTAGGCAGTGACTAAGTCCATTGTATTGCTTAGATGAGTATGGACTGGTTCAACGACAAATACATTTTGGGTATAAGCCTTGATGTAGTCGAAGTTTGGGCCTTTGGGGACAAACTGAGTTTTATGGTGAGAATATGAATTTAATATTTGGCTAGAGGTGCCAGGTTGGGTTGGTGCAATAGGTCTAGGGGCTGCTGGGCCATTTGGAGGAAAGTGCTAGGGGGCACTATAATGGATTTGGCTAATGGCCGTATTGGGTTAGGATTACCAAAGGGTTAAAACCTATTGACAATCTGGATAGCAGAGGATAAAGGTTTTGGGCTTGGCAAGGCCAACTGTTTATCCAAATTTGCCTTTACTTGGGCAAATACCTGACTAAATTTGTTCTTTCCTGTATCCCTCTCGGCTTTGGAAGATGATCCAGGGCTATTATCTTTCCTGTCCGCTATGAGGTTCCTGCAGAAATTCACGGATTAGGAAATCAGGAATGCAGTTATTACTGCCCTTATTATATTCTATATCAAAATTAAAAATACTTAAAATAGATTGTCATCGGGCAAAAATCTGCTTACTAGCAATGTTTTGTACGTCTTTTTCGAGAACATACTTTGCTGATTTGCAGTTTATTCTTATTAAGAATTTCTGATTTAGTATATCATCCTGAAATTTAGAGATACACAGGACAATAGCTAAAATTTCTTTTTTAATGATACTATAATTTACTTGTGCCTTATTCCAGATGCCAGAATGGAAACGAATAATTTGTTCTAGAGAATCTGGAGTAAGTTTTTGAAGTAGGATACCACCGTAGTCAATGTCGGAGGCATCAGTTTGGATGATTTTAAAGGAATCAACCGAAGGAATACCAAGGCAAGACAAAGTTTTAATGAACTGCTTGACTTGCTGAACTATAGATGTATGAACAGATGTCCAAGGAGGATGATTTCCTTTGAGTCTGTCATATAGAGGTTTGACGATTTTTCTAAGATCCTGATAGAAGTCAAAAACATAGTTTAGGGAACCTAAGAACCTTTGTAGTTGAGTTTTATCAGCGATCTCATCAGGGAATCTATCTGCAAATTGGATAGAACGACTGATGGGAACAATAGTGGACTGTTGGATGTTGTATCCTAAGAACCTAACTGAGGTTTGAAACAACTGAATTTTTCTGGCAGAGATAACAAGACCATTGTGTTTAACAATTTCAAGGAAAGCATAGAGGTGCTTCCATCGTTCTTCTATTGACATGGAGAAGATGAGAATATCATCTATATAGACAATAGAGAAATGACTAATGGAATTAAAAATTTTATTTATTATATTTTGAAATTCACTTGGTGCATTTTTTAATCCAAAGGGCATTACATTCCATTCATAATGACCAAAAGGAGTTGTAAATGCTGTTTTATATCTATCTTCTGGATAGATTTGAATTTGCCAGTAACCATTTTTTAAATCAAATTTGAAAAAGATTACTGAATTATTAAGTCTTTTAATTAAATCCTGTTTGTTTGAAATTTGGTACCTGATCCATTCCAATACAGAATTTAAAGGCTTATAATTAATTATTAGTCTTGGTACGCCTCTTTCGAATTCTGTATTTTTGATGACAAAGAAAGCTGGGCAGGACCAAGGAGATTTGCTCTTCCTAATGATACCATTTTTGAGTAATTCAGAAATCTTTTTTTTTACAGATTTCCATTACTTCATGGTTCATTTGGATGGGTCTGAATTTAGTAGAGATATTTGTCTCACTAAATCCTTTTATATATGAAAGTTTTACCATGTGTTTTTTCTAATGCTGGAAGGCTGTAGGAAGATTAGAACACACTTCTTCTTCCAGTTTTAATTTGAACTAGTTAATCTTTTCGATTAAAATTGGATTTGTTAATTGTTCCTGAATTCTTTTGTGATTAATTTTTTCTTTGAGAAATTCCACTTGTTTAGTTTTCTGGTTAATAATATTAAGATACTTAGAGATTGAATGATCTTTAAGTTGTCTTAATTTCTTAACTTCTAGTTTGGTGGTAAAAGATTCCTCCTCCAAAGATTCCTTCAGAGCTCCTTACCCCTATATAAGGACTTCAGTCTTCTCATCCAAAACAAGAGTTTTTTTCCAAAAGATGAGGTGATGTGGAGAATCACAAGATGTAGATATATGGGTGATAAAATATAACTTCTTTTATAAAATCTTCTTGTTTAAATGAACAAGATTCAAAATATGATAAAAGAAATAAATACTTACAATATTAGCACTAAGTGGGCTAGTAGTGAAAGGGGATAGGAGAGAAACTCTTCATTTGCATCATTATGAAGGCTTCTTACAAAATATGGGATTGTGAGTTGTGTATGAGAAAGGCTTATGGAGCTTTCTGGTTACAACTCTGTGATGAAGGTTTTTCTTCTGAAAAAATCTCTTGTTTTGGATGAGAAGACTGAAGTCCTTGTATAGGGGTAAGGAGCTCTTGAGGAATCTTCGGAATGATTGCTCCGTTGTCTTCTTTTCCTGCTTTATCTTTGGGTAAATATTTTCACTTTAGACTTTCGGTGGAAGTGAATTGCTTTTAACCGGGTGAATGTAAACTTTAGTGGCAGGACTGCTGACTTTTGTGGCAGCTGGGTCCTGATGCTGTCTGGAGGAATCTACTTTCGGTGGAAAGCAGATATTGATCGTGACTAATGGCTACTTTTAATGAAAGGGTCGTTGAACCAAAAACGATTTCTTATCAATATATGCAATAGACAGCTTTTCTTTCTTTTATTGGAGAGAGTAGTGAGTGAAGATATCACAGATATGGACAAGTATTATTATGGGGTAAAAATATCTACCAAATCGTCATAACCTGCATAAGGATCCTGACTGTCTTGGAATGGATCCAATGCTGGACTGACTGATGCCTGTGACGATGCTGATGAGCTGTCTCCACTGGCTGCTTTTTCAAAAAGCTGTTGTGCAAGCTTGATTAGTTCTTGGACTGTTTACTGGAGTCCTTAGAAGATGACTTCTTCTGCTTTAGTTTTTCCTCAACAGATTTCTTTTCTTCTGGAGTAGAGACCCTGATAGGAGGCATGACTTGTTTAACTAGAGCTACTGCTGTGATGGTTCCTGGTACCAGTGTTGGGGTGGGAACCTTGACTGGGAACTTCTGTTGGACAAGTCTGACTATTGGTTCATGTTAGAATCTGAGCCACCATTTGACATAAAAAATGTCTGGTGACATTGTAACCAATAATTTTTCATTTCTATTTGCATATCCATGGAACTTTGTACCTGCAAATAAATGTTAGTAAAATAGGAAACTGACTCTCATGAACAGAGGAGAAGGCTGTAATCTGATCTTGAAGATCAGTTGGAAAGATTTCATGAATGAGGCCATGAACAAACCACCACTGTGCGAACCAGGACGGAATCTGGCTCCTGAAATCTTTATGAAATTGTAAGAACCATGAATGATCTGAAGAATCATTCTGGTAGAGTATAAGTTTAAACCATTATTCTTTGTAATCATAGTAATTAAACTTTCTTTTATGGTAGGGTAAATCTCTAAGTGAAGAAGGATGAGATCCTCAATTTTTGAGAGAAATAATTTTTAAAATATGTAAAAAATGATAAATAATTTTCCTTTGATCATTTTTATCAAATATAGGTTTGACAAAAATGGATTGAGTAAAGAATAGTATATCCTGATAGAACTGGAAGGTTTTTTCAGGATCAGATGAAATAAAGGTCTATCCTGGCTCAAGGTAGGCTGAGACTAAGTCCAGTGGGTTACTTAGGTGAGCATGGACTGGTTCAATAGTAAATACATTTTGTGTATAGGTTTTAACATAGTCTGTGTTTGGGCTGTTAGGGACAAACTGGGTTTTGTACTTAGAATTTGGGTTAGTTATTTGGCTAGAGGTGCCAAATTGGGTTGGTGCAACAGGTCTAGGGGCCTGCTGGGCCATTTGGAGGAAAGTGCTAGGGGGCACTATAGTGGATTTGGCTAATGGCCGTATTGGGTTAGGATTACCAAAGGGTTAAAACCTATTGACAATCTGGATAGCAGAGGATAAAGGTTTTGGGCTTGGCAAGACCAACTGTTTATCCAAATTTGCCTTTTCTTGGGCAAATATCTGACTAAATTTTTTCTTTCCTGTATCCCTCTCGGCTTTGGAAGATGATCCAGGGCTATTATCTTTCCTGTCCGCCATAAGGTTCCTGCAGAAATTCACGGGTTAGAAAATCAGGAATGCAGTTATTACTGCCCTTATTATATTCTATATCAAAATCAAAAATACTTAAAATAGATTGTCATCGGGCAAAAATCTGCTTACTAGCAATGTTTTGTACGTCTTTTTCGAGAACATACTTTGCTGATTTGCAGTTTATTTTTATTAAGAATTTCTGATTTAGTATATCATCCTGGAATTTAAAGATACACAGGACAATAGCTAAAATTTTTTTTTTAATGGTACTATAATTTACTTGTGCCTTATTCCAGATACCATAATAGAAACGAACAATTTGTTCTGGAGAATCTGAGTAAGTTTTTGAAGTAGGATACCACCGTAGCCAATGTCGGAGGCATCAGTTTGGATGATTTTAAAGGAATCAACCGAAGGAATACCAAGGCAAGACAAAGTTTTAATGAACTGCTTGACTTGCTGAACTATAGCTGTATGAACAGATGTCCAAGGAGGAGGATTTCCTTTGTGTCTATCATATAGAGGTTTGACGATTTTCCTAAGATACTGATAGAGGTCAAAAACATAATTTAGGAAACCTAAAAATCTTTGAAGTTGGGTTTTATCGGTGATCTCATCAGGGAACATATCTGCAAATTGGATAGACTATTCATCAGGGAACCTAAGAATATTCAAATATAACTGCATGGGTAACTGAGAGCATCTAAGTTTGTACCAAATCCTAAAACAAGTTAGGGGCATCTAAGTTTGTTATATTTTGGTATCAGAGCCATTTGACGGCTCAGATAGTTACCCATGTAGTTATATTTGAATATTCTTACTTGTGCTAAATCTCTTCCATTTCAATTTAGTAAATTATTGTGTAGTTTGGTCTACCCTTGTCACCCAGCCTTTGCCGGTTCAAGAGGGGCGAGTCTCACTTTAGTCCTGTTTGTAAGTCCTCGTGGGTAGGCAGCCTTAGGACGGAGAGACATAGCATGAAAACATGTATGTTAGGGGGTATGTACAATGGAGTCAAACTTAAACATAAATTTATAAAATTGAAAATTTGGATTTAATAATGAGTAGATTATTCAGATCTAACTCTATGGCTAACTCATCTAGATCTTCATTAAGCACTATACCTAATATAGTAAATGAAGAACATGAGTTTGGAGAAACAAGAGTAGATTGGACTGGATAGAATATTCCAAAAGTATCCCATCAAGACATCTATAAAACTAGTTGGCTCCTTAAAACTTTTAATGAAGAATTACATGTAAAAACTATTGAACAAGTTTATTCTCTCGTTAAAGATGAACAAACTTGTCAATTGTTATGTCCTAAAACCCTTAAAAGACATAGGAAAAAGGGATTTAATTTTATTCACCTTGGGTTAGTACAAATGACAATTAAACCATTAACCCAACAAGGGAAAAATTCAGCAGCCTTGTTAACTCTGAGAGATACAAGGTTTCTAGAATATGAACCTAGTATCATTGGCATAATGGTAAAGGACCAGTTTATTTTAATTGTTTTCCTGATTTTACCTTGAGTTTAGGATGCAAAAATACTCCCTTAGATTTAACCTTAGGAATAAAGCTAACAGGAAGCATCACTAAATTGGTAAAAGAAACTAAATCAATAGTACTTATCTACAGGATTTACTATAAATGCATTACCACAAATCTAAATGTGTATGCATTACAAAAAAAGTCCTCTAGGAAGCACTACACTGATTCAGGCCAGCACTAGTCAAACCAATATCCAAGCTCCTAAGCAAATCCTTTGAAAGAATATAACGCTCCCAGAATCTTGGATAGTAAAAAATGAAAATCATGAAAAAGACAGTGAAAATACTTCCACTAACCTAGAGAGCATCCAACAATTAACGGATGACTCAGTAAGAATCTCCTTTGATTCTGCGAGATCCAGTAGATCAAGTAGATCAATTAGTAAACCTATTCAAATAATTGAAGGAAGAAAATCTGAATCTAGTTCTAGGCTCTTTGAAAGAGATCAAGAAATAGATAAAAAAATTCAAAGACTTTTTAAATTAAAAGGAATTGATGATTCTTCCTCACATATTAGTAAGTCATGTTATACTCCACATCAGAGTATTTCACAAAAGGTAGAAGAAGATGATGAAGAAGAAGACTTCACCCCTTCTCCTACTGCTAGTGACCTTCAGAGTAACACTCGGATTAGCCACCAGTTACTCATGATTAGGAAAGAGTCTAGTACCCTATTCATGCCTAATATGAATAGATTAAAAATAGACTTTGAATCCTCGAAAAATGAATCTAAAGACGTAAGTACTTTAAAAGATTCAACCCACAACAACAGATCGAGATAAGAAAAAAAATGGGTTAAGCTAATGCACAAATTAGAAGCTGAATCCTATTCTTTGATTATCTTGATAACTTCCACAAAGAAGCTAATGTTGTTACACAATATAAGTGGAAAACAAAAAATTCCACAATAACATCGAGTCATCCTCCGGCAGAAACCATAGTCATTGATCATGGTAAGTCCGTAGTTGCCTCACCTTTCAAACTCTCCACCGATGAGTCTGGAAAAAAAATAGTTGAACAAAACAATTTTACTAACCAAAGCTTTATTACTATAGGTAAACAGTTAGATAAAACTGAAAATAAAATTGATGAAATCAAACTAGGTAGTAAATTAGAACAACCTCTAATCCACCTACCTGAAGACCGTAGTAAGTTAGGAGTTAAAGATAGCCAGAACATTAGAAGATTGAAAAGCTTATTTCTAAAATGAAGCTAAAAGAACCATCTTCCAAAAAGAAAGAAGGTCCTTCTCAAGTTATTGTCATTAATCAAACTTCTAATGATTCATCAGATGTTTACTCAGTAAGTTCATCTGATTCTGAAATGAATAAATTAGAAGAATAGTTTGGTAACCAACAGATTTACAAATTGACTTTTTCAAATGTTAATCCAACCAGTATTAGTAAAAATTGGTATATGAAACCAACACCACCTGATCTTCAATTTGAAGAGAAAAATATTAGTAATCAGTTTTCTGTTCAGTCTAACAAACTTTATGAATGGAACATAGATGGTTTAAGTGAACAAGAAATCCTGAATAAAATCAATCACATGTCCATGGTTATTAACAACTATGTCACAAACCTTGACCAAACTGAACCTGAGATAGTTGACCTTATTGCCTCAGGATTCACTGGTATGTTACGTAGTTGGTGGAACAATTATCTCACTCCCGAAACTAGAGATGAGCTCAAGTATGTTGTTGTCAAGGATGATGACGGTGTACCTGTTTTTGACCCAGATATTGGACAAGGTAAATCTGATGGTATTAATATTCTCATTTATACCATTATAAAATATTTTGTTGGCACACCTAGTAACATTGAAGCTAGGATCCATGACCAACTTAGTAATCTTAGATGCCCCATACTCAGTTATTTTAGATGGTACAAGGATGTATTCATCTCTAGAGTCATGCTTCGTCCAGATTGCAATAAATCTTTCTGGAAGGAAAATTTTGTTAATGGCGTCCCCAATCTCTTTGCCCATAAGATTAGGGATGCACTTAGTAAGGACACTGGAATCACAGAATATGATTCTCTGATCTATGGAAATCTTGTCAGTACCATCCAAAAGGAAGGTCTTAAAATATGTATTGACATGAAACTAACAAAACAGTTAGTCAATGACAAGAAAAAAGGCTAAATATGAAATGAGTAATTTCTGCGAACAATGTGGTCTCCCTTCAGTAACATCATCTGCCAGCAAAAACACAAAACCCATAAACCTTATTCCAGAAGCAAAAGTCATTGCTCTCGCAGTAAACAGACTTTTACCAAACCTAGTTTTTATGAAAAATCTAGAACAAAACCCCAAAAATCTTATAAGCATAAAACTTATAAGAAAAAATCTAGGAAAAAAGCTAGTACATCTAAGTCTAATGTTAAATGTTTTAACAGTGAAAAAAATGGTTATATTAGTCCTGATTGTCCAGTTAAAAGATTAAAATTAGCCCCACAAGAAGAAGAAGAAATTCTTAAAATCTTTAGGCTAAATAATCTTAGTGAAACAAATTCAGACTTCAAAAGTAGTTCTGAAACTGAATCAGAGTATCAATCCGCCTCTAGTAATCCTACTGAACCTAACATCAAATTAGGTTGCAAGGATAGCTGTCTCTGTAAGACAGTTAGTGTAATAAGCAAAGAGAATGAGGAAGAACACATTCTCATTGAGTTAATTAGTAAGATTGAGGAGCCTGAGTTGAAAATAAAATATGTTAAAAAACTCAAAGATCTTTTAGTAAAACAAGATCATAAAAATAGTTCCAATAAAAAACAACTTATTAGCTTCAACAATGCAATGGAGAGATTTTGTAAAGAGAAAAAGAGAGAACTCACGTTACAAGATCTCCAGACTGAAGTTAATAAAATAAAATTTGAAATCAAAGAACTAAAAGCTCAAGACAAGAAATTGGCAGAAGCTTTAAGTTTTTTACATACAGATAGTTTTGGCGTTATCAGGGAATTTGATCTTGAAAAACAGTTATAAGTTAAGGAACAATCTGAGACAGAATCTCAGGATGGAACACAATTACAGCGGAAACCTGTAACCTTCACCTTTCTAGTTAAAACTTCGGGTGTAACGAAACTGTCATCTCACGATGGGTGTTCACAAATAAATAATAGTCATAGAATTAATTTAGTTAACAAAATTAGTTTTCAAAAAAGGTATTCTCAAGTAAAAATTATTATTGATAATAATTTTGAACTTGAAACCATTGCCTTAATTGCACTGGTGCAGACGTAAACTGCATCCAAGAAGACATTATCCTAACTAAGTACTATCAAAAAACTATTGAAAGACTTAGTTCAACAAATGGCAGTAAATTAAATGTTAAATACAAATTACCAAGTGTGCATCTCTGTCAAGATAATGTATATTTTAAAACATCATTTATCTTAGTAAAAGATATGACTGATGAAGTTATCCTTGGCTTATCCTTTGTATACTTATTGTATCCATTTACAACAGATACAAATGGCGTAACCACGAAACCACTTGGTCAGACAGTAACATTTAATTTTACCACCAAACCTGAAGTTAAGAAATTAAGACAACTTAGAGATCATTTAATCTCTAAGTATCTTAATATTATTAACCAAAAAACTAAAAAAGTGAAATTTCTCAAAGAAGAAATTAATCACAAAAGAATTCAGGAACAATTAACAAATCCAATTTTAATCGAAAAGATTAACCAGTTCAAATTAAAACTAGAAGAAGAAGTGTGTTCTAATCTTCCTACAGTCTTTTGGCATATGAAAAAACACATGGTAAAACTTCCACAGATAAAAAAATTTAGTGAGACAAATATCCCTACTAAATCCAGACCCATCCAAATGAACCATGAAGTAATGAAAATCTGCCAAAAAGAGATTTCCAAATTACTCAAAAATGGTATCATTAAGAAGAGCAAATCTCCTTGGTCTTGTCCAGCTTTCTATATAATCAAAAATGCAGAATTAGAAAGAGGCGTACCAAAACTAGTAATTAATTATATAAACCTTTAAATTCTATATTGGAATGGATCAGGTACCCAATTCCAAACAAACAGGATTTAATTAAAAGACTTAATAATTCAGTAATCTTTTCCAAATTTGATTTAAAAAGTGGTTACTGACAAATTCAAATCTATCCAGAAGATAGATATAAAACAGAATTTACAACTCTTTTTGGTCATTATGAATGAAATGTAATGCCCTTTGGATTAAAAAATGCACCAAGTGAATTTCAAAATATAATAAATAAAATTTTTAATTCCATTAGTCATTTCTCTATTGTCTATATAGATGATATTCTCATCTTCTCCAGGTCAATAGAGGAACACTGGAAGCACCTCTATGCTTTCCTTGAAATTGTTAAACACAATGATCTTGTCATCTCCGCCAGAAAAATTCAATTGTTTAAAATCTCAGTAAGATTCTTAGGATACAACATCCAACAATCCATTATTGTTCCCATCAGTCGTTCTATCCAATTTGCAGATAGATTCCCTGATGAGATCACTGATAAAACTCAACTACAAAGATTCTTAAGTTCCCTAAACTATGTTTCTGACTTCTATCAGGATCTTAGAAAAACCGTCAAACCTCTGTATGACAGACTCAAAGAAAATCCTTCTCCTTGAACATCTATTCATACATCTATAATTCAGCAAGTCAAGCAGTTCATTAAAACTTTGTCTTGCCTTGGTATTCTTTCGGTTGATTCCTTTAAAATCATACAAACTGATGCCTCCGACATTGGCTACAGTGGTATCCTACTTCAAAAACTTACTCCAGATTCTCTAGAACAAATTGTTCGTTTCCATTCTGCTAATTGGAATAAGGCACAAGTAAATTATAGTATCATCAATAAAGAAATTTTAGCTATTGTCCTGTGTATCTCTAAATTCCAGGATAATATACTAAATCAAAAATTCTTAATAAGAATAGACTACAAATCAGCAAAGCATGTTCTCGAAAAAAATGTACAAAACATTGATAGTAAGCAGATTTTTGTCCGATGACAATCTATTTTAAGTATTTTTGATTTTGATATAAAATATATTAAGGGCAGTAATAAACTGCATTCCTGATTTCTGTGAATTTCTGCGGGAACCTCATAGCGGACAGGAAAGATAATAGCCTTGGATCCTCTTCCAAAGCCGGAGGGCTACAAGAAAGAAACAATTTAGTCAAATATTTGCCAAGGAAAAGACAAATTTGGATAAACAATTGGCCTTGCCAAGCCCAAAACCTTTATCCTCAGCTATCCAAATTGCCAATAGGTTTTAACCCATTGGTAATCCTAACTCAAGGCCATTAGCCAAATCCACTATAGCGCCCCCTAGCACTTTCCTCCAAATGGCCCAACAGGCACCTAGACCTGTTGCATTAACCCAACTTGGCACCTTTAGTGAAATATTAAATCCATATTCTCACCATAAAACCCAGTTTGTCCCAAAAGGCCCAAACTTCGACTATATCAAGGCTTATACCCAAAATGTATTTGCCATTAAACTAGTCCATGCTCATCTAAGCAATCCAATGGACTTAGTCACTACCTACCTTGAGCCAGGATGGACATTCATCCCAACTAATCCTGAAAAGATCTTCCTGTTCTATCAGGATATATTGTTCTTTACTTAGTCCATTTTTGTCAAACTCATATTTGATAAAAATGATCAGAGTAAAATCATTTATCATTCCTTACATATTTTAAAAATTATTTCTCTCAAAGAATGGGGATATCATCCTTCTTCTCTCCGAGATTTACCTTACCATAAAAGAAAGTTTAATTACTATGATTACAAAGAATCATTGTTTAAACTTATACTCTACTAGAATGATTCTTCTGATCATTCATGGTTTCTACAATTTCACAAAGATTTCAAAAGCTAGATTCCTTCCTAGATTACACAATGGTGGTTTATTCATGGCCCCATTCATGAAATCTTTCTTGTTGATCTTTAAGATCAAATTATAGTCTTCTCCTCTGTTTACCGACCTAGTAAACACGAGAGTCAGTTTCTTATTTTACTAACTTTTATTTGTAGGTACAAAGTCCCATGGATATGTAAATAGAAATAAAAAATTATTGGATTCAATGTCACCAGACAATTTTATGTCAAATAGTGGCCCAGATTCCAACATGAACTAATAGTCAGACTTGTCCAGCAAGAGTTCCTAGTCAAGGTTTCAACCCCAACAGTGATACCAGCAACCATCACAACAGTAGCTTCAGTTAAACAAGTCATGCCTCCTCTCAGGGTCTCTACTCCAGAAGAAACGAAATTCGTTGAGGAAAAACTAAAGCAGAAGAAGTCCTCTTCTAAGGACTCCAGTAAACAGTCCAAGAAGCAGTCTGCAGACCTAATCAAGCTTGCACAATAACTTCTTGAAAAAGCAGCCAGTGGAGACAACTCATCAGCATCCTCACAGGCATCAGTTAGTCCAGCATTGGATCCTTTCCAAGACAGTCAGGATCCTTATGCAGGTTATGATGATTTGGTAGATATTTCCACCCCATAATGATACTTGTCCATATATGTGATAGCTTCACTCACTACTATCTCCAATAAGAGAAAGAAAAGTTGTATGTTGCATATATTGATAAGAAATCGTTTTGGTTTAACGACCCTTTCATTAAAAGTAGCCGTCTGTCACGATCAATATCTGTTTTCCACCGAAAGTAGACCTACAGACAGCATCAGGACCCATCTGCCACAAAAGTCAGCAGTCCTGCCACTAAAGTCTACATTCACCTGGGTAAAAGCAATTCACTTCCACGGAAAGTCTAAAGTGAAAAACTTTACCCAAAGATAAAGTAGGAAAAAAAGACAACAGAGCAATTATTCCAAAGATTCCTCCAGAGCTCCTTACCATTATATAAGGACTTCAGTTTTCTCATCCAAAACAAGAATTTTTTCCAGAAGAAAAACCTTCATCACAAAGTTGTAACCCGAAAGCTCCATAAGCCTTCCTCATACACAACTCACTATCCCATATTTTGTAAAAAGTCTTCATAATGATGCAAATGAAGAGTTTCTCTCCTATCCCCTTTCACTACTATCCCACTTAGTGCTAGTATTGTAAGTATTTATTTTTGTATCATATTTTGAATCTTGTTCATTTAAACAAGAAGATTTTATAAAAGAAGTTTTATTTTATCACCCTTATATCTACATCTTGTGATTCTCCACATCTCCTCATGAATTCAGCACTTTGTCTATAAATTGAAATGGATCTCAGTAATCTAAGATGCCCCACACTCAGTGACTTTAGATGGTACAAGGATGTATTCATTTCTAGAATCATGCTTCGTCCAGATTACAATATATCTTTCTGGAAAAAAAATTTTGTTAATGGTCTCCCTAATCTCTTTGCCCATAAGATTAGGGATACACTTAGTAAGGATACTGGAATCATAGAATATGATTCTCTGACCTATGAAAATCTTGTCAGTACCATCCAAAATGAATGTCCTAAAATGTGTATTGACATGAAACTAACAAAACAGTTAGTCAATGACAAGAAAAAGGCTAAATATGAAATGGGTAATTTCTGCGAACAATATGGTCTCTCTTCAGTAGCACCATCTGCCAGCAGAAAACACAAAACTCATAAACCTTATTCCAGAAGCAAAAGTCATTACTCTCGCAGTAAACAGACTTTTACCAAACCAAGTTTTTATGAAAAATCTAAAACAAAATCCCGAAAATCTTATAAGCATAAAACTTATAAGAAAAAATCTAGGGAAAAAGCTAGTACATCTAAGTCTAATGTTAAATGTTTTAACTGTGGAAAAAAGGGTCATATTAGTCCTGATTATCTAGTTAAAAAACAAGTTAAAAGATTAAAATTAGCCCCACAAGAAGAAGAAGAAATTCTTAAAATCTTTAGGCTAAATAATCTTAGTGAAACAGATTCAAACTCCAAAAGTAGTTCTGAAACTGAATCAGAGTATCAATCCGCCTATAATAATCCTACTGAACCTAACATCAAATTAGGTTGCAAGGATAGCTGTCTCTGTAAGACAATTAGTGTAATAACCAAAGAGAATGAGGAAGAACACATTCTCATTGAGTTAATTAATAAGATTGAGGAGCCTGAGTTGAAAATAAAATATGTTAAAAAACTCAAAGATCTTTTAGTAAAACAATCTGAGACCGAATCTCAGGATGGAACACTATTACAGCGAAAACCTGTAACCTCCACTCTCTAGTGGAAACTTCAGGTATAACGAAGCTGCCATCTCACGATGGGTGTTCACAAATAAATGATAGTCATAGAATTAATTTAGTTAACAAAATTAGTTTTCAAAAATGATATTCTCAAGTAAAAATTATTATTGATAATAATTTTGAACTTGAAACCATTGCCTTAATTGACACTGGTGCAAACTTAAACTGCATCCAGGAAGACATTATCCCAACTAAGTACTATCAAAAAACTATTGAAAGACTTAGTTCAGCAAATGACAGTAAAACGAATGTTAAATATAAACTACCAAGTGTGCATATCTGTCAAGATAATGTATGTTTTAAAACATCATTTATCTTAGTAAAAGATATGACTAATAAAGTTATCCTTGACTTACCCTTTGTATACTTATTGTATCCATTTACAACAAATACAAATGGCGTAACCACGAAACCATTTGGTCAAACAGTAACATTTAATTTACCACCAAACCAGAAGTTAAGAAATGAAAAAAACTTAAAGATCATTCAATCTCTAAGTATCTTAATCTTATTAACCAAAAAACTAAACAAGTGAAATTTCTCAAAGAAGAAATAAATCACAAAAGAATACAAGAACAGTTAACAAATCCAACCTTAATTGGAATGATTAACTAGTTCAAAATAAAATTGGAAGAAGAAGTATGCTCTAACCTTCCTACAACTTTCTGGTATAGGAAAAGAAATATGGTAAAACTTTCATATATAAAAGGATTTAGTGAGACAAATATTCCTACTAAATCTAGACCCATCCAAATGAATCATGAAGTAACGAAAATCTGCAAAAAAGAGATTTCTGAATTACTCAAAAATGGTATCATTAGGAAGAGCAAATCTCCTTGGTCATTCCCAGCTTTCTATGTCATCAAAAATGCAGAATTAGAAAAGAGGCGTACCAAGACTAGTAGTTAATTATAAACCTTTAAATTCTGTTTTGGAATGGATCAGGTATTCAATTCCAAACAAATAGAATTTAATTAAAAGACTTAATAATTCAGTAATCTTTTTCAAATTTGATTTGAAAAGTGGTTGCTGGCAAATTCAAATCTATCTAGAAGATAGATATAAAACTGCGTTTACAACTCCTTTTGGCCATTACGAATGGAATGTAAAGCCTTTTGGATTGAAAAATGCACGAAGTGAATTTCAAAATATAATGAATAAAAATTTTAATTCCATTAGTCATTTCTCTATAATCTATATAGATGATATTCTCATCTTCTCCAAGTCTATAGACGAACATTGGAAGCACCTGCATGCATTGTTTGAGATAGTCAGACACAATGATCTAGTCATCTCAACTAGTAAAATTAAGTTGTTTCAAACCTCAATAAGGTTCTTAGGATACAGCATCCAACAGTCCACTATTGTTCCCATCAGTCATTCTATCCAATTTACAGATAGGTTCCTTGATGAGATCACTGATAAAACCCAACTTCAAAGGTTTTTAGATTCCCTAAATTATGTTTCTGACTTCTATCAGGATCTTAGAAAAACCGTCAAACATCTGTATGACAGACTCAAAGGAAATCCTCCTCCTTGGACATCTGTTCATACATCTATAGTTCAGCAAGTCAAATAGTTCATTAAAACATTGTCTTGCCTTGCCTTGGTATTCCTTCAGTTAATTTCTTTAAAATCATCCAAATTGATGCCTCCAACATTAGCTACAGTGGTATCCTACTTCAAAAACTTACTCCAAATTCTCCAGAACAAATTGTTCGTTTCCATTCTGGTATCTGGAATAATACCTAAATTAATTATAGTACAATTAAAAAAGAAATTTTAGCTATTGTCCTGTGCATCTCTAAATTCCAGGATGATATATTAAATCAGAAATTCTTAATTAGAATAGACTACAAATCAGCAAAGTATGTTCTTGAAAAAGATATACAAAACATTGCTAATAAATAGATTTTTGCCAGATGACAATCTATTTTAAGTATTTTTTATTTTAATATAGAATATATTAAGGGAAGTAGTAACTGCATTCCTGATTTCCTAACCCGTGAATTTCTGCAGGAACCTCATGGCGGACAGGAAAGATAATAGCCCTGGATCCTCTTCCAAAGCCGGGAGGGATACAGGAAAGAAAAAACTTAGTCAGATATTTGCCTAAAAAAAGGCAAATTGGGATAAACAGTTGGTCTTGCCAAGCCCAAAACCTTTATCCCTTGCTATCCAGATTGCCAATAGGTTTCAACCCCTTGGTAATCCTAACATAATACGGCCATTAGCCAAATCCACTATAGTTCCCCCTAGCACTTTCCTCCAAATGGCCCAGCAGGCCCCTAGAGCTGTTGCACCAAACCAATCTGGCACCTCTAGCCAAATAACCAACCCATATTCTAAGTACAAAACCCAATTTGTCCCTAACAGCCCAAACACAGAGTATGTCAAAGCCTATACACAAAATGTATTTGTTATTGAACCAGTTCATGCTCACCTAAACAACCCACTGAACTTAGTCTCAGCCTACCTTGAGCCAGGATGGACCTTTATTCCATCTGATCCTGAAAAAACCTTCCAGTTTTATCAGGATATACTATTCTTTACTCAATCCATTTTTGTCAAACCTATATATGATAAAAATGATCAGAGTAAAATCATTTATCATTCTTTACATATTTTAAAAATTATTTCTCTCAAAGATTGGGGATCTCATCCTTCTTCACTCAGAGATTTACCCTACCATAAAAGAAAGTTTAATTACTATGATTACAAAGAATCATGGTTTAAACTTATACTCTACCAGAATGATTCTTCAGATCATTTATGGTTCTTATAATTTCATAAAAATTTCAAGAGCCAGATTCCGTCCTGGTTCGCACAATGGTGGTTTGTTCATGGCCCCATTCATGAAATCTTTCCAGCTGTTCTTCAAGATCAGATTATAGCTTTCTCCTCTGTTTATAAATCTAGTAAACATGAGAGTCAGTTTTCTATTTTACTAACATTTATTTGCAGGTACAAAGTCTCATGAATATGCAAATGGAAATGAGAAATTATTGGTTACAATGTAGCCAGACAGTTTTATGTCAAGTGGTGGCCCAGGTTCCAGCAAGAACTAATAGTTCACCGTGTCCAATAAGAGTTCCCAGTTAAGGTTCCCACCCCAGCAGTGGTTCAGGCAACCCTAACTTCAGTAGCTCCATTAAAACAGGTCATGCCTCTTCTCAGGATTTCTACTCCAAAAGAGTCCAAGAAATCTGCTAAGGAAAAATCCAAGCAAGAGAAATCCTCCACTAAGGATTCCAACAAACAATCCAAGAAGAAGTATGCGGTTCTCATTGAGTTAGCACAACAGCTTCTTGAAAAAGCAGCCAGTGGAGATAGCTCATCAGTATCCTCACAGGCATCAGTTAGTCTAGCATTTGATCCCTACCAAGACAGTCAGGATCCTTATGCTGGTTATGATCATTTGGTAGATATTTCTACCCCATAATGATACTTGTCCATATATGTTATAGCTTCACTCACTACTCTCTCCAATAAGAGAAAGAAAAGTTGTTTATTGCATATATTGATAAGAAATCATTTTGCTTCAACAGCCCTTTCATTAAAAGTAGCCGTCAGTCACTTTCAATATCTATTTTTCACCGAAAGTAGATTCCTCCAGACAGCATCAAGACCCATCAACCACAAAAGTCAGCAGTCCTGCCACTAAAGTCTATATTCACCCGAGTAAAAGCAGTTCACTTCCACCGAAAGTCTAAAGTGAAAAACTTTACCTAAAGATAAAGCAGGAAAAGAAGACAACGAAGCAAAGCATAACAAAGTGCGGAATTCATGAGGAGATGTGGAGAATCACAAGATGCAGATATATGGCTGATAAAATATAACTTCTTTTATAAAATCTTCTTGTTTAAATGAACAAGATTCAAAATATGATAACAGAAATAAATACTTACAATACTAGCACTAAGTGGGCTAGTAGTGAAAGGGGATAGGAGAGAAACTCTTCATTTGCATCATTATGAAGGCTTCTTATAAAATATGGGATAGTGAGTTGTGTATGAGGAAGGCTTATGGAGCTTTCGGGTTACAACTCTGTGATGAAGGTTTTTCTTCTGGAAAAAACTCTTGTTTTGGATAAGAAGACTGAAGTCCTTATATAGGGGTAAGGAGCTCTGGAAGAATCTTTGGAATGATTGCTCTGTTGTCTTCTTTTCCTACTTTATCTTTGGGTAAAGTTTTTCACTTTAGACTTTCGATGGAAGTGAATTGTTTTTACCCGGGTGAATGTAGACTTTAGTGGTAGGACTGTTGACTTTTGTGGCAGATGGGTCCTGATGCTTTCTGGAAGAATCTACTTTCGGTGGAAAGCAGATATTGATCGTGACTAATGGCTACTTTTAATGAAAGGGTCGTTGAACCAAAACGATTTCTTATCAATATATGCAACAGACAGCTTTTCTTTCTCTTATTGGAGAGAGTAGTGAATGAAGCTATCACATATATGGACAAGTATCAATATGGGGTAGAAATATTTACCAAATCATCATAACTTGCATAAGGATCCTGACTGTCTTGGAAGGGATCCAATGCTGGAGTGACTGATGCCTGTGAGGATGCTGATGAGCTGTCTCCACTAGCTGCTTTTTCAAGAAGTTGTTGTGCAAGCTTGATTAGGTGTGCAGACTGCTTCTTTGACTGTTTACTGGAGTCCTTAGAAGAGGACTTCTTCTACTTTAGTTTTTCCTCAACGGATTTCTTTTCTTCTGGAGTAGAGACCCTGAGAGGAGGCATGACTTGTTTAATTGGAGCTACTGTTGTGATGGTTGTTGGTACCACTGCTGGGGTTGGAACCTTGACTGGGAACTCCTGTTGGACAAGTCTGACTATTGGTTCATGTTGGAATCTAGGCCACTATTTGACATAAAACTGTCTGGTGACATTGAATCCAATAATTTCCCATTTTCATTTACATATCCATGGGATTTTGTACCTGCAAATAAAAGTTAGTAAAATAAGAAACTGACTCTCGTGTTTACTAGGTCGATAAACAAAAGAGAAGGCTATAATTTGATCTTGAAGATCAACAGGAAAGATTTCATGAATGGGGCCGTGAATAAACCACCACAGTGTAAACCAGGACGGAATCTAGCTTTTGAAATCTTTGTGGAATTGTAGGAACCATGAATGATCCGAAGAATCATTCTAGTAGAGTATAAGTTTAAACAATGATTCTTTGTAATCATAGTAATTAAACTTTCTTTTATGGTAGGGTAAATCTCGGAAGGAAGAAGGATGAGATCCCCATTCTTTGAGAGAAATAATTTTTAAAATATGTAAGGAATGATAAATGATTTTACTCTGATCATTTTTATCAAATATGGGTTTGACAAAAATGGACTGAGTAAAGAACAATATATCCTGATAGAACTGGAAGGTCTTTTCAGGATCAGTTGGGATGAATGTCCATCATGACTCAAGGTAGGCAATGACTAAGTCCATTGGATTGCTTAGATGAGCATAGATTGGTTCAATAGCAAATACATTTTGGGTATAAGCCTTGATGTAGTCGAAGTTTGGGCCTTTTGGGACAAACTGGATTTTATGGTGAGAATATGGATTTAATATTTAGCTAGAGGTGTCAGGTTGGGTTGGTGCAACAGGTCTAGGGGCCTGCTGGGCCATTTGGAGGAAAGTGCTAGGGGGCACTATAGTGGATTTGGCTAATGGCCTTGAGTTAGGATTACCAAGGGGTTGAAACCTATTGGCAATCTGGATAGCTGGGGATAAAGGTTTTAAGCTTGGCAAGGCCAACTGTTTATCCAAATTTGCCTTTTCTTGGGCAAATATCTGACTAAGTTTTTTCTTCCCTGTATCCCTCCCGACTTTGGAAGAGGATCCTGGGCGATTATCTTTCCTATCTGTCATGAGGTTCCTGCAGAAATTCACGGGTTAGGAAATCAGAAATGCAGTTATTACTGCTCTTAATATATTATTTATCAAAATCAAAAATACTTAAAATAGATTGTCATCGGGCAAAAATCTGCTTACTAGCAATATTTTGTACGTCTTTTTCGAGAACATACTTTGCTGATTTGCAGTCTATTCTTATTAAGAATTTCTGATTTTGTGTATCATCTTGAAATTTAGAGATACACAAGACAATAGCTAAAATTTCTTTTTTAATGGTACTATAATTTTCTTGTGCTTAATTTCAGATACCAGAATGGAAACGAACAATTTGTTCCGGAGAATCTGGAGTAAGTTTTTGAAGTAGGATACCACCGTAGCCAATGTCGGAGGCATCAGTTTGGATGATTTTAAAGGAATCAACCGAAGGAATAACAAGGCAAGGCAAAGTTTAATGAACTGCTTGACTTGCTGAACTATAGATGTATGAACAGATGTCCAAGAAGGAGGATTTCCTTTGAGTCTGTCATACAGAGGTTTGACGATTTTCCTAAGATCCTAATAGAAGTCAGAAACATAGTTTAAGGAACCTAAGAACCTTTGTAGTTGAGTTTTATCAGTGATCTCATTAGGGAATCTATCTGCAAATTGGATAGAACGACTGGTGGGAACAATAATGAATTGTTGGATGTTGATCCTAAGAACCTTACTGAGGTTTGGAACAACTAAATTTTTCTGGCGGAGATGACAAGACCATTGTGTTTGACAATTTCAAGGAAAGCATAGAGGTGCTTCCAGTGTTCTTCTATTGACCTGGAGAAGATGAGAATATCATCTATATAGACAATTGAAAAATGACTAATAGAATTAAAAATTTCAGTCATTATATTTTGAAATTCACTTGGTGTATTTTTTAATCCAAAGGGCATTACATTCCATTCATAATGACCAAAAGGAGTTGTAAATGTTGTTTTTTATCTATTTTCTTAATAGATTTGAATTTGCCAGTAACTACTTTTCAAATCAAATTTGGAAAAGATTACTGAAGTATTAAGTCTTTTAATTAAATCCTGTTTGTTTGAAATTTGGTACCTGATCCATTCCAATACAGAATTTAAAGACTTATAATTAATTACTAGTCATAGTACGCCTCTTTCTAATTCTGCATTTTTAATGACATAGAAAGCTGGGCAGGACCAATGAGATTTGCTCTTCCTAATGATACCATTTTTGAATAATTCATAAATGCTTTTTTTGCAGATTTTCATTATTTCATAATTCATTTGGATGGGTCTGGATTTAGTAAGGATATTTGTCTCACTAAATCCTTTTATATGTGAAAGTTTTACCATGTGTTTTTTCCTATGCAGGAAGGTTGTAAGAAGATTAGAACACACTTCTTCTTCCAGTTTTAATTTGAACTGGTTAATCATGTCGATCAAAATTGGATTTGTTAATTGTTCCTGAATTCTTTTGTGATTAATTTCTTCTTTGAGAAATTCCACTTGTTTAGTTTTCTGGTTAATAATATTAAGATACTTAGAGATTGAATGATCTTTAAGTTGTCTTAATTTCTTAACTTCTGGTTTGGTGGTAAAAGATTCCTCCTCCAAAGATTCCTTCAGAGCTCTTTACCCCTATATAAGGACTTCAGTCTTCTCATCCAAAACAAGAGTTTTTTATAGAAGAAAAACCTTCATCACAGAGTTGTAACCCGAAAGCTCCATAAGCCTTTCTCATACACAACTCACAATCCCATATTTTGTAAGAAGCCTTCATATTGATTGAAATAAAGAGTTTCTCTCCTATCCCTTTTCACTGCTAGCCCAATTAGTGCTAGTATTGTAAGTATTTATTTCTGTTATCATATTTTGAATCTTGTTCATTTAAACAAGAAGATTTTATAAAAGAAGTTATATGTTATCACCCTTATATTTACATCTTGTGATTCTCCACATCTCCTCATGAATTCAACACTTTGTCTATAAATTGAAATGGCTCTTAGTAATCTTAGATGCCCCACACTCAGTGACTTTATATGGTACAAAGATGTATTAATCTCTAGAGTCATGCTTCGTCCAGATTACAATAAATCTTTCTGGAAAGAAAATTTTGTTAATGGCCTCCCCAATCTCTTTGTCCATAAGATTAGGGATGCACTTAGTAAGGATACTAGAATCAAAGAATATGATTCTCTGACCTATGGAAATCTTGTCAGTACCATCCAAAAGGAAGGTCCTAAAATGTGCATTGACATGAAACTAACAAAACAGTTAGCCAATGACAAGAAAAAGGCTAAATATGAAATGGGTAATTTCTACAAACAATATGGTCTCCCTTCAGTAGCACCATCTGCCAACAGAAAACACAAAACTCATAAACCTTATTCCAGAAGCAAAAGTCATTACTCTCGCAGTAAACAGACTTTTACCAAACCTAGTTTTTATGAAAAATCTAGAACAAAACCCCAAAAATCTTATAAGCATAAAACTTATAAGAAAAAATATAGGAAAAAAGCTAGTACATCTAAGTCTAATGTTAAATGTTTTAACTGTGGAAAAAATGATCATATTAATCCTGATTGTCCAGTTAAAAAACAAGTTAAAAGATTAAAATTAGTCCCACAAGAAGAAAAAGAAATTCTTAAAATCTTTAGGCTAAATAATCTTAGTGAAACAGATTCGGACTCCAAAAGTAGTTCTGAAACTGAATCAGAGTATCAATCTGCCTCTAGTAATCCTACTGACCCTAACATCAAATTAGGTTGCAAGGATAGCTGTCTCTATAAGACAGTTAGTGTAATAACCAAAGAGAATAAGGAAGAACACATTCTCATTGAGTTAATTAGTAAGATTGAGGAGCCTAAGTTGAAAATAAAATATGTTAAAAAACTCAAAGATCTTTTAGTAAAACAAGATGATAAAAATAGTTCCAATAAAAAACAACTTATTAGCTTCAGCAATGCAATTGAGAGATTTAGTAAAGAGAAAAAGAGAGAACTCACTTTACAAGATCTCCAGACTAAAGTTAATAAAATAAAATCTGAAATCAAAGAACTAAAATCTCAAGACAAGAAATTGGCAGAAGCTTTAAATTTTTTACATACAGATAGTTTTGGCGTTACCAGGGAATTTGATCCTGAAAAACAGTCATTAGTTAATGAACAATCTGAGATAGAATCTCAGGATGTAACACAATTACAACAAAAACCTGTAACCTCCACCTCTCTAGTGGAAACTTCGGGTGTAACGAAGCTGTCATCTCACAGTGGGTGTTCACAAATAAATGATAGTCATAGAATTAATTTAGTTAACAAAATTAGTTTTCAAAAATGATATTCTCAAGTAAAAATTATTATTGATAATAATTTTGAACTTGAAACCATTACCTTAATTGACACTGGAGCAAACGTAAACTGCATCCAGGAAGGTATTATCCCAACTAAGTACTATCAAAAAACTATTGAAAGACTTAGTTCAGCAAATGGCAGTAAAATGAATGTTAAATATAAACTACCAAGTGTGCATATCTATCAAGATAATGTATGTCTTAAAACATCATTTATCTTAGTAAAAGATATGACTGATGAAGTTATCCTTGACTTACCCTTTGTATACTTATTGTATCCATTTACAACAGATACAAATGGTGTAACCACGAAACCACTTGGTTAGACAGTAACATTTAATTTTATCACCAAACCAGAAGTTAAGAAATTAAGACAACTTAAAGATCATTCAATCTCTAAGTATCTTAATCTTATTAACCAAAAAACTAAACAAGTGAAATTTCTCAAAGAAGAAATAAATCACAAAAGAATACAAGAACAGTTAACAAATTCAACCTTAATTGGAAAGATTAACCAGTTCAAAATAAAATTGGAAGAAGAAGTGTGTTCTAATCTTCTTACAGTCTTCCGACATAGGAAAAAACACATGGTAAAACTTCCATATATAAAAGGATTTAGTGAGACAAATATTCCTACTAAATCTAGACCCATCCAAATGAACCATGAAGTAATGAAAATCTGCAAAAAAGATATTTTTGAATTACTCACAAATGGTATCATTAGGAAGAGTAAATCTCCTTGGTCATGCCCAGCTTTCTATGTCATCAAAAATGTAGAATTAGAAAGAGGCGTACTAAGACTAGTAATTAATTATAAACCTTTAAATTCTGTTTTGGAATGGATCAGGTACTCAATTCCAAACAAACAGGATTCAATTAAAAGACTTATAATTTAGTAATCTTTTTCATATTTGATTTAAAAAGTGGTTGCTGGTAAATTCAAATCTATCTAGAAAATAGATATAAAACTGCGTTTACAACTCCTTTTGGCCATTACGAATGGAATGTAATGCCTTTTGGATTGAAAAATGCACCTAGTGAATTTCAAAATATAATGAATGAAATTTTTAATTCCATTAGTCATTTTTCTATAGTCTATATAGATGATATTCTCATCTTCTCCAAGTCTATAGACGAACATTGGAAGCACCTTTATGCATTCCTTGAGATAGTCAGACATAATGGTCTAATAATCTCAGCTAGTAAAATTAAATTGTTCCAAACCTCAGTAAGGTTCTTAGGATATAACATCCAACAGTCCACTATTGTTCCCATCAGTCGTTCTTTTCAATTTGCAGATAGATTCCCTGATGAGATCACTGATAAAACCCAACTTCAAAGGTTTTTAGGTTCCCTAAATTATGTTTCTGACTTCTATCAAGATCTTAGGAAAATCGTCAAACCTCTGTATGACAGACTCAAAGAAAATCCTCCTCCTTGGACATCTGTTCATACATCTATAGGTCACCAAGTCAAGCAGTTCATTAAAACATTGACTTGCCTTGCCTTGGTATTCCTTCGGTTGATTCTTTTAAAATCATCCAAACTGATGCCTCCGACATTGGTTACAGTGGTATCCTACTTCAAAAACTTACTCTAGATTCTTCAAAACAAATTGTTCGTTTTCATTCTGGTATCTGGAATAAAGCACAAGTAAATTATAGTACCATTAAAAAAGAAATTTTAGCTATTGTCCTGTGTATCTCTAAATTCCAGGATGATATATTAAATCAAAAATTCTTAATTAGAATAGACTGCAAATCAGCAAAGTATGTTTTTGAAAAAAATGTACAAAATATTGCTAGTAAGCAGATTTTTGTCAGATGACAATCTATTTTAAGTATTTTTTATTTTGATATAGAATATATTAAGGGCAGTAATAACTACATTCTTGATTTCCTAACCCGTAAATTTCTGTAGGAACCTCATAGCGAACAAGAAAGATAATAGCCCTGGATCCTCTTCCAAAGCCGGGAGGGATACAAGAAAGAAAAAACTTAGTCAGATATTTGCCCAAGAAAAGGCAAATTTGGATAAACAGTTGGTCTTGCCAAGCCCAAAACCTTTATCCTCTGCTATCCAGATTACCAATAGGTTTCAACCCTTTGGTAATCCTAAACCAATATGGCCATTAGCCAAATCCACTAAAGTGCCCTCTAGCACTTTCCTCCAAATGGCCCAACAGGCCCCTAGACCTGTTGAACCAACCCAATTTGGCACCTCTAGCCAAATAACCAACCCATATTCTAAGTATAAAACTCAGTTTGTCCCTAACAGCCCAAACACAGACTATGTCAAAGCCTATACACAAAATGTACTTGCTATTGAACCAGTTCATACTCACCTAAATAACCCACTGGACTTAGTCTCAGCTTACCTTGAGTCAGGATGGACCTTTATTTCATCTGATCCTGAAAAACCTTTCCAGTTCTATCAGGATATACTATTCTTTACTCAATCCATTTTTGTCAAACCTATATTTGATAAAAATGATCAGAGTAAAATCATTTATCATTCTTTACATATTTTAAAAATTATTTCTTTCAAAGATTGGGGATTTCATCCTTCTTCACTCAGAGATTTACCCTACCATAAAAGAAAGTTTAATTACTATGATTACAAAGAATCATGGTTTAAACATATACTCTACCAGAATGATTCTTCAGATCATTCATGGTTCTTATAATTTCATAAAGATTTCAAGAGCCAAATTCCGTCCTGGTTCGCACAGTGGTGGTTTGTTCATGGCCCCATTCATGAAATCTTTCCAACTGATTTTCAAGATCAGATTATAGTCTTTTCCTCTGTTTATAAATCTAGTAAACATGAGAGTCAGTTTCCTATTTTACTACCATTTATTTGCAGGTACAAAGTCTCATGGATATGCAAATAAAAATGAGAAATTATTGGTTACAATGTAGCCAGACAATTTTATGTCAAGTGGTGGCCCAAGTTCCAGCAAGAACCAATAGTTCACCGTGTCCAACAGGAGTTCCCAGTTAAGGTTCCCACCCCAGCAGTGGTTCAGGCAACCCTAACTTCAGTAGCTCCATTAAAACAGGTTATGCCTCCTCTTAGGATTTCTACTTCAGAAGAGTCCAAGAAATCCGCTAAGGAAAAACCCAAGCAAGAGAAATCCTCCTCTAAGGATTCCAACAAACAATCCAAGAAGAAGTCTGCGGCTCTCATTGAGTTAGCACAACAGCTTCTTGAAAAAGCATCCAATGAAGACAGCTCATCAGTATTCTCACAGGCATCAGTTAGTCCAGCATTGGATCCCTTCCAAGACAGTCAGGATCCTTATGCTGGTTATGACGATTTGGTAGATGTTTCTACCCATAATAATACTTGTCCATATATGTGATAGCTTCACTCACTACTCTCTCCAATAAGAGAAAGAAAAACTGTTTGTTGCATATATTGATAGGAAATCGTTTTGCTTCAACAGCCCTTTCATTAAAATTAGCCGTCAGTCACTTTCAATATCTGCTTTTCATCGAAAGTAAATTCCTCCAGACAGCATCAGGACCCATCTGCCACAAAAGTCAGCAGTCCTGCCACTAAAGTCTACATTCACCCGGGTAAAAGCAATTCATTTTCACCGAAAGTCTAAAGTGAAAAACTTTACCCAAAGATAAAAACAAGAAAATAAGACAACGGAGCAAAGCATAACAAAGTGCGGAATTCGTGAGGAGATGTGGAGAATCATAAGATGTGGATATAAGAGTGATAAAATATAACTTCTTTTATAAAATCTTCTTGTTTAAATGAACAAGATTCAAAATATGATAACAGAAATAAATACTTATAATACTAGCACTAAGTGGGTTAGTAGTGAAAGGGGATAGGAGAGAAACTCTTTATTTGCATCATTATGAAGGCTTCTTACAAAATATGGAATAGTGAGTTGTGTATGAGGAAGGCTTATAGAGCTTTTGGGATACAACTTTGTGATGAAGGTTTTTCTTTCGGAAAAAACTCTTGTTTTGGCTGAGAAGACTGAAGTCCTTATATAGGGGTAAGGAGCTCTAGAAGAATCTTTGGAATGATTGCTCCGTTGTCTTCTTTTTCAGCTTTATCTTTGGGTAAAGTTTTTCACTTTAGACTTTCGGTGGAAGTGAATTGCTTTTACCCGGGTGAATGTAGACTTTAGTGGCAAGAGTGCTGACTTTTGTGGCAAATGGGTCCTGATGCTGTCTGGAAGAATCTACTTTCGGTGGAAAGCAGATATTGATCGTGACTGATGACTACTTTTAATGAAAGGACTGTTGAACCAAAACGATTTCTTATCAATATATGCAACATACAGCTTTTCTTTCTCTTATTGGAGAGAGTAGTGAGCGAAGCTATCACATATATGGACAAGTATCATTATGGGGTAGAAATATCTACCAAATCATCATAACCTGCATAAGGATCCTGACTTTCTTGGAAGGGATTCAATGCTGAACTGACTGATGCCTGTGAGGATGCCGATGAGCTGTCTCCACTGGCTGCTTTTTCAAGAAGCTATTGTGCAAGCTTGATTAGGTCTGTAGACTGCTTCTTGGACTATTTACTGGAGTCCTTAGAAGAGGACTTCTTCTGCTTTAGTTTTTCCTCAACGGATTTCTTTTCTTCTGGAGTAGAGACCCTGAGAGGAGGCATGACTTGTTTAACTGGAGCTACTGTTGTGATGGTTGCTGGTACCACTGTTGGGGTTGAAACCTTGACTGGGAACTCCTGTTGGACAAGTCTGACTATTGGTTCATGTTGAAATCTGGGCCACCATTTGACATAAAACTGTCTGGTGACATTGAATCCAATAATTTTTCATTTTTATTACATATCCATGGGACTTTGTACCTGCAAATAAAAGTTAGTAAAATAGGAAACTAACTCTCGTGTTTACTAGGTTAGTAAACAGAGGAGAAGCCTATAATTTGATCTTGAAGATCAACAGGAAAGATTTCATGAATGAGGCCGTGAATAAACCACCACTGCGTAAACCAGGACGGAATCTGACTTTTGAAATCTCTGTGGAATTGTAGGAACCATGAATAATCAGAAGAATCATTCTGCTAGAGTATAAGTTTAAACAATGATTCTTTGTAATCATAGTAATTAAACTTTCTTTTATGGTAGGGTAAATCTCGGAGGGAAGAATGATGAGATCCCCATTCTTTGAGAGAAATAATTTTTAAAATATGTAAGGAATGATAAATAATTTTACTCTGATCATTTTTATCAAATATGAGTTTGACAAAAATGGATTGAGTAAAGAACAATATATCCTGATAGAACTGGAAGGTCTTTTCAGGATCAGTTGGGATGAATGTCCATCCTAGCTCAAGGTAGGCAGTGACTAAGTCTATTGGATTGCTTAGATGAGCATAGACTGGTTCAATGGTAAATACATTTTGGGTATAAGCCTTGATGTAGTCAAAGTTTGGGCATTTTGGGACAAACTGGGTTTTATGGTGAGAATATGGATTTAAAATTTGGCTAGAGGTGCCAGGTTGGGTTGGTGCAACAGGTCTAGGGGCCTGCTGAGCCATTTGGAGGAAAGTGCTAGGGGGCACTATAGTGGATTTGGCTAATGGCCTTGAGTTAGGATTACTAAGGGTTTGAAACATATTGGCAATCTGGATAGCTAAGGATAAAGGTTTTGGGCTTGGCAAGACCAACTGTTTATCCAAATTTGCCTTTTCTTAGGCAAATATCTGACTAAGTTTTTTCTTTCCTATATCCCTCCCGACTTTGGAAGAGGATCCAGGACTATTATCTTTCCTATCCGCCATGAGGTTTCTGCAGAAATTCATGGGTTAGGAAATCAGGAATGCAATTATTACTGCCCTTAATATATTCTATATCAAAATCAAAAATACTTAAAATAGATTGCAATTGGGCAAAAATCTGCTTACTAACAATGTTTTGTACATCTTTTTCGAGAACATACTTTGCTGATTTGCAGTCTATTTTTATTAAGAATTTCTGATTTAGTATATCATCCTGGAATTTAGAGATACACAGGACAATAGCTAAAATTTTTTTTTTAATGGTACTATAATTTACTTGTGCTTTATTCTAGATACCAGAATGGAAACGAACAATTTGTTCTGAAGAATCTAGAGTAAGTTTTTGAAGTAGGATACCACTGTAGCCAATGTCGGAGGCATCAGTTTGGATGATTTTAAAAGAATCAACCAAAGGAATACCAAGGCAAGACAAAGTTTTAATGAACTGCTTGACTTGCTGAACTATAGATGTATGAACAGATGTCCAAGGATAAGGATTTCATTTGAATTTGTCATACAGAGGTTTGACGGTTTTTCCAAGATCTTGATAGAAGTCAGAAACATAGTTTAAGGAACCTAAGAATCTTTGTAGTTGAGTTTTATCAGTGATCTCTTCAGGGAATCTATTTGCAAATTGGATAGAACGACTGATGGGAACAATAGTGGATTGTTGGATGTTGTATCCTAAGAACTTTACTGAGGTTTGGAATAACTGAATTTTTCTGGCAGAAATGACAAGACTATTGTGTTTAACAATTTCAAGGAAAGCATAGAGGTGCTTCCAGTGTTCCTCTATTGACCTGGAGAAGATGAGAATATCATCTATATAGACAATAGAGAAATAACTAATGGAATTAAAATTTTCATTCATTATATTTTGAAATTCACTTGGTGCATTTTTTAATCCAAAGGCATTACATTCCATTCATAATGACCAAAAAGAGTTGTAAATGTTGTTTTATATCTATCTTCTAGATAGATTTGAATTTGTCAGTAACCACTTTTCAAATCAAATTTAGAAAAGATTATTGAATTATAAAGTCTTTTAATTAAATACTGTTTGTAAGTCCTCGTGGGTAGGCAGCCTTAGGACGCAAAGACATACCATGAGAATAAGTATGTTAGGGGGTATGTACAATGGAGTCATATATATATGTGTGTGTGTGTGTGTGTGTGTAAAACACAGTTTTAATAGAAAATCTAACAAAGGTGTTTTACAAATAAGTTTTTATGTTGAAAGACCTAAGTTAAATGCACATCGCTTATGAACTACTATAATTTGGAAATTCATTGAAAAAAATTGTAGGATAAAATTCACACGGATTCATTCACATTAGGTCAAATGACAAGAATTTACTTTTGATATTTCAAATGATGCGATGACATCGATGAACGTTAAATTTAATTTTATTGAAAAGATTTATTTACCCTTGTCTGTCATTAATTTCAACAAAATATATGGTTGCAGCACCTCCAAATTTGAGAGCAAAGAATAACTCTCCTCATTGTTGCTCTAAGATAGCACTGCGATATGAAGGGGCGAATCCACGGGGAGCAGTGGGGGCAACTGAGTTTTTGAGTTTTTATTTTTTGGGCAGTAGTTGAATGCCTGCTTAAATTCTTTGGTTATTGAGGCTTACATTTACATGTTAAAATTTTTTTATTATTCTCAAGTGTTCTATTAAATTCTTCAGTGTTAGTTGGGGCTTTACTGCACATGTGCGGATAGAAGTTTCAAATTCCATTGATAATGAAATGAGTGGTGAAAAATTATAAACATTTATTAGATGTTTGAGAATTTGAATTTTTTCATGCATAGACTCGATATATGAGTGCTATTTTTTGGTACAAATTTTTTTTCCCTTCAAGCTTATCAACAACTTTATTGCAACCCTTTTTTGTTAGCTCTTTTTGTATATGGCTCGTATATACGGTTTGTGTCTTTAATTGACGTTCTTTTAATGTAATTATACTTTTGTGAACAATTGGAGTTTGAATATTCATATATGATTTAGAGCATCTCCAACTATAACTCAAATTTAGACTTAAATTTGATTCTAAATTTAAGTAAAAAGCTTGATTTAGTATACAGTACTCCAATAAGTAAACTCAAATATTTACACAAATTTTTAAAAAAATTCCCTCATTATCCCAAAACTCAACTTTTTTTTGTCATTCATATTATGATATTTGATAAAATAAATAAAACTTTTATATCTCTCCACAAATGGGTAATTCAAAAAAACAAAAAATGAATATGGATGCAACACTATACGGGAATAAAGAAATCACCCCAGAATTCTAAGATTGTTCTAATCCCTTATCATTTTTTATAAATCCAAATAAAGAAAAAGAAAAGAAAACATAACTATTTTGAGGTGGGCTTGGTCTGAAGAGCACAAAAACATACATTTTTAACAAAAATGGAAGAGTAAAGAAATAAAATGATGAATTTTATAAATCTGTAAGTAGTGAAGACTTAAAATTTCACAAAGAATCGATAGCCTGAAATTGTACTACCGATAGTGTTTAACTCAAAAAAATTAAAGAAAAATTTAATGAGTACGCTTAGGGTTTATATAGTATAAAAGATGGGTAAAATTAGGTTTTGAAAAATACAAAAAATCAAGAAGGGCAGAGAATAAGTCGTCGAAAAAGTTTTTTAATTTTGGATAGGTTAAAAAGTTACTATTATAAATTTGGTATAGAATTAAGTCTGCTTCAATTTGCGGCCAGAAAAAAATTTACCTTGATTTGGTATAGGTTTGAATATAAAGTTGGACAAGTTTTTTGGGTCATTTTGACTCAAATTTAAATTTGAGTCTACATTTCAAGGTTTATGATGCTTTAGGGTGCCCCCACTATAAAACATGTCTAGCTCCGCCCCTGGCGATATAAAAGTAGTATTATACCGACATTCATTGTCACTCTTAATTTTTATTTTGATTTGTTTGTAGT